>JBAMJR010000015.1:4272500-4687500 GCA_038501785.1 Myoxocephalus aenaeus
CGCCACGCTGAGCAACAAGTCTTCTGTTAGCCCAGTGTGAGCATGTATCTCATCGCTTCAGCGGCTCAAAGCTGGAGTGTCCTGCTGCACAAAGCCAGTCTGTGGAGAGCCTTGTTCTCTGTACTGTAAGTATCCAGCGCTCCGCTTTATGGCTTTATGGTACTTAACAAACATAGGACGCAGGCACAGAAATACATCCAGCTGCAGGGTAAACATAATACTTATATATTATACTTTCTATTATCGCCCAATGTAGATTGTTGGCAGCAAATAGTCACATTTTAAATACTTAAAATAAATTTGATGTCGATGAGAAAGTTGTTTATTGGGTGTAATAAATGAAACTTTTAAAGTATCACTGAATTTCAAACAGAACTTTATTTTAAAAAGGACGTATGGATCTGCACACAACCAAGAGACGAGGGATTTATTTTTCGCTCAACTGGAATAAAGTTGCTTCACAGCGACTCAGCACCGCCGTAACTCCTGAGTCATGCTCTCTGACAACAGTCAGATGCCAATCTAAACAGTATGATGGGAAGTACAGTGGCCTATTCACCCGAGTCATAACACAGTAGTCATGAGTCAGCTCCGGCTCGGTTTGCCTGTAGTGGTCGTGTGATGGGAAGTGTGCGGCCCGCTCGAGCTGCCGCTTTGTGCCGGAGCAGCGTTTTTCCACTGCTGACCGTCACCTGACTCAGAGAAATGCTGAGCTGGGAGGAGCTACACTGCACTCGAACAAAGGTCGCTTTCAAAACATCAAGTTTACTGTATGTATATATAACCGGTAACGGCATTGGACCTATGTGCTACATAACTATCCACCATGATAGATATTAGCAGCAGCACAAAAGCAATATTTTCAGAAAATAAAAAAAAATAATCCACTTCCTGTATTATGGAAAAAGATAATTCTGATGGTGCCCATTAAAATTAGAAAAAATATATTCTACATCTCCTATATTCAAGAACTGATATCTTTCACTGAAGAAAAAGTGTAAAAATAAAATACAAAGTACCGCTGACATTTCAAATGTTCCTTCAATAAAAGTACACAAGTATTGGCGTCAAAATATCCCAAAGTAAAAGTGCTCATTACGCAGAATGGCCTGCTTCAGAATAATGTCTATTTTATTTTTGGATTATAATAATTATTTAATGTGGCAGCTGCTCATATACATACATATACATACACACACACACACACACACACATATATAAATAACTTTAACCTGACTAGAGCACAGAGGTCTGTTGTGATGTGGTATCTCGTCTCTGGTGGTAAAACATGGACGCTTCCAATAGAAAGTGTCACCTGTTTGATCTGGAAGAGAGCGAGTGCACTTTTTTGTTTATTATATCTCAATCTTAGGTACAGACTTTTCCTTAAATTGTCTGCAGAATGTCCTCATTTGCTTTCTATGTTTGATGAAGGTAGACTTCCTGTTTACAGACAAAGTGTGTCACATCAGTTTGTGTTAAATGGTAACCAACAGCAAAGGAGGGCGTTTTTATATTTGATGTGTTAAAGGCCTCAGATACGCTTTATAGCTCAAATGAGGAAAATTAATTGTCTTTCATATTTGCTCTGACATTGTTTGAGGAGGTGAAATGTAATCGTTCTTTCTCTCTCACTATGTTATTGCTCCAGCTTGTTATGTCTGCCGTGTCTTGGAGGCCCATGTGAGCTGGGCACCTTTTGGGGATTGTTGCTTTGGCCTCAGAGTTGTTTATTCGTGGGATCCAAACACACACACACAAAAAGTATGCTTCCCGATCATCAGTTCCACATGCGAGTCAAAGAGAGAAGCAGTAACATTTTCAGTTCAGCAAATAAACGTCACATGAGTCGGTTTCAGGAGAGACGAGCATCCAGGTGTCAAATCAACTGAAACCTTCATCACGAGGCACCATGGCCACTTCACTTCCTCCGATCTCAACGTGAAATTAGTTTTACAGAATCATCACGGTGGAACTAAAAATACACTGACTTAATCACTACATATGCTCTATGCCCAACACCACTGACCATATTAACACGCATAGAGAAACAGTAGTCCAATCATAGCGTATAGGCGGGATTAAGAACAGGGATGATATATTTCTACATAGTCAGCTGTATCCACAAAAAGTGGTGACAATCAAGCGTGGATGAGATTGATGAACAGTGAAGAATTTAAAGGAAATGAATTATGTTCATCACCAAATTAGCAGAGTTTTGTCCGCGGCTATTCTTCAATAAAACAAGTCGACTTATACGGAGTATAATTTTGAAGGAAAACAAGCAGTGGTGCTTCTTCACACAGCAATGGCCATATAATGGGCGAGAGCATCACTTACATTGATATTGAGATGAGATGCTGGAGGATCCGTCTAATTGTCTCTGCGAATGAATGATCACATCTAATGTTGGTGTTGCAATAATAAATCAGAGCAGCATGTTACTTCTTTTCTTCTGAAAGAAAAAACACCTCAGCTGGACTGTTTCCTAAAAGAAAACCTGCAGCTCGGACTATTTTAGGAAACTGGAATATTCTGTTTTTTTTTTATACATGCCAACCGACTATAGAGACCATGTTGCAGGGTGTCGAAGGTGCACAGTAACGGCTTCACCCAAATGCTGCCCAAGCACATCACAGACAGCAGTTACATCGTAACATAACATCAGGTTTTGAAAGGAAAACTGTATTTTGTGCAGGGCAAAGAAGAATCTTGTGGGCATCGGTGTTTCTTCTCTGGCTTCTCTGGGCTGGATCAGTGGAAGGTCACAAAAGGCTGTCATTAAGGTGAGCGAGAAGGAAGCTCATGGGCAACGTCATGGAGAAATGAAGAAGAAGGGTTCTCATCGCAGCTACAAATGGGCGGCTAAAATCAGCTGTTTTGGCTTTGCTGCAGTTTCACCCCACCCGCCTGTGTCCAGTCCAGCAGCTGCAGCACATGCCAGCACTTCACACAGCTCAAACCACTCGGCTGCCCCACCGCTCTGCCAAGGGCTCTCCACTGCAACAAGCAGCAGGGCCGGCTCTAACCTCTGCTGGGGTGCCGGGGCGGTCCGAGGGGAGGTGTCGGTTACAACTTGTAATGAGATCTGCCGTGAGCACTTCACGCTGTTGTTTACCGCCGCAAATCAAGTGACGTCGGGAGCGTGCAGACTAATCCTGCAGCTCGGAACAAAGTAGTGCGGGGAGGAGGGATGTCAGTCAGCTCTGGTCGCGTGATGCCACTTGCCTGCAGGGAGTCAAACTCCAACTGATCACGAGCACAGACGGATATCGGATCGATAGCAGTCGCTGATTGAAAGTCAGACGTTCAATACTTGTCCCACTTTAGAAAAGTGGAAGAGTTCAGCAGGACAAATAGCCTCTGGCCTCGCATTCCATCCGAACACAAGAACTCACTAACACAGATTAATGGATTGATCTATTTCTAACATTATCACCATTCCAGGTCCACAACATTGGCTTTATCTCCTTTTCTGTGCACTGCGGCTTTAATGGTACCAACATTGGCCACCTAGGAAGGCTGATTCACAACATTGAATTCAACTCCCTCTGAATTAGACTTAATTGCCTACAGTGTAAATAAAAACCCTAGGAAACATCCTGTCTTCATTGTTCAAATGCTGCAAATGCCTATTTATTAGACACAGAGAAAATAATAGTGACGCACCGCACTGTGCGCAGTGGAAGGCCGGCTTCCTGATAAGGCTGGAGGGAGATTTCAACGCCGAAACAAGGAAAACACTTTTTTTTTTTTTTTATTACATCCATCGCCACCCACTCAGTCACATTGTGCAGAGAAAGAAAGAAAAAGAAGAAAGGGAAGAGTGAGGGGAAACTGATGAGAGAAGAACCATAACTGGCATCAGGAAACATTATTTGTTTTTTTGTTTTTACAGAGCTTGATTTTTTCACAAATTGACATAACGTAATAGCGTTTTAACCTCCACTTAGGCCATGTCATGAAAGCTCTCACAGGTCCACTCTCCACGAGTCGACTTAACACATCCGGGGGAACAAAACCCACAGGAAGTGATGCGTTGATAAGTTTCAGGCCGAAGCAGCAGCGGCTGATTTTGGATAAACAGCAGAAGAAGAAGAGCTGGGTAATTAGTGCGAGCGGTGACGACCACCACGGCAAAGAGAAGTCAAACTTCATCAAGACAAAATACAAGAAGCCACTTTCATTTTGATCTCCCAGGTTTACACTAATAAAAAGCCCTCTCTCGCTGACGGGCACTAAATAAACACCTCCAAACGTGAGGCTCACTTCTTGGTAAAACATTATGTTTTCTATTTCCCCCGATGTTTGAGAAATGGCCTTATTTTTAGATCATAAAAACAACACACTCTCATATCTGTCCGTTGAAAATGAAGCTACAGCCAGTAGCAGGTTAGCTTAGCTTAGCATAAAGACTGGAAACAGATGGAAGCTGCTAGCCTGGCTGTCTAAAGGTAACTAAAACAAGTTAATCAACCTACTAGCATCTCTTAAATTCACTTAATGATATATTATATATGGTTTGTTTAATCAGTAAGAAAACTGAAGCGTAAAAACAACGATTTGCTAAACAGGGGATTGTGATGTGTGAACTCCTTAAAATTCTGCTGACTAGGCCAATAGTGAAGTGATGTCATTACTTTTAATACGCGAGAGTAACAGACTACATTGTGAACCGAGCAGGTACGTTGCAGGAGGGAAACACCCTGAAGCGACTTCAGAGTCAAGAGTCATTTGATAGCTCGGTGATGATAAATTATTAACTCCCGGTTGACAATGTGACAAAGGATGGCCTCATGAACACGCTCTCTTTGTGCAGAGCCCTGAAAGCTCCTGTGTGAACCTCTTCTTCCACTCACTGCCTCCCCTCTTCCTCTCCTCCTCTTCACCCCCCCCCCCCGGAGCTCCACCCACACAGCTCCACCCACACAGCTCCTGAATGGAAAGGTGTGCCTGTTGCCTGCTTTTTGCCACAGTATCTGTTTACTCAAAGCCGCTTTCACGTACATGAGACGCACCGCAGCTGCTTAGAGCTAATACACTCACATTCAGAGACCCTCCCGAGTGCAGAGCGAGCCCCCCCCCCCCCCCCGACTTCAAAGAGAGGCTTCGCAGCGAGCACATGCACTTGAGAATGCATGTGGTTTGATTAATAGCATTAGCGGGAGGAAAGACCCGGCTACATCCTTCCCATGTGGTGCAGGAAAATTCCTTGGGAACATGCAGACGGATCCGTCTGTAAACCCCCTCTGGGTCGTATGCGATTGGAGACATGTGACCAGAAGTGTGTAGCGGTTCCAGACATGTTTGAGCATTTTTTTTTTTGCACAGCACTCTTTGCTCCACAGGAAGTGCACCTTGACCCCAAATCCCATGGTGCATGTGAAATCCCCCCCCAAAAAAATCTCCGTCTGGAGTCTCAAATTTGCCACCAAGCAAATATAAAACTCCAGTGTGTGCAGGATGAATTGTCCATTATGAGACGACGATGCAAAGCAGTCAAAGCAAACCCGACAAAAGGTTGTTCATTTCGTCGCACTATGGGCCTGTTTTAATGACAAAACTGAGAGCTGATTTCTGTATACGTTTCTAAATTTGGAGCTTGAGCCTGAGAAAATAAGCTATGCAAGAATTTGCATCGGGTCTCTGGCATTTGGGAGCTGTTCAGATAAGAGCCTGGTAATTGCTCACATTTGACTTTTCAAACAGTGGATTCTAAAAAACAAAACATGGATGCTTTGTGCAGCTTGATGAGGAAGAATTAGCTTTCACCTTCCCCAAACAAAACAAAAAAAAAGGGGAAACTATTCAGAACTGCAACTTAAGCATGAAAATGCTTCCCAGGCCGAGAACGGGTGAGGAGTTCAACCTTCTCTCTTCGGACACAAAAAGGTTCGAGCTGGGACTTGCTTTCTCAATCATTGGCACTGAAACAAGTATTCAAAACCAAAAAGAGTTGTGGTGCAAAACTCTGAGGAGATGCAGTTTACCAATACTTTAATAAAGTTGCGTCATGTATGTTAAACTTGTTGCACTCGACTATTGAATGATTAACTGAATTGATGGAAAAACAAACTGCAGTCGAAGTGTTTTGGGAAATACGTTATTCTCAAGATGGAAGATAGCAACCAATCCGATAAATGTCTGGGATGCGACTTGTTTGTTTTTTACTTATTGATCACGATGACATCAGGATTGTTTACAGGTTATCTTGTTTTCTAACAAGATAACATAACTTCAATAATAGAAGTGGCTCTGTGGCTGTACTTTGGCCCAGTGGTGGTTTGAGCTAACATGCTAACCTGCTCTCAATGGCAATAACATGCTAATGTTTAGAAGGTATAATGTTTAACATCTTAATTTAGCATGTTAGCAAAGTAGCATTTGCTAATTAGCACTAAAAACTAGTTGTTCAAATTCATCCTGAGAGGGACATGATTGAGACATTCATGTTCCCCTCAGGGTGGCAACCAATTGTTGTTCAGACATTTCACTCAAAACCACAAATGTGAATGCACTGGAGATAGGGTGACCAGATTTGAGTTTGTGAAAAAGAGGACACTTCGTCGCGGGGGGGGGGGGGGTGTAGTAGTAGTAGTAGTAGTAGTAGTAGTAGTAGTAGTAGTAGTGTATAGCATGCCGTGAACTTACGTTTACGTTGAGATCGGTCGACCAATGACAGTTCTCTCTACAGTCAGAGTTTGCGCAAGAAGGTGGAACATGAGGGAGATACCATTTCCAAAACTTGTAAGGGGATAATAACTATTTTCCCGGACGTAGCAAAATCCCGGACGTTTTTGGAATCCCTGCCGGACGCTTTTTTTAGGTCTCGAAAAGAGGACATGTCCGGGAAAAAGAGGACGTCTGGTCACCCTACTGGAGATAAAGGAGAAGTCAAGGGATCACTAAAGTCATTTGGGTACAAAAATCACATGACAATCCATGGACCGACCGACTGTCATCGATAGAGCCAAGCCAGTAGCCCAGCAAAAGATCTAATTAGCTTGTAAACACAGAGGGAAAAGCTGGTGGTTTCCCCCACGTGTAGTAAAACAACGCTCTGAAAAGGATCAAACTGTGTGCTGTCCCATTGACTTGTCTTGAGTCAACACTGCCACCAGCTCTCAAACTAGAAAGCCTCAGCGCAGGACAATATCCCTCTCTGAGACGTGGAGTCGTGTTAAGTAAGAGTCATTAGACGCAGGTCAGCATCTCCTGACACTCCATGCATCAAGCCAGCAGCGTCAGGCTGGAAAGAGGAGACGGTTTCCGCTCGATTGAAAGATTCTTACAAGCCGCGCATAACGAGATCGTAATGAAACGCGCTCGATCGAACCCCGACCGTGTTCACGCAGGATCGAATTACTGACGGACAGAAAACGAAGGAGGGATAGGATGAGGGAGGCGTGGTTATAAAAGTGAGCTAGACACCGGTTCGAATCCCAACTGGGACAAATGTAGCAAGGAAAACACGTTCAAGTGCTCCAGTCCCCCAGTAGTTCATGTTTTTGATTGAAATAATTGAATTTCATTCACCAAGGTGTAATTACATTGATTGCATCACTGTGAATGGACATTTTTTTACATACAAATTTGCCAATCCTGTTAGAAATCACAAAAAAGTTGAGTCTTGATGATAGGTTTAACCATAATTAATCATGTTAAAATGCTCAGATCTGATTGGTTTTATTTAATTTTAGTTAAGTTCACTTGCTTCCATGTTTAATAAATGCATTAATTTCTATCCAAAACAAACATTTCTGGGTGATTACAAACTTTAGAAAGATAGCACAAGTCCAAAACAGTGTCAACTAAATGCTGATTTAAGATAATCTGCATCTCTGTTGAACGATTCCTAAATTTGAAAAACTTGGACTCCACCTCTAACCATGGCACCCCCTCAGCTGATCAGTGAGCACGAGCATTAAGCTTCCTCCGAGGACGCTGGATGCTCCTGGGCCCGCTCAGCTGTAATGTCAGCCCGTGACCTCATCAGTCAGGACAAACGAGACAGGTCCCTGACAGCGTGACCTGGGCGGGATGATCGGTTCGCCAGGGAGCTCCTGTTGGGATTTATAGCCGTCTGTGTTAACTACGACAGGGAGCGGACACCGGATTATCAGCACTCGAGACTTCTATTAAGATCTCTTTCAATTTTCTTACTCCATACTATTTCACAGACAACATCAGCCGCCCCGACAGATGACTAAGTGAGGGAGAAATTAGACAGAGGAGGCATCTGAGACGCAAGGCTGCTTCACGTTCTTACCTTTCCTCAAAGGAATACGTTGACTTAATACACTCATTCACTCTCCTGTCGAGAGTTAGACGTTGTATATAAGGTCAGCAACCTATCCTCATAAAGATTTGTACGCCATATACCCGAAAAAAAAAGTTATTATTTATATGGTTTCTTACAAATGTCCAACACGGGCGATTAGTAAGCAACAAAACTACTTGGTTGACCAATATGTCAACATTTACTTTTGGGTTTCGCATTGGACATGTACAACTGTCTCCTGGGTGAAAGTCTTTTAGACCCACCCACCCCCCAGGTCTTACGTTCAAACTCATACTCAACAACGGAGGGCGTCTTTCCAAACTGTAACTGTAACTCAAATATGTAATGTTGAACAGAAACACCTCTGGATATTATCAGTTTTTTTTTAGCAAAATAGGGAAGAGGAAGTGTTACTGCTGCATTAAACCTTTTCTCAAATTTCCCAGGAGATCTGAACTGATGACCTGCAGATCACATGTCCAAAATGTAATTCTAGTGAATGAAAAATAGATAATGTGACTTTAATCAGGGGCTCTATAATAATGGAAAACATCACATGACACACAGCCAGACAGTTCATTGAATATGGGGGGATTTTGGGGGGATTTTGGGGGGTGGGGGCACTCTTCAGTCGCACTCATGTTTTATGGAGTGAAAAGAAGCAACATTTCAGCACATAACGCCTTTATCAGGGTAGAGAGCAGAGCCACCTGACACAGAGCGAGAGAGAGGATATTCACTCTTTCCACATTCCCTGCTTTGTCAACGCCGCTCTGTGACGCTCTCCTTCTTTTGTGAAGAGAGGGCTGCACAAGGTGCATCATGGGAACAGAGGAATCTGATGACGGGAAGCATTTTTGTGAGGTGGCCGGAGCTGACATTACACATCCTATTATGCAATTCGGTAAACAGCTGTAGTCACACACTCATTCATGCGTTGAGCCGTTTTTTTTTTTTTTTTTCTGAAACTCGTCAGATGCTGTGAGTTAAAGGTTCCAAAAACAGAAGCAGGGTCGTCTTCCTTCCTGATTATATGCAGAGACAGTAACTGGTCATTTCTCCTGGAGTTGTGAAACGTCAGATGGCGTCACTTTGGATGTCGGTCAGGATGCTTCGTTGGGACGCACGCTGCCAGCAACAGACCCACCCAAAGGGATTAGTCAAAAGTGGGGAGTGTTGAGTGTTGACAAGTCTGATGACTCTTACTGGACACTTCCTGCTTATCTGTCACACAAAAGAGACATGTTCCTGCACAGCCTTCTCCAGAACCTGTGTCATGATTCCTTGAAATAAATAGACTAACACACATTGCTCAACGCCCCGAGACCTCGATTGGTCTCCAAGAAAAGAAAAATTAATCTGTTATTTCATCATTGTGCTTTGTGTGTGTGCTTTGTGTGTGCGTGTGTGTGTGTGTGTGTCAGAGAAACAAAAAAAATTGGGGAGTGGATCTCATCTGTGACCTGACTCGCACAGTCTGAGCAGGGGAATGTGGGTGTGTGTTGGGAGTGT
Source organism: Myoxocephalus aenaeus (assembly GCA_038501785.1). Taxonomy (NCBI): domain Eukaryota; kingdom Metazoa; phylum Chordata; class Actinopteri; order Perciformes; family Cottidae; genus Myoxocephalus; species Myoxocephalus aenaeus. The sequence goes on from JBAMJR010000015.1 coordinate 4,282,294, forward strand.
TTGGGAGCACTGGGGTTGGGGAGATGGGAAGTGGGAGGTGCACCGGCAGGGTCTGATCGAAGGTACTGTAGCTCATATCCTTATAAGGACAAGCATAGACAAATTAGCCACAGCAGTTATCACCTGAACTCCACCTTCCAGCTATGAAAACAGAAATTAATGTTACCAGACTGTGTGTGTGTGTTTGTGCGTTTATTTAACAGAGGTGTGATGTGACTAATACATAAACAAAAAAAAACCTGTGTTGTTTCAGTGGAACTATGTGTGAGCCTGCAGCTTTAAGTAGCGTCTGGCAGCGTGTACCTGAGACACCTGGATCTGCAGAGACATTAAGATTCCAAGATAAGAGGATGCCAGCTCCTTTATGCCTGAGGGTCAGGTTAAGACTTGCATCGGAGTCAAAATATTTTTAAAACAACCTCCGACATGCCGTGGGTCAAAAGTGAATTACAAAATGGAGCCAAACCCCCCAAAAAGTCCTCACCTGTGCAATTTGTACTTCTTGGTTCATTATGTTTTCATTCTTTTTATTCTTTGACAGTCTATTCTACCTCTTGGACTCGAACAGAAATACTTTGCTGTTAACACATCTGCTGCCGCTTCTTGACAGACAAACAAATAGTCTTAAGGCCACAAGTAATGCAACAGACACTGAACCAACAAAACATCAAAGGATTCATTGACACACTGTACATGTCAGAATTTATGTCTCCATAATATTAATGCTTTTCTCGATGGGGAAACAATCAGCAAACATGAAAAGGCTGCTAGGTCATCTGCTCATCAGCAGCAAAGCTGATTGCTGAAGCTTGGAGGCATATGGACGAGTGTGTGTGTGTGCGCGCGTGCGTGTCTCTTCCCTCTCAGACTCTGATTGTGTCGTCTAGTCAGATCTCAACATAAACACTCATCGCCGTTCTCTGGAGAGGAGCAGATGAATAAAACATCAGCTCTCTGCGGGATGATTAGATCAATGGGGGTCATCAGAGGAAAAGTATTTCACTCATGATGGAAGGTCTATGATCCAGGCTGGAGGAGGACGTGTGAGCTAAAACTACCAAAGGTTGTCACGTGCACACTTTCCCTTCAGCATGGAGCGTTTAAGGCACGAAAGAGGTAGCAGCGCGAGACGCGGCCCAGCCCTGCCTGCTGTCCACACCTGACATCAGCGGCATACCTTTTCCTTTATTCCCCTTTAATTCGCCTTCGACCGGTAGCAGCCGGCCGATGACATAATCCAGGAAACTAGAATGCTGAGAGCTTGCAGAGCAAAGGAAGAAAAACTCGGGGGGAGGAGGGGGGAGAAAAGTTTTCCAACGGCAGCGAGAGGGGCCGATTATTACCATTTTTGGGCACGCTTGCTCCCATGCAAGCCCAGCCCAAACCGCAGCGCGTACTCAGATTCCACAGCGCTTTTCTTCCCCGTTTTTTTCAAAGCGGAGGAAAACGTTTGGGGAGCAAGGGAGGAGGGGAATAAGGGAAAAAAAGTAACACCCCTTTCTCGAAACAGACCATTCATACTCTGTCTGGAAGTGGAGAGAGAGAGAGTAAAAAGAGCAACAGCTGTTGGACGCGTGTAGGTGATTCAGGCTTGTTAAAGACAATATATGGATGTCTTTCAGCGCTTTATTATGAAGATGCCGGGTTATGGGGCTTTATATTCATCTGATGGAGCGGGGGGGGGGGGGGGGGGGGGGAAGTGAAGCGGTAATCAACTTGACTTCCAGACTGTGGCCATGATGCATCAAACACCTCCACATCATTTACGCAGAATCCGCGCGTAAATTCGCCAAAACAGCCCAATTAAAGGATACGTAAAATGAGTTATTGTGGGTTTAGCGCACCCTCCTCCTCCTCCAACACCCAAACACACACTCCATCCCCCGGGGTTGCAAAGCATGGCCTAATCCACGTCGCATCATGAGCCAGATGACAGGAGGGGCCAGTCCCACACCATATGCAGTCAAGCGCATGGCTGACATCTGTTGCGCTGGAAAAGGTGGGCGTCCTGTCCAGTTTTTAATCGCTTTTCTGACCCCCTCTGTTTTTTTCTTAAACCCCCCCCCCCACACACACACACACACACACACACACACTTCTTAGAATCTGTCCCTCCTGCTGCAGGATATTTCATAACGCTACACAGGATATGTGTGCGAGATCTGGGGGCGAGAAAAGTTTTGGAGCTCACCAGAGCCCTGGTAAAAAGTAGCGGAGGAACCCCGAACAGCTGATCACCAAAGCTATACAGAGCTTAATAATTTAAGTAAAGAACCGGTCGGTGTTCGGTGCAGTTGGCTGAACACCAATCTGCTGCCAAAGTAACACCTTATAACCAATGTTTGATAATACTATTAATCAGCTTTACCAGTATCATCATCATCATCATCACAAGCAGCCACACTTCCGCACCTCTACACCGGAGGTATAGAGGGAAGTCTCACCTTTCTCTGCTGCTTCTCCCATGCAGGATCCAGGAGGAGATCCCGATCCCAGTCGTCTTCCTGGTGCATATAAACAATTTCCTCATCATAGTCATCCATATTATTATTATACATGTATCTATAAAGCTGTATATATATATATATAAATATCTCTCTGCTTCTCTTGTAGGCTATGTCCACCCGGGTCCTCGGCGCGGTGGTGTTTTGCAGCGGTATATGAGCTCGGTCTATTCTCCGCCACGCATTCAAGACGGTATGTGGATGAAATTAACGGTCCACCCCCGGCTTCCCTCTCTCTCTCTCTCGCTCGCTCGCTCGCTCGCTCTACAACTCTGCCTCTGTTCTCTCTCTATCTGCTCTAGTTTTCGCCCAGCAGCAGTGCACCGCGGTAGGCAGGTCTAGCGGAGAGGAGCGACAGACGCAAAAACTTTGCTTCAGACAAATTTAATCGATAACCGACCGAGGGATCTGATTGGCCGTTGCGCGGGCGCACATGCCCCGCCTCCCCAGCAGCGGATTGGCTGGTTCGGCTGTCAGTGCGCAAGGCTTGATAGCCAAGATGGTCTGCTTAGGTTGATCCGACTGCTTGAGGATACTGTAATGCGTTACTTCTGTTACTTCACGCGGTGTAAGTACATCTCTAAAGGTTTTTAATAATAAACAACACACAAAAATATATTTAGAGTAGTTGTTCTTTAGTTTAGTACTCTACTGTACAGAGTAATTGAGCTATATTTCTGAATACAATTATTGACCCATCAATGTGTACATCACTAACTTTGAAGCTAGTAACGGTGGGGAAAATTTAACTTTTTTTCTTAATCAAAAATAATACATCATAATATCTTTGTTATATTGTTATATGTTGTACCATTATTCAAAGCATATTGCAAGTAACTACAGTTATAAGAATAGAGTAAAAATTACAATAGTTGCATGTGAAATGTAGTGGAGTAGAAGTTGCAGAACATTTGTACAAGTACTTCAATATTGTACCTATGTTACTTTCCAACACTGAGGATCACATACATCTCTATCAGTGGTGGAAAAGGATGAGGTACATTTACTCAAGTAGTGCACTTTTGAGATACTTGGACTTTACTTACTATTTTGATTGTATGCTACTTATACCACAATAAATGTCAAAGGCAAACATTGTACTTACTACTCCACTGCATTTATCTGACAGTTGGAGTTACTTTACAGACTAACTGTAACATTATGATAAACAAATTTACATTAAAAGGTGCAGTGTGTAAGATTTGGGGCCATCTAGTGGTGAGTTTGCAGATTGCAACCAACTGAAACTTCTCCCAAGTGTCAAACATGTAGGAGAACTACAGTGGCTGACACGAAAAACAGGAATGGACCTATCAAGAGCCAGTGTTTGGTTTGGCCGTCACATGCTAGTGTAGAAACATGGCGGCCACGCTGTGAAGAGGAACAGCTCCATATGTCGATATACAGTCAGGTCCATAAATATTTGGACATTGACACATTTTTCATTATTTTGGCTCTGTACACCACAACAATGGAGTTGAAATGAAAAATGTGCTTTAAGTGCAGACTTTCAGCTTTAATTTGAGGGTATTTACATCCAAATCAGGTAAACGGTGTAGGAACTACAACAAATTCAAATGTGGCCACCCCGTTTTTAAGGGACCAAAAGTAATTGGACAATTGGCTGCTCAGCTGTTCCAAGGTCAGGTGTGTGTAATTCCCTCGTTATTTCATTTACAAGGAGTAGATAAAAGGTCTAGAGTTCATTTCAGGTGTGGTATTTGTGTTTGGAATCTGTTGCGGTCAACTCTCAATATGAAGTCCAAAGAGCTGTCACTATCAGTGAAGCAAGCCATCATTAGGATGAACAATCGAAACAAAACCATCAGAGAGATAGCAAACACATTAGGTGTGGCCAAATCAACTGTTTGGTACATTCTTAAGAAGAAAGAACGCACTGGTGAGCTCAGCAACACCAAAAGACCCGGAAGACCACGGAAGACAACTGTGGTGGATGACAGAAGAATCATTTCCCTGGTGAAGAAAAACCCCTTCACAACAGTTGGCCAGATCAAGAACACTCTCCAGGAGGTAGGTGTATCTGTGTCAAAGTCGACATTCAAGAGAAGACTTCACCAGAGTAAAGACAGAGAGTTCACCACAAGATGTAAACCATTGGTGAGCCTCAAAAACAGGAAGACCAGATTAGAGTTTGCCAAAAAAAAACATCTAAAAGAGCCTGTACAGTTCTGGAAGAACATCCTATGGACAGATGAGACAAAGATACACTTGTACAAGAATGATGGGAAGAGAAGAGTATGGAGAAGGAAAGGAACTGCTCATGATCCAAAGCATACCACGTCATCAGTGGAGCATGGTGGAGGTAGTGTTATGGCGTGGGCATGTATGGCTGCCAATGGAACCGGTTCCCTTATATTTATTGATGATGTGACTGCTGACAAAAGCAGCAGGATGAATTCGGAAGTGTTTCGGGCAATATTATCTGCTCATATTCAGCCAAATGCTTCAGAACTCATTAGACGGCGCTTCACAGTGCAGATGGACAATGACCCGAAGCATACTGCGAAAGCAACCAAGGAGTTTTTTAAGGCAAAGAAGTGGAATGTTCTGCAATGGCCAAGTCAATCACCTGACCTGAATCCAATTGAGCATGCATTTCACTTGCTGAAGTGAAGGGAAAATGCCCCAAGAACCAGCAGGAACTGAAGACGGTTGCAGTAGAGGCCTGGCAGAGCATCACCAGGGACGAAACCCAGCGTCTGGTGATGTCTATGGAATCCAGACTTCAGGCTGTCATTGACTGCAAAGGATTTTCAACAAAGTATTAAAAGTAACAATTAGATTTATGATTATATTAATTTGTCCAATTACCTTTGGTCCCTTAAAAAGAGGGTGGCCACATTTTAATTTGTTGTAGTTCCTTCACCATTCACCTGATTTGGATGTAAATACCCTCAAAATATATATTTTTCATTTGAACTCCATTGTTGTACAGAGCCCAAATAATGAAAAATGTGTCAATATCCAAATATGTATGGACCTGACTGTAAATGGCAAACTTTAAAAGGTACCAAAAACACAATTCTTATATTCAGGTGATTGTATTCCATTTATGCCAGTAGATCGCCCAAAATGCTACACACTGTACCTTTTAAGTATATTTTTGCTGTAAATACTTGGAGTGAAATCTTGAATGTAAGACGCTTACTTGCAACAGAAAAAATATATTTGCACTTCAGTAACTGATACAAGTACTTCCTCCACCAGTGATTTATACATGTACAGGCCATTATTGAGCTCTTCCATCCTGTGTGAAATACAGCACATGCTCACAACAGACTTCCAGTCATTCAGAAAAGAAAGGTGCGTCAACGAGGCTCCTGTAAGCATGTGAAGGGAATGCCAGGTCTGTCTGCCTTGTAAGGTAAACCAACTCTCTCTCCCTCTCTCTCCCTCTCTGTCAATCTCACACACACACACACACACACACACACACACACACGGGATAGCCCCGGCAGTCAGAAGAAAGTGGAGCGCTCTTCCATATATGGACAAACTTACAAGGGTGAATGTTTGGGAAAGTGATGTCACGGATCGGGAGCAGACTGCCAGCTCACTGCCCCAGCCCAGGTCCCAACGGCAGCCTGGTGGTGGTGATCGAAAGTAACCACGGAACAAAACCAAAAGTAGCTGACTGCAGCTGGTTCGTAATGGAGTCTGGAGATAATTATACACTTTCTTTTTCACCATTAGCTAATTAAACTACAGTCATTTGACAAAACAAGGTGATTCAACTTTACATTTAAATTAAACTATTAGCTAAAAGATTATACAATGCTCATATGTGCCAATTAGTCGTTCCATTTCATTATTGTGTCTTTAAATAATGAATGATTTAATTAGCTTATAAATGGAGTTGCAAAATGCATTGGAACCACGAGTCTACAGCCATGCTAGCAGCTGTAGTGGGGTCATCCTTCCAAAGCACTTGTGTCTCTTGATATTACCTAACATCATAAATGATCGGTAATGGTTAAAATTACAAAAGGACGAAGGGAGGCGGACTATTAAAATGTAGCGTTAGTTTGAAAGGTGGCACAGCAGTGCTTTGAGCTAAATGCTAATGTCAGCTAGAAGCAATGGTCACCGCATTAACCATCTTCTTTTAGTGTGTTAGCATTCTAACATTGGCTTGCACTAGACCAGTGGCGGGCCGTGGATTTTCTACCTGCGCTAACTGTTCGCAACGCACCCCTTGCGAGCTAACAGCGAGCGCTAGTTAGCTCGTGAGCTAACAGCGAGCTAGCGCAGACCTGCTTTCCATCGCGCCTCGGGTGGCCAAGCAGGGTGAGATGCGCCGCGGGGCTGGGAGGACAGCAGGTCCAAGGCCGTTTCTCAATAAGCGTTCTTCTCTGTACTTGTGTTCTCGTGGACTCGTGAAACGTCATCAGTCGCGGCCCAAGTACTGTTCCAATTCAAAAGTCCGCTTCTCGCCAAGCACGGTGAAAATGCCCGGATGTGACTTGATCCTCCCATTTTACCGGGGATGCATCAGAGCAGACTTGAGCGTGCTTGAGAGAGCCAATATCCCAGAATGCATTTCGGACCAGCAAACTGGGAACAATGGTGGATGAGAAAACTCACAACTGAAAGTTGACATTCTATAAATACTACTGTTGTTGAGTCACAAAATGTAATTTTAGGATGTTTTCAGGCGAGAAGTTGTTTGTTTAAGTATCAAATCTGTGGTCGGTTTGTCCAGACTCATCTTATTTAAAAAGATACGCCGACGGGTTGAGGTCCTGCTGAGGGACCGTGAGCCCCGTCAGCACCGGGCCGTCAGCGCTGTGCTGCCCACCGACAGCAGCTTGATCTCGGCTGGACTTTTTGAAATGATCCGCTGGCTCCGATGTCTCCGTATCGATTAAACATGAGATATAAATCGACTTTGAGGATCTAACAAGCAATCTTTATTATTTATTCAGTCACATTAAATCAGTTTGACTGAGGGAAAGGTTACGATTTATAACTTAAGATTTTAATTTAACCTTTACTTTGAACTACAGTCTTATTACTTTTGACCGAATTGTTTGCAATTATGTGTATCTATATAAATATATAAGTATATGTATCTATATAAGTATATAAAATACATATTTATAAACACAATATATATATATACAAGGATATGTGTATCTGTATGTATATGTACATATATATATATATGTATAATGTGGGCTTCGTAGATAACTGGCGGTCTTTCCGGGGAAACCCAGGTCTGATTAGGGGTGACGGCATCCATCCCACTTCGGATGGAGCGGATCTCCTTTCTGCAAACATGACCAAGCTTATTGGTCGACTTCGTGCATGACAGACCAGGAAGCAGAAGCAGAGTTGTAGTCTTACACCCTTCTCTGCACTTCCTGCATTTTCTTTAGGGCAGCTGCCCACCTTTAACTCTATAGAGACTGTGTCTGTCCCACGGCCACTTAAATTAATTAAATCAAAAGTAACCAAAAGAGGAGTTATAGAAAACAACCTCATAAAGGTTAACACCACTACTGCAATAGTGCAACACGATAGGATAATTAAATGTGGACTCCTAAATATTAGATCTTTGTCTTCTAAAGCTGTATTAGTAAATGAATTAATATCTGACAACCATATTGATGTATTTTGTCTTACTGAAACCTGGCTGAGACATGAGGAATATGTCAGCCTAAATGAATCTACTCCTCCAAGTCATGTTAATATGCACATTCCTCGAGACACCGGCCGAGGAGGTGGAGTAGCTGCCATCTTTGACTCGGGTCTGCTGATGGGTCCTAAACCTGGATTGAGCTGCAACTCATTTGAAAGCCTCGTTCTTAGTATTTCACATCCAACCTGGAAAACAGTACAGCCGATTCTGTTTGTCGTGGTATACCGAGCACCAGGTTTGTACTCCGAATTTATATCTGAATTTTCTGAGTTTTTGTCAAGTTTGGTCCTTAAGACTGATAAGGTTATTATTGTAGGTGATTTTAATATTCATGTGGATGTTAGCAATGATAGCCTTAGTGTTGCATTTAGCTTATTGTTAGATTCGATTGGCTTCTGTCAGAGAGTACAGGAACCGACTCACTGCTTTAACCACACCCTCGACCTTGTTCTTACATATGGCATTGATGTGGAGCACTTAGTAGTGTTTCCACAGAACCCTCTTTTATCAGACCATTGTCTTATAACTTTTGAGTTTATGCTACCAGATTGTACAGCGTTAGGCAAGAGTTTTTACACCAGATGTCTAACTGACGGTGCTGTTGCTAGATTTAAGGAAGCGATTCCTTCTGTATTTGATTCATTACCATGTCTCAATATAACAGAGGACTCCTGTGCTAACTTTACTCCCTCCCAGATTGATCAGCTCGTCGATAGTGCTACTGGCTCACTGAGAGTGACGCTGGACTCGATAGCCCCTCTAAAAAAGAGGATCATTAAGCAAAGGAGGCTCGCTCCATGGTACAACCCTCAGACCCGCATATTGAAGCAAGCATCACGGAAGCTTGAGGGCATATGGCGTTCCAACGGTCTGGAGGAGTCCCGGTTGGTCTGGCGGGATAGTCTGAGAACATATAAGAAGGCCCTCCGTAATGCCAGAGGAGCCTACTACTCATCACTAATAGAGAAAAACAAGAGCAACCCTAGGTTTCTCTTTAGCACTGTGGCCAGGCTGGCTGAGAGTCATAGCTCGGTGGATCCGTGTATTCCTATAGACCTCAGTAGTAATGACTTTATGAACTTCTTCAATGATAAGATTATGGCCATTAGAGACAGGATCGGTGATCTCCTGCCCTCGACTACTGCCGGTCCATCCTCAGGTGGGATGACCATGGAGGAGGCTGTGGGCCCTGTTGTGCGTCTGGATGGATTTTTTACCATCAACCTCGACCAACTGTCTTCAATGGTTTCTACTTCTAAATCTTCTACCTGTCTCCTAGACCCTGTTCCGACAAAGCTGTTTAAAGAAGTTTTACCCTTAATTTGTGCCTCTGTACTAGATATTATCAATGGGTCTTTACTAATGGGTCATGTACCACAGTCTTTTAAAGTAGCTGTAATTAAACCTCTTCTTAAAAAGCCCACCCTGGATCCAGAGGTGTTGGCTAACTACAGACCTATCTCTAACCTTCCCTTCCTCTCTAAGATACTGGAGAAGGTAGTCGCAAATCAGTTGTGCGACTTTTTACATAACAATAGTTTATTTGAGGAATTTCAGTCAGGATTTAGAAAGCATCATAGCACAGAGACAGCACTAGTGACAATTACTAATGACCTTCTAGTTGCATCAGATAGGGGACTTGTCTCTGTACTTGTCCTGTTAGACCTTAGTGCAGCATTTGACACCATTGACCATGGCATCTTATTACAGAGACTAGACCAGTCAATTGGTATTAAAGGTACAGCATTAAGCTGGTTTAAGTCGTATTTATCAGATCGATCTCAGTTTGTATTTGTAAACGATGAGGCCTCGATGACCACCGCCGTTCGTCATGGAGTTCCACAAGGTTCTGTGCTTGGACCAATTTTATTCACCTTGTATATGCTTCCTTTAGGCAATATTATCAGAAAACACTCCATAAACTTTCACTGTTATGCCGATGATACTCAACTATATCTGTCAATCAAGCCAGATGAAATCCACCAGGTCACTAAACTTCAAGCGTGTCTTAAAGACATCAAAACCTGGATGACCTGCAACTTCCTGTTGCTGAACTCTGACAAGACTGAAGTTATTCTACTCGGCCCAGAACACCTCAGAAATCAACTATCTGACGATATGGTTTCCCTGGATGGCATCGCTCTGGCATCCACCACCACCGTAAGGAATCTCGGAGTTATTTTTGACCAGGACCTATCCTTTGGCTCCCACGTGAAACAGATCTCAAGGACTGCCTTTTTTCACCTACGGAACATCTCAAAGATCCGGCACATCCTGTCTCAAAGCGATGCAGAAACATTGATCCACGCATTTGTTACTTCAAGACTGGATTACTGTAACTCCGTATTATCAGGCTGCTCCGGAAAGTCCCTTGGGTCTCTCCAGCTGATCCAGAATGCTGCAGCTCGTGTACTAACAAGGACTCGGAAGAGAGATCACATTACTCCTGTACTAGCTGCTCTCCACTGGCTTCCTGTAAGATCGAGAATCATATTTAAAATCCTCCTCCTCACCTATAAAGCCTTAGCTGGTGATGCACCATCATATCTTAAAGAGCTTATAGTGCCATATTACCCCACCAGAGCGTTACGCTCACTGAATGCAGGGTTACTTGTGGTTCCCAGAGTCTTAAAAAGTAGGTTGGGGGCTAGAGCTTTCAGTTATCGTGCTCCTCTTCTGTGGAATCAGCTTCCACTTTCAGTCCGGGGGGCAGACACAGTCACCTCATTTAAGAGTAGACTTAAGACTTTCCTCTTTGATAGCGCTTATACTTAGGGCTGTTTCAGGCTTATAGTTAGGGCTGGCTCAGGTTTGCCCTGGTCCAGCCCCTAGATATGCTGCTATAGGCCTAGACTGCTGGGGGACATCTTAGGATACACTGAGCTCCTCTTCTCTTCCTCTTTCGCTTCTCTTCTCTTCCTCTTTCACTCCTCCTCTCCTCTTCTTTCTCTCCATCTGGATAAACTATTGTCTCTTCAATGCACATTACTAACTCTACTTTCTTTTTCCATGGATTCATGGCTGCCTGGAACCGGTCCTGCCCCGGGTCCTACCCCGGGTCCTGCCCCGGGTCCTGCCGCCCCCCCACCCACCCCTCCTGCCATGGATCCATGGCTGCCTGGAACCGGTCCTGCCTGCTGCCATGGCCCTGCTGATGGAACCGGCCTGGAACCGGTCCTGCCTGCTGCCATGGCCCTTCTGATGCCCCCCTCCTCTCTACCGCCTTCTGCTTCATGGATTATCAGGATCATGGACCATGCCTAATACTCATTATATGAATAATTTCTGTCATATTCATTGAATGTGCTGTAACTACGCTATTCATTCTGGCCACATGACATCTATTGCTTCTGTCCATCCGGGGAGAGGGATCCTCCTCTGTTGCTCTCCCTCAGGTTTCTTCCCTTTTTTCCCTGTAAAAGGGTTTTTACTATCTTTCTAGGGGAGTTTTTCCTGATCCGATGTGAGGTCCCGGGACAGGATGTTATGTGTACAGATTGTAAAGCCCTCCGAGGCAAACTTGTATTTGTGATGTTGGGCTATATAAAATAAACTGAATTGAATTGAATTGAATTGAATATATATATATATATATATATATATATATATATATATATATATATATATATATATATATATATATATATATATATTACACACACACACACAATGATATGTGTATGTCTGTGAGACCAGTGCAAAAAAAGCAGGGTTGTCATATTTTGTTTGACTGTAAAAAATACTTTACAGTGAAGAATCAGAGTAACTCATGACAACGACAGCTGAGGTGGTGACGTCAACAAGTCAGCTGCTGTTCCAATTGCAGAAAGACCGTCCTGTGTCCTCCCGTCCTTGAGTCTGGACTCCCAAGTCCAAACTCCCAAGTCCAAACTCCAAAAGTTCACAAGTCTGGACTTAGCGTACTTGGTATTGAGAAACGGCCCAAGTGTTATACAGTGGGTAAATCCCAAGTCTCTAAATTGTCGTTTCCTCGCTCCTCGATTGAACCGGAAGTGGTTCTGCGTCGCCATCTTGACGGCCATCCCAAAGCTCAGGGACGCTGCAGTTGAGCGGACTGATCGCTGGAGTTTCATAGCAGAGTGAAGACGATCACAGATTAAACTCAAGCTATATATTATATTTGTTTTCTGATTTACCATCTAGTTTAAACACTTTTTACTAAATGTATTGCCCTTTCCATTCAGTCACGTGACGCTGATCGTTCCTGAGTCTCGGGTTTGATGAGTTATTTAAGTTTAACCTGAAACATTGAGCCTAAAAAAAATATTCCAGTGTAAAGGAGAAACCATAATCACATTATGGGTTATTTTAGAATGATATCACAATCAGAATAAAATAATATAAGACGCATTCCGCCGGTCGAAATCGATCCTGCTCGTATCAGCAGGACACAGTATCAGACATGAAAATCCTTCACCTTTAGGCGAAATTCGCCGTTTTGAAACCAAAATAGGTGACCTATGTGAATCGTGTAGATTCGATGAGAAAATGGTTTTTTTTTGGGGGGGAGGGGGTATTTATATTCAGTGAACTGCGAACAGGTGCGCGTGCCAGAAGCAGGAGAGAACGCAACGTTAGCCAGCTAGCTAAAGCTCCGGTGGAAAATTATTAGCTAGCTACCGTTTTTGAGGAGGTAGATTTTGAGGTGAGGGGACTGACAAGGCAGAAGGTAAAGTGGTCCACCGTTCTATCAATAAGCAGACCTGCCAACCTGTACGCAATTTGCGTAGCGGATACGCATGTTGACGTCAAAGTACGCTGGTAAAAATTATTCTAAAATAAATTTTAGACTAATTGACCAGCACACATTATATGCAATGCAATATAATGCATGACGAGTATTTAGGGGAGAAGGATGCAGCCATTGTTAAACAGCTGGATGCTGGATTGAAATGCAGCTGGAACTGGTCGTGGCTACAACTGGAAGGCAAGGTCTCAATAAAAGGGCAAGAGGTCCTTTCATCTAGGAGATGTATTCTCCAAAATCAACAGGCAGGGATTCGCCAGATGCATTCTCTGCATCAAAGATATAAATGATGCTAACAAAGGCAGCCATGCTCTCCCTCACCACATTGTGCCTCATATACTGTAAATGTTAGACCCAGTGACAGGCTGGCATGAAATGGCTTGCATAATACTTAGTAAGGAGGCCATAATAATTTTTGGCTCATGGCTGAAGTTAAGTTTCTCCAGCTCTCCCCAGGTTGGCAAAAAAAGCATCTCAAAATGTATCAGATTGATGCTTTAAAATATGGAATATTTAAATTTTTCTTAAGGGGGAGCATGCCCCCGGACCCCCCTAGAGGGATAATATCCTTCTCACCTTTTTCACCCCTGACCCGTTTTCATGTCTGCAGTATAATTCCGCCCGAGCCCACGAAGCCCCCCCACCCGATTTTTCGATAATGAGGAAGTACTTTTTAGTTTTACACAAACGCTCCTAAATCATCAACCACAGGTCCGATTTAATAAATTGAAACGGCTAAAGTACTCTAAACCCTTTTGAGAAGAGAAACGATGGACTACATTTAACAAAAAAGATCGTTATATTTGTATAATTACGTAATAAAGTAAAGCTCCTCAATATGACTGAGCGATTATAACGTTTCACTATTTAGCTAATTTAGTACCCCTACGGATTTCGAAAAGAGTACCACGTATGTAACCGTGGAGACTGTGCGCATCTTTCAGTAGTAGTGGGATCACTGTGTGTAAAGTATTGACGTCGTGAGCTGCGAGAAAGCAACGGCTATATTTCATATTTTTTTTTCTCCGCGTTTTGAGGTCCTACGGTTTCGTCGTTCCTCAAAGGCATCTGAAACCGCGTCAGATGACACATGCGGAAGCAGACGGTCATTTCAAGTAGTGGTACATTATGGTGCGACGAAGATTTATGTAAAAAAGGCTCATTTCTTTATTTCTGAACCGAAAAACATGAATTTTGGACTGGAAAGGCTTGAAAACATGTAATTGCTTGTGTTTATTGTGATTATTATTGCATATTTGGATGATTTAGGTCTTAATCTTTCTAAAGAGGTGCAGTATTACTTTGGGACATGATGGGAAGTCACCAAAAATACAATTCAAAAAACTTGGGGAGCGACCGAGGACTCATTTTTTGATCAGATTCTTGACTTTTGATCAAATTTATGCAGAAAATTAAAAAATATATATATTTTTTTATTTTTTTATTTTTTTATTTTTAAAGGCAAGGAGTTGCTGATTCTTTAGAGATCAAGGACAATAGGGGCTGGTATTCATATCAAGGTCATATGAGCTGTAGAACACCTGTAGAAGCCCGCACGTACCCCTATAGGGGTACGTGCGGGCTGATGAGGTTAAATACCACACACCGTGCATACATAATCAATGCAGTTTGTTTAACAGGTAACTGACTACAGAGAAAACAGGCTTGTTCGAGATGAGCCATTTCTGCGCAGAATCGATCGGCGGCGATCAGCACGCAATGCATGCCGGTTAGATTTGTGTCCGACTTGATCCCGATTTGCTGACGTCATGCACACGTGGTCAACGATAATCCCACGAGATCAAGGCGGCCGTCGATTTCAGAGTCAGCCGCCGCAGTAACTGATGTTTAATCTGAAAACACATCTTGTGTGGTTGTTAATACAAAATCGTATTTATCCAACACACATCAAAACTACTAGTAATGTATTTCACAGGCAGACATAAAATGAACAAAGGATGCAGCTACACACACATTTCTACATAAATATATATTTACAAACACATGAATGAATCCAAACGTGATCTGTAAACTACAAGTAGACAAAAGTTCGGAACTAAGAGAAAGTAATTTTTTCTGTGACTTCCTGTGTGTACGAGCCATTTTGCCTTGTTTTGGTGTATGTTAATAATGGCGAAAACCCACAACCATGTTCTAAGACAAAGAAACAGTATATGGGCTATATGCAGGTCTTATAATATTGACTGTATCAAACAGTACTTTTTGGTTTTGTTTCTAATGTAATGGCTCTTTATGTAAAGTGATAATTGTTTTGTCCGCTGTCAGAAACAATTAGGGGCCGGTGTGTACGAGCCATTTTGCCTTGTTTTGGTGTATGTTGGACCTCCCACCACTGGGTGGCGTAAGGCCGACTTCAACGCCGTCGGCCCTATATAATTAGGAGTGGCACTATGGTCAGGTGTCGTTCATTTGTGGAAGCAAACAGTTTTTTGATCGTTTTCTGACAGTATTGAAACAGAGTAAGGAACATGTTTATGGTTTATTTTATGATTTGAATATATGCAGCTAAATTCTGCTGATGAGATTATTTCCATTTTGCAAGAATAAACATGATGGACATTACAGCTGGACATTGTCATTAATGAAACGCGTCAGGAATAATTCGCCAAGCGAGCAGCCAAGTAGTGCCTTAGGGTTGAATAGGCAACGCGGGCACTACACTGTGTGTACTTTGAAGGCAGCCTAAAACTGTCCGACTTGATCGCAGTTTATTGACAACGCCTCCTGCTGCTCCCGCCTGCTCTCGTCTGGATTCCAGGCGAGGCGCAGCTCTAACAAACGAGCCTATTATCTCCACTCTGACAGTAATGATAACTGTCTTTATTATTATTCTTAGTAGTAGTAGTAGTAGTAGTTTAACACTATTAAATCAACTGCAAACATTATACGATCATGGATTTTAATTAGAATGTTTGCTAAAACTGTCTGGAGCAGAAAACAATTCTGTTCCGATAATCATGTTTACGGACACAAACTCCGTCAGCTGTTAAAGTGACTGACAGCTGATCAGCTGTGATCAGCGGTCAGTCGGCCACAGTCATCAGAAACAGACGTCGCTTCAGAGGAAAGGATGTCTCATGTCTCTTAAAACATATTTCCTTGCGTCTTCTCTCCTCGCTTGGTTTCCTTGCGTCTCTCCATGCATCCCTGGTAGGAGGGACAAAGACGCAAGGAAAGGACGCAAGTGATGGAAACAGGGATGCAATTTAGAGACTTGGGATGCATCCAGTGTCTACAGGAAAAGTCTGCAGGGAAAATCTGCTTCTTCTTCTTCAAGTTTAAGTCGCGGATCGCGACCAACTTGACTAGGTGCATACCGCCACCTGCTGTACCGGAGTGTGAAAACCAATCTAGCTGGCTGTCACCATGTATTTAACTGGCTTCTCTACCATAGAGAGAAACAGAGGTGAAATGTGATTGGACAAGAGCGTTAAGCAGAGCGCTTAAGCAGCGCCAAGCTGCACCAGCGCGCTGGCCAGAAGCAGACAGATAAGGCAGGAGGAACAGACAAGACAGGAGCTGGTCAATGAGAAAATAAGCTAATGGGGAAACATAATTATAATGCATGTAGTGTATTTGTGAAAAACAATTACATTATAAAATAGATATAACTTTTAATTAAAAAAATAAAATAGCTATAACTTTGTGATTCTGTTTAGGCCAGCAGAGAAGGCTTAGCAGGCCACTGCATTAGAGAGAGCACACCTGACGATGATTGGGTTGATGGGAATGTCATTCGTTTTTCCTGGTGTTTTATTATAAAAGAATGCTGCAGGAATGAGTCCTAAAACCCGTAAATGAGTCTGCATTTTTGCACTTCGTGTTCCCTCACCTTGAAGTCAATGAGAGAGAAATAAGGTCTGTGGTTAACAAACTGAGGAGATTTGACAAAGATGGCGGCGCTAAGCGAAGTAATCGCACTGCCATCTCGAGCGGAAGAACACAAAGTGACGCAATGCGGAATTTCCAGAGTTCAGGCCAAAACAAATAAGGTGAGTAGCATCATCTGTTGCTCTGATGAAGCTTTAAAAATAAAATAACCCTGATGATATCAACAAGTTTAAAACTGGGCTTGAACTTGAGATTTCACATTTGTAACTGAAAGCTGGAGGTGTGGGGTTTGAAAGAATGGGGCATTTAGGAAAGCCAATAAAAGTCACCACTGAATGGAATTACATGTAGGATTCAGTGTTTTGGGGGCTTGACCATATAAGGGACTAAAGTCAGGATACCTCAGCCCCTGCTGCTTCAATCCTTTAAATCCGTCTGCAAGTTCCCAACTACATGGAAGGACAACACTGAAATGTTGGAGTACCCCTTTAAGAGATCACACACTATTACAATTCATCCTGAGGGGAAGATGAAAGTTGCTGGTGGCACCAGATGAAAACTCAGATCACCAAAGTCAGTGTGGACACCATGAATGTCTGGACACAGTCTCCGTGGTGAGTCATGAAATAGTTGTTGAGATATGTCAGTCTGCAGCCAAAGGGGTGGACCGACTGCCACACAAAGCCTGGCCTCTAGCGCGGCTATAAGAAGCTTTTAATTGTTACTCCATTGTTGTATTTAAGTTGCTAATGAGTTTTTTTTTCCATTATTTCATTTAAACCGCCCTAAAAAAGAAAAACTAAAACAAGGTCCAACCCACAGAGCAGCAACAGGAGTTCTAATTGGCTGCTAAAAGAGTCTCTTCCTCTCAACAATCCAAATGGTGGCTCATTAAACGCATAAATTAACTCATTATAATTCGCCACTGAAATGTGTATAATTATTCTGGTGGCACACTCCAGAGCAGCAGTTTTGTTTTGGGGAGATCGGAGTGATTTCGCCACTCGGTCCAGCTCGTTGAATCCCAGAATATCTTGTGAAGAGTCAGCAGTGCAAAGAAACTCTTCTTTCTGAGGAACACGGGTCATGTGAAGAGCCGGTACACTGGGCTCTGTCTGGTCTCTGGCGAGTTCCCAAGGTATTCCAGTGATGTAGGGAGGGGAATTCTTAAATAGCTGTCCTTGCTGTTAAAGCTAAACCATGTATGGGATACTGCAGAACAAACGGGATAATCCCATTGAGTCGTACATGTTTGTGGTCAAACACAATGAGCCAAAAGGGAGCCGACTGTAGGCACGGGATGAAGAATGTGAGGACTCAATCTAAAAGGAGAGTTTGGCTCTTTTTCCGAATATGATGCAGCAGTGCACTGAACTCCAGTTTTCAAGGCCCCAAAAAACAGATTTCAAAATTGAAGGGAAATTTCACAGATTTGAGGTATTAAAAGTCAGTCAGCAGGTCTTCTACAGGTGCTACTGAATATGTAAATAAAAAAGAAAGGCATATAAAGCCTTTTGTGGCCACAGAGGAAGCTGATTGAAATCAGGCAGTGGGTTTTGAAAAGGAAGAATATGTAGGAAAAAAATAAGATATATGGTCCTTTGGGATTAATTTGGATACTTGTTTTGTTTATCCCCACTGTCCATTGTGACTCTGTGGATGTTGTAGGAGTGCAATGAAATACAAGTATTTTCATGCAAAAAAAGATATTCACGACTAAATATGCATTAATTCAATTTGAATCAACGCAACTAACGTCACATTTTCATTAAAATATCGCTAAATCCTGATTGGTGCAGTGACATTTTTGTCAAAACTAAACCCAAAGCAAGGTAAAAAAACAAATGTCTCGTAAAATAAACAAAACTCCCCTAATTTAGGCAGAAAATAGCGTGTTTGTGTCGGTTCACAACACTCAAGGTAAGAAGCCGATTGATAAATGTGTTTTTTTGGGGGCCTTCAGGAAACTGAAAAAAAAAGTTTGGGTGTCTCCTCCCAAACCAATATGATGCGTTTGACTAAACCCATGCTCGCTCTGGTGGAAATCCTCAAGGTCTGTGGTTGTACTGGGCCCCTCCCAGTTGTGAATGTGATCTATGTAGGAGGGTGTTTCTGCAAAAGAGCACACGCAAGTAGTTAACCTTCCCTGAATAAATAAAGATTTTTTTTAAAGTTCATTTTAAGTTCACTAATGGGTTCTCGCCTAATGTACCCAGCGTGCTTTAGCATTGTGGTTAATAGCAGTGAAATATTCTTAATTCTTTCAGGGAATTTGTCCAAAAAAATATATATAAAGAAACTCTCGTTATACTTCTGATTGATGTGAAAGCTGTGAAACACTCCAACTCTCTTGTTCACCTCTGCATGTGCAGCCTGTCATCAATCATTAAACTACAAGCAGCCGAGCAGGCACACTCCAGTCCGAATGTAAACAAGCCCAAAACATACAATATCCCTATTTGAATACTTGTCCCAGGGGGAAGCACAGGGGTTAAATGAAGGGTGTCTACTTCCTGCAGATAAGTGACGGCCACACAGACAAGTTCTAAGAAGGAGAGGAAATTATTTTGACAAGAGAGCCATGCAAACAACTCAATAACCCTCAACTGCATGTTTGCCTGCCCTCAGATTACCGCCAGCTCGTGAGGCCGGCATGCCATGCGGTCTGTTTTCTTTCTTTGTAATCTTTTCCGACAACCACCGGTACGCCCTCTGGTCGTCTGCTTTGTCTGGCAGGAGAGGGCCGTCGTCCAGGCCGTAGAAGGGACCCCACCAGCGTCGCCGAATGACATCGTGTTTTAATGGACAATCATTACACAGTTGGAATCTTGAGGGGTTAGATTATCCAATGAAAAGACACTCGGACATTTATGGTTATTCACCTGATGAGGTCAATATCCTGTCTTTTTTTCCTTTTTTTGTTTCCTTTTAGTTTGAAAATGTACTTCAGGTTCTTGACATTGTGATATTTAAAGTAAACTAAATCCCAAAAGTGGGACACTGACATCAAGTTCTCTATAACATGAATAATAAATAGCATATAGTGGGTATTGAATTAGACAATTACAGTATTTTTTGACTCAATATATTTAAAATGGCTTTTAGTTATATTATTACTACTTTTGGCTACTTAACAGATAGCAATATAAATAAATGAATAGATAAAAGATTTGTAATGTATCCACCAGAATTTTGTCTGACTGTGTCGAGGTTTTCAACCAGCATTTAGACAAATATGTTGCTGCGTCATATTTACAGAAAATAGAATTAATCAGTTGACAACTTCCTTTTGTCGTCTGATCAGACTTTTCTGTGCAGGTTTAAAATTGTGGCTACGTCTCTGGTGGACATGGTCGTAAAATTCAATGCAGCTGAAAATTATTTGGACAAAATGTTCCTATATTTCTGTATCAGCCTGAGAGTCTTTAGACCACTTGTGAAAACTATAAACACAAAACAGGAAAAGTAGCCAAAGTCAGAAGGAGTTACAGAAAATCCTCCAGTCTCGTTTACCATGAAGTGTACAAGTTTAAACTAAAGGATTTTTCCTAGAACTAAACATGTATAGTTGACAGAACAAGGTCCATTTAGTGGCTCTGCAGCTTTTGATCATATCACTTGATCTTCCTCAGCAGATTGGAGTTTGCTCAGTCTCAGCGATTGTAGATTCTCAAATTCCCACCATCTATAATTCCAGGAAAACTGCGCAAAAAGATCATGTGATATGATCGAAAGCTCCAGAACAGCTTCTAAATGGACATTGTGAGCTTGTTTGGCGCTGCAATGTTTTACTTGAAATATAAATCCACACATTTTCCCCAGAGAAGGACATTAACTATTTCTGAATCGGAATTATTTCTCAGTGATGTTTATGTTTTACTCGGAGTGGCAGACTGATAATACCTCATTCAACTGTTCTCTTAATGAAAGCAAAGATAGCTTTTTAGTTCAGTCTATAAAATATTCTACTCTGGCCACATTTGCTCGAGGTCACGGGCAGCTGAACAGATTTTCTTTCACAGGAGAATTGAAGCGGTGTTGCCGTGGCAACTGTCAGACGTAGCTGGTGAAGTACCCGAATCTACAGCAAAATAACTTGTTTCCCAATGTTTCAGACAGACGCGAGTCAGAAATAGTCAATATTTCACAGATCAAACTCTATCGTTGAATCAGCGACGCCCCGGGAAGAAGTTGCGGTGTTGCCACTGGAGAACAAATTATTCTTTAATTGCAAGAAAACAAAAGCGAGCTCCGGCTTGTAATGGTACCCAGGGGCTGGATAATTAGACAAAAACAATCGGTGGAGACACTGAAAGCATCATTTCAATGCACAGCTTAAACAAACGGTACTCCTTAAGATTTCACACTCAATTCTTTAGACACCCTGAAGCAGTCTCAGTCAAAAATCACTTACAGATAAAAAGAACAAGCCAATCAGATTCACGCTCAGGGTGAAAATGAAGAAGCTGCAAAGCTTTTGTCCTCCATAAGACCTTTTTGTTGTTGTTACGGTTGGAGGATCTCCAAATCCTAAGTGGAGCTTTCTACAACCAGAGCATGAGAAAGAAACACGAATGCGGCATGAAAATAAATGTGTTTCACTTAAAACTATTTAACATTGTTATCAACGATATTTAGCTTGCGTTTTCTATTTCCATCTTTTATTGTCATCTTTGGTTTGACCAAAAGAGCGATGACATCGTCTGATTCATTTGTTTCGGAAAACAAAAACTGACCACACTTTCGGTTCCTTCAGTCTTCTGCTCATAATCAGCATGAGTACATGTGATATGTCACATGACTACAAGATGCAAAATGAAAAGGCTGAGCTGTAAAAACCCATAAAAAAACCCACTTCCTAAAGTATGTCTGTTAACAAATTATTTCTTTCCGGGATGAGAAAGGAGTCTCATAATATTTTTAACTTCTTTTCTGAAGGGGAGGAGCCTGACTCTCCCTCCTCTGATCCCACGTGAGTCCGTTTCAGAGCGCTCGTTGCCAGGCCTTTTCCTCTCTGCGGCCTGGTGTCTTCAGGTGTGACGCCAGTCTCTCCCTCCGAATCGGAGGAAACATAGAGGTTCTCTCTCACGTAGGGTGCTACAGTCCGGTGTTGCCCGTTGACTCCAGGGCTGTGTGGGTTTGGAGAGTTACTGTCTAAAGCCACCGAGCTGCTGCAAGCCTCGCCGCTGTCAGCGATTTCTTCAGACCTGCGTCCATCCAGAGACCGATGAGACGCGGCCGGATGTCTCTCCAGCTCAGTCCTTTCACTCCCTTCCTCGTTCTCTTGGCTCTCGGGGGACATGACGGGGCTCAGACACACAAAGTCAGAAGGGCTGAGACATTTTTCCTCATCTCCGACGGGCTTGAGAGAGTTTTGTACCTCGGCGGACGAGGAGGAAGAGAGGTCATCGATTAATATCGATGGGTAACTGCAGGAGTCCATGGCTGAAAACAGAGTCTGTACAGACTCGGGTCGATCCCCGGCTCTGGAGACGACGTGCACGCGCCGCCGCCTCACCACGTTGCGCCGCCTCACTGCACTGCGTCGCTCCTCATCATCGCTGCTGGAGGTGGACGTGGACGTGGAGGAGCTGGACGCTCCGACGGGAAGCGAAGGAGAGGAGGCAGGGCTGGACAGCGTTGAGTTGTCCCTGGGGCTCGGGGAGCGAGGCCGCGGCATGGGGTCGAGCCAAAACTCGCTGGAGTCCGAGTCCTCGTTCACGAGGAAGCCGGACTGGTGCCGCTGAAGCCTGCTCCGTCTCCTCGGCCGCTCCTCCGCCTCCGGCTCCGCTTGCTCTTCTCCCCCCGAGGCATCGGGTCCGGCCAGGGAGGAGGACGACGAGTTATCGGAGTCGCTGTGATGAGTAACAGCAGCGACAGCGACGGGAGGCGTTGCCATGGGCCTTGTGGTGCGGCGCCCCCGAGCGTGGAGCTGCATGATGGCCTCCTCGCTCAGGTCGCTGTCAGAGTCGGAGCTCCAGCCCTCGATCTCTCGACGCACCAGCGAGTCAAAGAAAGCCATCATGCGCGGGTCCTCCTGGATGGACTGGCTGACGTAGTCGTGGGACAGGCCGCTGCCGCTGTTGAGCACCAGGCTGATGTACTCCTCGTGGGTGTAGAGGCTGCGGGACTTGTCCTCCACGCGGCCCTCCAGGTCACCGAGACTCTCGGGCTGCTGGTAGGGACTCCACATCTGAGACGGAGAGAGAAACAATGACAGAGGGAGAGGGTGGAGACAAAAGGACAAAAAGACCGATTTAGAATTGGACGGATGAAAAATGGACGGAGAAGAAGTGAAGAAAAGACGCCGAGGTCAGTTTGACAGATTCTCCGTTGTGGATATCCTTTTATTACAGAACACCCGGACCTGTATCGCCTTTCACTCTGGACAGTAAAATGTACAACACACAGTGATTGTGTTACTGTACAGACAAAGAAGAAGCTGAATCTTTTTTACCCCTTCTGCAAATGCTTTTGTGTGGACAGTTTAGTCTTCTACGATAAGGACATTCAGACCGTTCGCAAGGACACATTTAAAAATTATGTAAATTCAGTAAGAAACTGCATTTTCTGATAACATTAACCTCATAAAGGTCTCAGTGGGACGGGGAGAGAATGAGAGGGCATTCACGACATGTAGATTTCACATTATTTTTGGGAAAAAGTAGAAAAGCCAGTTGCCTGCTGACAAAGTAACAAAACGTATATAATATACTGTATCCTTGTCAACGTGACAGGACGACGATACCCGTGACACACATCTGGCTGGTTGTGTTGAGTCATTAATCATGTGTCCACTACTGGAGGCTTTTTATTTGACATGGAAAGTATGAAATAGTTTGGGGCATTTTGTGATTGTTTGGGCAACATTTTGGAACAAAAAGTAATAGACATTCTAATCGGCCCCTTTTCTTCTGCTATTAAGACAAACAGTGACTGAAAATCAAAAATCATTAACTTGAATCACAATGCGGAGAAACTTCTTTTTTTGTCATAAGGTCAAAAAGAAAAGTAAAATATTATTATAACCTTTTAATTTTGAATATTAAATTTGAATATTATGCTATTTAAAGGCCTGGTAGAGGGAACAATTCATGACCGTAACCATGGTTTGGGGTTTTCCTAATTATACATTAAAACAGTATTATTATCCTTGCACACATTTTCAGCCAGAGAACATATTAAAAACAACAAGTAAATGTTAACTCAACGCGTTCTGTTTCTATGAGCACGAGCAAAACAACAAACTGATGAAGTTTGAGTCAGTCAAAAAACAGTGAGACATTCAGGCACCTTCAACTGCTGCCTGTTCCATTCATAAAAGGTCAGCAGCAGGACAACACAGTGACTCATAAAGATAAGACTTAAAATACAGGAGAGCAGCTGTTCTGTGCTACGATTCTTAGTCCGACTGCGTAAAATCTTAATGTTGTGGGAACTTTTTAAATGGCAGATTCTTGTCAATGAAGTCAACAAATCAAAATAAACTTCTTTAATTATTTAACTAACTACAAAATAAAACCGATGTTGCAGCCTGTTGTGCTTCAGTAGCAGCTTAAGCAATAATACTTGATTTACTTATAATTTGATGCTGCCACCAGGACTTCTGAAAGCCTGGTAGTATATCAGTCTGGTCTGGTTTCAGAAACACTGAATCTGAGGAACCACTCATATCTTCCCATGACCCAGTTTGTTTAACACAGCCCAACGTCATCCGTTACAGACGACAGTCAATAATGGGGGGAAATCCATCTTTTTTTCATTCCTCGCTGCAGCTCAGTCAGTTACTGTGTCGTGTCACTGGAGATCAATGTCTCACTTCAGGGCACGTCCGACTGAGGACAAAGACTCAAATATAGTCTGTCCACTCACAGAACTATTTCTCCAAGCACTGCATCATCCTGACATCGCAGTGCATTAAGGTTCGGCATTCTTTTTTTTTTTTCATGATGTGGTGCCGAAGAAACGTGAATAAGATTTATAAAAGAATGTGAAAATGTTTTTTAAATATAAAAAAAAAAATTATGATTATGATTTACTCCAATTGTGTCAGTTTATATATATATATATATATATATATATATATATATATATATATATATATATATATATATATATATTAATAGAAATGTCTCCACTATTCAAATCAACAGCTCCTTTTTAAAAGGCGACATATTACAAAGAGCTCTCTTTTCTGTGCTTGTGCGCATACATTTGGGTGTCTGTCGTGGCCACAAACTGTAAAATAAAGACAACCCAGTCTGTTTTTGTGGGCTGCCTCAATTATAGAACATCCGATGCCTTGAGATTTTTAATATCACAATCCGAATCATATCCATAATGTCAACTATTCTTTTTTGAGTTTTGGTGAGCAAGCATAAGGAGAATAGAGCTGCAGGAAAAGGCACGATAAACAGGTTGATGGATGTAGAATACTCTTCATTTGCAATGATTAAGCGCAATTAATTGGCGATATATACGATCCGATCACCAGTCGGCACAAACCTCAAGTGGATAGAAGATTAAATTCTGTAAACTGAACTTTAGGCCTCTTTATAAAAAAAAAAAAAGAAGCTGTCCAAACCTTCTTTCCTAAAAACACAGCAAAGATATTCCTTCACTAACCTTGATGACTTTCTCCACGCCCGAGGAGCAGATCATGTAGGTGTGAGGGTTGAAGCGGACCTGGTTCACTATGGAGCGGTGACCCTTCAGGACCATGAACGCTCCGTTTACCACTCGACCAGGGCCTCCTTGAAGGAAGAACATGGTGCGGGTTAGTTTGATGTGATAGTAGCAGACAAAACACATGAGCTCAGAGTCACAGATAGAAGTCCTTGACCAGGTTTCATTAAAACAAACAGCAGTCACGCAAAGAGGATTATTCAACCGGCTTCAGAGCAACACAGCAGAAATGTAATCCTCATAATGTGCTATTAGTCTGACACCAAATAGCCCCAGTGCACATATTTTCAGTGTGAGTAACTCCGGGGAAAATAAAATCCATAAATGTGTCAGGTGGTGTGCTACAGAGCTACAAACGGCCACATTCCTGGATAGTTGCATTTTTGGGATTTTCTTCCCAGAGTAATTTGGTTTCAGGCGCGAGCCCTGTGAGCCGATGTGGAGCAAACACAAGAACCAGTTGATGCCGTTTGAAACAAGCAAGAACTCATACCGGACTAAGAATACAACAAAAACAAAGGTTGATATAATATATCCAACAGTTACGTCGGTCACGAAAGTATATTCTGACCAAATGAACTGAGATCAAACCCCAGTCTGGGCTGTAGCTCATCGGAAAAGAGAGCAGCGGGGTCCATCTTTCGTTCTGGGGCTAAAACATACAGACTGGAGGTCAAGCAGGTTTGTTTTGCTCTCCCTGACTGATGCCACTGAGAGCTTTGACCTTGCAGAAGTCACCAAAACGTTGTCATTAAAACAAGCTACTTGTACGTTTTGTTTACAAACCCTGATTTCCTGACAGTGTGAACTGAAACAAACAAAAACACAAAAGAAAACAAAAGTACAGAACAGAAGAAATGTAACAATCTCACAATGGGAACTAGACGAGTCAATCTTTTATCACGTGGAGATGCAGACATCAAGGTAAATCATGGCCCACACATCAG
This sequence comes from Myoxocephalus aenaeus, assembly GCA_038501785.1. Classification (NCBI taxonomy): domain Eukaryota; kingdom Metazoa; phylum Chordata; class Actinopteri; order Perciformes; family Cottidae; genus Myoxocephalus; species Myoxocephalus aenaeus. Next base: position 4,308,712 of record JBAMJR010000015.1, read on the forward strand.
AATACATCCACATACGCGTGCAGAGGGTGCAGACGGAGTCAGAAACTCACCTGCTTCCGGGTCCTTTGGGATCTTCCACATGTAGAGGTTGAAGTCGTCTGACCCAGACAAGATGTACTGGGGGGGGGGGGGGTAACAGAGGGATGTTTAGAGAGTTAAGTCTGCTCCATTGCTTATGACAAAACTCTCCATCAGAGCAGAGGAAATCATGGGGGCTCAATATAAGGCACAAAACCACCAGATCTTATCGCAGCGCTGTGACATTCTGACCCACACACAGCTCCTGCTCCTCGTCTGAACCGTTATTAGACTTTGTAATCAGATGGTTCCACTTAAAGCTGTCGCTTAAGGTACGTTTTGACAGAGCCAGTGGGGGAGATGTGTTAGTCTACATACGTAACATCTCAAAGCGACACGCAGAGGAGGAACGATAGAAGCCGACTTTTTTCTCTCCACCGACTACAATCTGATAGAGGTGGCTACAGAGTCTGGCTGTCTTGGCTAACATTACTAGAGTACACACTGAGAAATAAGGCTTCCCAAAAGGTTCCTCCTGAAGGTCTGAAGTTCTACCCAGAATCGTGGGCTTCTGAAGAACGGGTTCCATTTAAGACTGCGGGTTCCTTGAAGAACCTTTTTCAGATTTGGATGAAAGTTCTTCGTGGATTTATGAAAGCGTGGCTGTTAAACGATCCTCCCAGCCACACCCCCAACAACTTTGCTGGAGAACCATGATTGTCCCGGCAGGAGCCTCATGAGTCAGAGCAGTGTCCACCGCGATAGAAAGTCTATTGCAGTCTGAGCTCGGCTTCACCCGTCAATATACGAGCATTTGGCTGGATGCTGGTTATAAGCGGGACTTCAAAAGCATCCACATACAAATATTTAGCTGCAGAACGTGAAGGACCAGAATGTTTTCCTCCTTTTATTTACACTCTACTCTCTTTTTCTCTCATCAAGCACATTTACATTTAATCGAAGTGTCTATCGAGCCATATTTTACCATCTGGAGGCGAATTTTTTGTCGAATCACTTATTTGTTTTAAAGGCCTTGTCATGTACTGCAGGACTTCTGACGAGTTTTTAATTATTTAGTGCCGTTTTTGTCTGCCAACGATTGAAACAAACATCTTCAATTTCCTTTTCTGTAAACATTCTTCTGGTCTCGGCAGGTTTCAAATGAAGAATCATACGATTGTTACTCATATGATTGTAGCTCCGGGGCACGCGGAACACTACACCTGTGTGCTTCGCCTCAGGTTCCCAGAGGACACGTCAAGCAGGAATGTTACACCCACAACTCCCTCCCTTTCACCTTTGCATCGTTTCTGTGTGGTTCGTTGCCACTCTGCGCCTCTGCTTTCACATCAATCTGAGAAAATCCTCTGCCGTCTGTGGTTCTGGGTCTATATGAGGAATTGTCTGCAAACTGTTGCGGTGTGATAAAGCTTGTAGTTTAAACAAGCAAAATCACCCACTCAAACCTTTTTTATCACGGCCTGTCACATTGTGGTTTTTTATGTTAAACAGCAACCCACCGGCCTTTTTTCCTTGTCGTCTGCCTCACGTACATTTGCTTGTATTAAATAATGTTATCTCACACGTCTGGTTTAACGTTGCTTCTCTTCCCCTCCGATGAGCTCGTAACACACTGGCAGATAAAAACAATACTTTAGAAGTGTGTGTCACTGCTCTTTGAACGATCGGAGAACTGTCTCATTTCCAGTCATTCATTTTTATACCTCCCGAGGATTCAGCCACCACATTAGCAAGTTAGACTATCATTCTCAAATCCCAACTGATCCCAATAACTACACCCCAAAGCTTCATCAGTGGTTACATCAGTAATCTTTGTCAAAACAGGTTAAACTCCTGAATTATTATCAGTGGAGAAACTGATGCCTAGTTTTCATCTTTAAGTCAGACAATTAAATACCTACACGTATGAGAATACTTTAATATTAATTTGTCATTTATATGCTGTTTGGCCCATTAACGTTGCACGTGCCTTGAATGCTTGAGGGTCAGTATTTCTTGTTTTAAAAAAAGGTTTTTACATCACTTAAACATAAGAAATTGGATTCTCCACTGATCAATCAGAGGTCAATGGCCTTGCTCAAAAGCTTGGCAGCAGGTGGGCAGATTCAAACCAGCAGCCTTCTTGTGCCGTCCTGACTCCATCCGGTAACCTCTAAACCACCTCCTTGTAGAGAGGGACCGCTTTTTAAGTCTTCATGGGCTCCACAGACAACTGAGAATAATCTTAAAATAATAAACATGGCTGCAGAGTGAGGTCATGTCTGAGGAGGACCAACGGGAGGACTGTTGGCCGAGTTCAGGGGCTCCTGGTGTTCCTCCCAATTTCACAGAAGGAACTAATATATTCTATTTTTATTTCGATTGGTCCCACATGTTTCCAATATTCTCCTTACATTTTAAGAAACCACCAAAGTCAGATAAAACAGTCTCCGCTGTTTGTTATGATGTATAAAACCCCTCGAGACTCAGTGATATTATATCATATGCAGGACTTTGCTTTTATGGCTGCACATGAATATAAAATGGAAAATTCGAGACATCTCCTGAAAGTAGTGGACGGTGTGTCCCTTTATGAACCAAGCCTCTATCCTCTCGGATGACCCACCTGATCTTTGTCCCCAGCGAAGCAGCAGCTCTTCATGGTGCAGGAGTTGAAGTAGCCCTGGTTGTCGAACTGGAAGCTGGGCAGGCGGGAGTGCAGCTCGTAGAGGACGGGCGGCAGGCGCCGCCGCAGCGCCAGCAGCTGGGTGCCGGTGCTGTTGAAGCGAACGCTCATGGCGCTCTGCAGGGACATGCTGCCGCCGTAACGAAGCAACGAGCTGAGAGAAGAGAGGGAAAGACGATTATGAACTGGGTCAGACGCGTCTGCAACAATAATCCTTTATTTTTTTATAAAATCTGACAAATTCTCAAAGTGAGACTTCAGAAGACATGAGCATCCCTAATCTCCAATACAGTCGAGTTTGTTATTATATACAAATTACCACAAAGGATTGTGAATTACATTTATTATAATAAGTTTTATGAGGGGTAATTATTTATTTGATGTTTGAATGCCATGTTCATATTTGGAAACTTGTACATTGAGACTTTTTGACCCCACAGATGCAGTTAAGAAAACTCACGTTTCTAGTGGAAGAAAACCATAAAAATGTGGGAAAGTGAGGAAAAAACTCAAACAAATCACATGGCATAAAAGAAGAGTGATAGGTTTGATATTTCCAAATGTTCCTTGAGAGCAGCCAAGTAGGATATTTACCTTATGACTTGAAACTCAAATATTATGATGGATGCTACTAAACCGTCAAAACCACATGATCACATCTCCACCCTTTTAATGAGCAACGAGAGAATTACTGAGTATTTGAAGACGAGTCGAAGCGTTCAACCCGACTGGTTTTCTAAAGGGTTTCGATGCAATTTCTCTTCACTATAAATATACAGTTGACACTTTAACGACATATTTTAACAGACTCCTAATTTGGTGTTTGTTTATTCTGTTGTAAATGTTCATATTTTTAAATGATGTCTGACACTATTGCACCGTGTTTATTGTTATGCACCAACCACCAAGCCAAACAACAACACATTATAATGATTAATGAAATGGGTATGTCATTAAACTGGAAGCTATGATTAAACGTAATAGTCCAAAAAGAAACACATACATACATACAATTATTTAACAGTGTAAACCTTTCCCTCCCACTGGTTAGTCCTTGTATTGTCTTGCTGTCTTTCTTTTGCTGTTTGTCATGGTAAATCTATAATAAAATCCCAATGAACAAAATAAAAGGAAAAAAAACGTAATAGTAAATTAAGGGACTTTCTAAATAATAACTGTAAACATGTCCACACTGCAGAGAGGCATAGCCAACAGTGGAGGAAGAGAAATGACTCAGTGCTGACTTTTACTGAACGCGCCGTCATTTGTGTGCTAGTAACCAGAACCTAACCACACAGGAGTATGTGTAAACACACACTCAGCCCAAGTGTTTTCTCAGTCATTTCACTGGGGGTGAAAAACATTAGTTTTTTGCAGCGAGGCTGTTGTGTGGTTGGCAGAGGACCAGTGGCGATTAGTTTAACAGTGAGACGACACCGCCCACTGGTGGACACGAGCGGGACACCCATCCATCACAAGAGCAGATGAGGACTTTAAATGTGTTTGATTCAAACTGTTCACAATCACACACGACATGATTTGAAATGACCATGAATATATACAGTGAAATTGATTAAATACAGTCTTGATCACACATGACATCAAAAGTAAATAACAATGTGCCTGAATTCACAAAAACATATATTTTTTGCCACGTCCCAAACTACTAAAGTGAGGAGATCTTTGATTTATTTACCCTCGCAATTATTTTAGTGTATTTTACTTTGATGATTATTGTTGTTATTACCGTCTCTGTGCATTATTTCCATTATTGTAATATTTCGCAGTGATTCTGCAATAAAAGCTCATTTCCCCGCAGGGAAGCACCGTTAAAGCTTCTCTTGAAAACTGGGTCAAGAGATAGAAAACTTAAGACGGGAGAAAAAAAAAGTCCAACCTGCGTGGCTTGCGAATGTCCCATAATCCGACTCCCTCCTTGGAGTTGGCTGTGGCGATCAACCTGGGCTCGACCGGGTTGAACATCACACTGTGGAAGGCCGACGGGTAGCTGGCCAGGCAGAATGGCTCTGCGGGAAGAGATGAGGTTTGATTAATTATTATTACATGATTATTAACATTTCTGTGATTGTTTTCAGCTACGGCTCTCGGGGTGTCAGTATCGATTCACTGAAATCTTGGCAGAAGCTTATTTTTACTGACATTCGAGGAGTCCAGAGGATGTTTCCTAATGACTTTGGGGATCCGGTGACCTTTCATCCATCACTGAATGACAAAACTAATGACATTCTTATCAGCCTCAGCTGTGCTTTGTTTTTGGTGCTAATTAGGAAACGTTAGTCTACAAACACACCAAACTACGATGATGAACATGATCACCATTACCATACATGCCAACCCACAAGTGGAACCTCACAGAGATGAGATCATGGACGCTTAGTCTCGTTTATCTTTGTGAGTGTCGCAACAGAACGACATGAAAAGCCTGCCGGCAGACATGGAATACTGATTGCTGCTTAATGTATTATTAGGCCCACTCGGTCACAAGGACGGCTTCAAAAATAGAAGGATGTGGACGTCATGCAAGATGATCCACTGCATTTTTTTAAAGTTAAACAGGTCTCACTAAGTCCCATCATGAGGTACTTTGCACCCTTTTCAGTCCAACAGTGTCCCTTAAAATACACCGTGTGACTGCACATGGAGAGCTTATTTACAACATCAGAGAAGATGCGTTAGAGTTTGGGATTGTAAGTGGGGTCTCGGGCACTGACAGGGGGTCAACAAAATAATTAGCTATAAATTATAAAATCTACAGATGGCTGTCACTTGCACCAATAAAAACAAACATATTGTGTCCATTGCTCCCAGCCACGTTAGCTTTGGGCAAATAGAAACTCCGGTATTATTGTGAAACACAGCAATAAGTTAATTATGATAAAAGATAAAGCACCAACTAAAAGTCAGCTTGAGAGTGGGAAGTTTAAACATAACATCTGGATTTATTAAAACAGTGGCAGACTTGCTACCGTTCATTTTCTGATAGATCAATTACTTGAAATCTAGGTTAGAAGTGCTGCCAAGTTGAGTCCAGATGCATTTTGAGTAAAATCATCATGTATATAAGTGGCATTAACATTCAATAACATTCTAAACTTCCCCACTCCGGTGCAAATAAAGGATTGTCTCATTTTATCTGAACATGATTAAAATTTTTCTGGTATTCACTTTCAAACAGATAGTGAACATAGCTTAATCAGTGTTAGGATTATAAGGGGGTCTTTGGCAAACAAATCTCCCTGTAAGGAGACAAAAAATGTCATTACCATCACTAAGATTACTAGAGAGGTTCATTTTCATGCAATTAAGCAAAATGTACACACATGATCCACAGTGTTTTAATCGATCCGATTCCTTTATCCTCCAGTGCAGGAAATTTAGGAGGCTGAGGCGACACCATTTTTATATACAACCACTTCTTATTCCTCACACAAGCCTCACACAACAGCAGTATATGATTTCAGACTATGAGAAAACATATCCAAGAAGTTATCGGACTCATCTTTTGCAAAGGGGTTTAATCCTACATGCCTTGCAGCCCTGAGCATGAAACATAGCATCACAATATAAAATGGTTACTATTGTCTATTGCCTCCTCCACTTACCTGTACTCGGCGGCTCGCGGGTGTCCCAGATAAGAACGCGTCCGTCGTCGGACGAGCTGGCAAACACATTGTCGTTGACCGGACTGACAGACAAACTGTACACGGCGTCGATGTGCAGGAACACGTTCAGAGTCTCTCTTCTGTAGGAACAACAATCATCCAAACGTCAATTGTTTTGAGTGTTAACAAACAAACAAACAAACAAACACACACACACACACACACACACACACACACACACACACAATGTCTAATGTCTAATGTCTTTGAGTGTATCAAAACGTTTCAATGCTACAGTAGTGAGTATCATCCGTGGTATTTTACTCACCTCTCCACATCGTGAAGAATCACCTGCTCATCATTTCCTGTAAAACAACAAAACAGACAAACGGTTTACAAAGTGATAATACAAAAAATGCTAAACCAGTTTGGCCTACAGGGCTGCTTTAAATGCTCCATCAACTAAATCTTGATATACCATTATTATATTCTTTCCTCTCGAGTGATTTGCATGACGGATTCACAGTGAGCAGCATGACTCCAATAGAGAATTACTTTGCAACTCAAGCATGAGAAAATGTTCCCATTAATGTGACATTAATATGCAATAAAGTATCTACAACATTTCTGCAAGCAATTAAATACACATCAAATTAGCCATTTAAAATGTTTACCTGATAGAATCTTCTGCTTTCTGATGATGTAAAAAATTATACGGTTTCTTTCTTGTCCCATTTTTATTGATGTGTATTTTTTTACATTTATTTAACTTTATTTTTAATTTGAAGTGAATTCACTTTGGTGCATTCAAAAGCAGCATCCCCCGAGATGCAAACTATCAAAGGTTTCTCATTTCATATCAGATCTACCTTTAACCAACAAGTGACAAGCCACAAAAACACCTGCACAGGTCAAAGGGCAAGGATGAGGAATAAACCTTTGTTGTGCAAGTTTTGCTCTTACCGCCAGAGAAGACCTTTTTGTTGGTGCTGTCAAAAGCCAGGCAGAAGATGTTGGACAGGTGCTCGCCCTTCAGTTTCAAAGGCTTGGACCGAGAATGGATGGCTTGTTCCATGTGCCACAGGAGCACCCGGCGGTCATCTCCTCCTGAATACGAGACACATTGACAACGGGAACTTAGAAAAATGCACATTATAGTCCAGAGCAGTTGTTTCCAAATGTGTCGACTTAGCTATGACCCCGTCATGGTTTGCTTATGTCTTTGAGTTGCAAGCGGTTCAACACGACTGGTTTTCACGTCTCAGATTGGTTCATTTCAAGCATTTTCTAGAAACCTGAAAAGGTGAAACTCTTCAGTAATTCACAACATAAAGGAAATATTTAGGGCTACAAAGGTTTGGCCTCATCAGAAAACTAAACAGCACCTATTTTGGTTAATAGTTAAAGTTATCTTCAAAACAAAAACTGGACCCTCCCTTGTTTCGGCTTCTCTAGTTTGCTGGATTTCTTTGTTTTATATGGTTATAAAGCAGTGGTGGACAAGTACAAGTACAATTTTGAGGTAGTTGAGGTATTTTACTTTAGTAGATTTTCATTTATTCCAGTAATGTAATATACAGTTTTTTCTGAAATTGGCCACTGTGCATAATACATACTTTTGTGTTTGGTTCTTTAAATATAACAGAGTATTTCTACACTGTGATATTGTTACTGAGGACTTATTTTAAATCCACTATAATATTTTAGGGCTATCAGTTGGCGAAAACAAGACATTTGAAGGCATCACCTGAAACTGTGAAATGATGATGGACACCCGGAAAAGGCTGGAAGCACTGTGAGAGTCATGTTCTACGACTTCTCCAGTGCCTTCAACACCATCCAGCCTTTACTTCTGAGGGACAAGCTGGAGCAGACCGGGGTGGACCACCACCTGACTACATGGATCCTGGACTACCTCACCAACCGTCCACAGTATGTGCGGATAGGGAGTGTGAGTCAGATCGGGTGTCCTGCAGCACGGGGGCCCCACAGGGAACCGTTCTGGCTCCATTCCTCTTCTCCATTTACACCTCGGACTTCAACCACAACTCTGCCAACTGCCACCTACAAAAGTTCTCTGACGACTCTGCAATCGTCGGCCTCATTTCCGCAGATGATGACAGGGAATACAGAGAACTGAACCAGGACTTTTTAGGATGGTGCCAGCGGAACCGCCTCCAGATAAACTCCAGTAAGACCAAGGAGCTGGTGGTGGACTTCCGCCGGGGTAAACGCTCTCCTCCGGTACCGGTGAGCATCCAGGGACTGGACATTGAGATCGTTAAATCTTATAAGTACCTGGGTGTCCACTTGAACAACAAACTGGACTGGTCCGACCACGTACACGCACTTTATAAAAAGGGACAGAGCAGACTCTTTCTGCTGAGGAAACTGAGGTCTTTTGGGGTGCAGGGAGCACTCCTGAAGACCTTCTTTGACTCTGTGGTGGCATCAGCCATCTTTTATGGAGTGGTCTTCTGGAGCAGCAGCATCACGGCAGCTGACAGGAGGAGACTGGACAAGCTGGTAAAGAAGGCCAGCAGCGTGCTGGGGCGTCCTCTGGATACCGTGGAGGTGGTGGGGGACAGGAGGATGATGAGTAAGCTCTCGTCCATGATAAGCCACGCCTCCCACCCCATGCAGGACACTCTAGCAGCGCTGCACAGCTCCTTCAGTCACCGGCTGATTCATCCCCGGTGTCTGAGGGAGAGGTACCGCAAGTCTTTTCTTCCCGCTGCGGTCAGGCTGCACAACCAGCTGAGCTCCCAGTAGACCACTCTGACAACTGAACACTTGAACTGAACTTGGTCACTTTATCTTTCACCTGGTGCAATATTATTATTACGTATATTACGTGTATTTACGTGCAATACGTTTAAGTACTTTTTCTATTCGGTCTGTATATTAATATTTCTCTACTGTTTTACTGCTCATTTATATTTATTTATATTACTTGTTTCTATTGTATTATTCTTTTTATTCACTTGTGAGCAAGTAATCCTGTAATTTCCCCACTGCAGGACTAATAAAGGATTATCTTATTTTATCTTATTTTATAGAATAAATGATAATTGATCAATAAATGATTGCTTAATCTACATTAGTTAGTTGCAGCCCATTACCTCTCGGCTGAAGAGGTACATCTAAACTGTGTCACTTACCTGGTCAGGTGGAGTCAAGCTCATCAAATTACATTTATAAAAAGTTAAATGAAAGCCTCAGGTAGTTCTACTAAGCTAGGCCAGATGATGATATTTAATGATCCCAGGACATAACGCTACTAAATAGCTTTGTGGTTTCAGGACTGGCAGCCATGATCAGGTGTGGGGGGCAGTGATGAGCCTCTGGACTGACATGTGGTCCGGGTCCGGGTGTGCTGCCCCTCTGAGCTGCTTGGGGGCTCGGGGGTGGGTGCGGGGGATCTGGTTTTGACGTTAGCGAGCTAGCAAGAACGGCTAAGCTAGTTTAGCTTAGCATGCTAACACAGTATAACAGTGTTGGGGTGGTGGGGGAGAGGGATTTGTCAACTTACCGGACACGAGCCATTCTCCGCCGTTGTTGGAGAACTCAATGGCGTTGACGCAGCCGAAGTGGCCGAGCATGTCCTTCTTGAAGAGGCTGGTGCAGCCGGCCATCCGGCGCCTCTGGAAGTCCTCCTTGAAGAGCGGCTGCCCGTGGAGCTCCCTGCGGGACAGAAAGCCCACCGAGGAGCGCATACCGCAGCCCTGTATCTCCTTCATTGTCAACCGTGCAAACGACAACGACGATAATAAATAAAATAATCGACACACGGCTCTGCTTTCTCCGTTTTTCACCGCCGCGCCCTCGACGTCCAGTCGCGTCGTTGTCGGGTCGATGTGGCACGCGGCTGAGGCTGCTCCGTTTGGGCTACATTATGGTGGAAACCCCGCAGATGTCGACGTTGTTTTTGTACCTCCTCTCCGTCTTCTCGGCAGTCCCGGCCAGCAGCTTCCTGCTCCGGTGGAGGATCTCTCGCTGCCCGTCTGTCACTCATCACCAGCCAGAACTCACATCGCTTTAATTTCCTCCTGACACACATATGCTCTCTCTCTCTCTCTCTCTCTCTCTTTTTATGTTTCACCTTTCACTGAACTCATAGCAAGTAGCTACTGCCAGAGGTCTGGAGGGCAAACCACCTACATTCACCACCATTATTTGTAGGTATGGTGTGGTATACAACTGTAGGAAGTATTAATAACACAGTCAAATATTTACAAACCTATACCTATTACCAATGTATGCAAGTGTCAGGAAAATTAACTTAAAGTATTCAAAGTAATTATTTTATATAATATTATTAGAGTAGTATTACTCATGCATTCATGAGAAGCAGGGTTTTTCAATGTTATTATCGGCTACAACTAATTATTATTTTCATTATGGATTAATCAGATGATTATTTTCTCCACTTTCACATTGATAGTTTGGTTTGCAATTTTTTTTGTGGAAAATAGTGAGAAATGCCACAATTACCCCTTAGCCCAAAGTGACACATTGTTAGTTTCCAGTGGTGTATAGTAACGAAGTAGAAATACTTCGTTACTGTACTTAAGTAGTTTTTGGGGATATCTGTACTCTACTTTACTATTTATATTTCTGTTTACTTTTACTTTTACTTCACTACATTTTGCAAAGAAAAATGATACTTTTACTCCGATACATTTCCCTTGAAACCTTCGTTACTCGCTACAAAATCAAATCTATCTTTAAAAAAAAAAAAAAACATCGGGGACTGTGGTGGAACACAGACTCCACGAAGCAGGTTTTGCGAATCACAATGTTTTGCATTTTCCCTCTACATCCTCTCGTCCAGCGCTCCCAAACCTTTATGCGTCACGGACCGGTTACGTGAAGACAATATTTTCACAGACCGGGTCCGACCTCGGAGAGACGGGAGACAACGACACCCAACGTGTGTTCGTTATGTCCAGTCTACTGACTCTACTGCTAACTAAACCTTTAGTCCAGTCTACTGCTTAACTTATAACGCACTGCACAAAGACAGGATGTTGAAATGGAAGCAGGTTTTCATGCTTTTTTGGCGATCTCACGATACTCTGCCTTGGTTTCCAGATCACCGACAGAGTTGTAACAGACTTACGTTTCATTTTTAGAGTAACGTAACATCTTGACATGTGTCAAGAGGTTCCGTCTGAGGTTACCACAGACGGATGTATGCGGTCATTTTTCACAATAAAACATCTTTCCGGCCTTGATTTTTTTTTATTTAATTGAAATGTTTCATTCATTCTTTCTGTGGCCCGGTACCAAGAGACCCACAGACCGGTACCAAGAGACCCACGGACCGGTACCAAGAGACCCACAGACCGGTACCAAGAGACCCACAGACCGGTACCAAGAGACCCACGGCGGGCGGAATGAGCATACTTATAACCACACTGTTACAAGTCCTTCATAGTGTCATATTGCTTTTTGGAGAATTATGATGATAAGTTCATAGTAGATGCAAAAGTATACTTAGGTACAATATATTATGTTGTACATAATATATGTGGATGGATCACAGCCAACCCAGTTATTGTATCAACACAACTCCTGGTCCTTGGTCATGGTGGCCACAGCACTTAAAAGAATAAACTTCATAATTCTCAAAATTCTGACCCTTTGCTTTTTTATTAAAAGCATGTACTTGTACTTTCAATACTTAAGTACATTTTATATCAGAAAAATACTTTTGATACTTAAGTACAGAAAATATCAGATACTTTAAGGCTTTTACTCAAGTAGTATTTTAATAGGTGACTTTTACTTTTACTGGAGTAATTTTCCAGTAAGGTATCTTTACTTTTACTCAAGTACGGCTTTTGGGTACTTTATACACCACTGTTAGTTTTGTCCAACTAATAGTACAGGAAATATTACATTAAAAAAATTAAATAATTTAAAACATAAATTGTAAAGCTTGAACCATGTAATTCTTATGCATAACAATTGACTCAAACAATTACAAAATAGTTCCCAAATAAATGTATCTTCTGTCGATCAATTTATCGTTTCAGATTTACTTGTATAAACTAGGTTGGGTAGTTTAATTTATACCATATATTGTATGTTGTAACTAGCAATACTGTTTATTCTTGACCTTATAAACAGTAGTCGAGTCCATTTAGTGTCCGTTATGTTGATGAAGATCATGAGATATGACTGACAGCTCAGGACCTTCTGGTGAGTGTTTTCTCTTTAAACAATAAACATTGTTTTTAAAAGACTACTTTTTTTATTGGTTTTCATGCTTATGTTTCCTTCACTGGCTTTAAATTTACATGTAAACACGGATGTAAAGAAAAGTACATTTTAGTGTGTATAGTAGTTTTATTACTCCAAGTTTTGGGATTACAGTGGTAGTCTTTAGGGGACTTTCAGTTTCAACAAGCCTTTCTCTGAGACAACATGAAAAACCGAAACATCTAAAACATTTTTAAACAAATGTCTGCTCAACACAAATGGCCTGCAGTCTTCTTGTAATTGATTCAAACCCATGTTTGAGAGCCAACTGTGATTTCTCCATCCCTCCAGTTAACATTATACTGCAAAATTAATCCACTGTATTAAGATATTTTGTAGTTGGCCGACCAGAATCAGCACCATGTTAGCAAAGAACAAATTATTTCTGTTGATTTGTCAAAATTAAGCAATTTAGGCACTTATCAAGAAATTTGCAAAGTCATGATGAAACTGCTACGGAAATACATTTTACAAGCAAAATACTTTTTAGTTTTATGCATAAAAGTCAACAAATGATTGAGCAAAAATCTACTGACAGAACATTTTTTTACATACACATTAAAACTTTACAGAATATCAAACTAAAATCTAAATCCAAGGAGGCCTCACACTGAGCAAAAAGTGATATTACACAGCACTGAGAGGATACAGACGCTTGTTTTGCTTTGCATATAAACTATGCCATGTCACCGCTGTTTGTGCTGTTGTTTAGCTCTCAGATATAATGGCAGACACAGTGTGCGTCATGTGCGTCTGTGAACCACAGTCAGCCGTACCTGCAGGTTCCCGGGTAAATTTAACACACTAGTCTATCATGGACAAACATTTAAAAGTGCTTTACATTAAGGTACCTTCAATACATTCACCTCTACATTATGAAGTCTTCTATAATACCACACAGGTAATGAGTGAGCTGCAGTTGATGAGTATTCCTTTGGCAAAAGTAACATTTGCTTTTTAGCAAAAGATATGGAGTGTGGGACGAAAGGTTCTTTCTAAAATAAACATTGTAGGAGGAACCACTCTGTAAAATGTGTATTATCTTATGAAACAAGCTTCAAGGAACAGTGAGACATTTTGGGTGAAAAAAAAATGTGCTTTTTAAACGAGAGTTAGATAGGAAGATCTCTCGTAGCTACAGCTACCAGCCGATTAGCTAGCCTGGCTCAGTGTAAAACCATAACATGTCATTTTAACACTCCGTTTTTTTGTACAGCTTGAACAAAAGGTGATATAACATGTTAATTAGTGAGCTTTACAGATGCTGGTGGTGGATTTTTTGTGACCATAGCTAGGCCAGCTGTTCGTCAGCAGCCAGTTAGCTTAGCTTATTATGCAGACTGGAAACGAGGGAAGGTCCACAGTTTGGGCTGTCAGATGTTTCCATGATTCTCATGGCCAAAAGAATCCACGATCACGATATTATTGCAACATCTATAGAACATTTTTAAAATATAGTAAAACTATGAGTTTTGTCTCTTGCCTTGATACTGGTGGATAAGACGATAAATTGTGTTTTTTTTTTGAGGGGGGGGGGGGGGGATGCCAGACTATTTTCCTATGAATCCCACCGTAAATTTACAACTTGTGGTTTTACATTCAAACAAGACCATTCAGGTTTATTGACGAGCTTAAAGAGGTGCTGGTAGGTCGATTTGTATTACCTTTGGACAGAGCCAGGCTAGCGGTTTCCCCGTTTTCAGCCTTTATGCTAAGCTAAGCTAACCGATTGCTGGCCACATATTTACTGTAAAGATATCAATCTTCTCATCTAACTCTCAGAAAGAAAGCAAAATTCCCGAAATGTCAATGCATTCCTTTCAGTCTGGACTACCATCTAAAGAGTAGTTAAGTAATTAATTTCTTGACCATTTTCTCATATACAGTATATCTCACTTTGGAGCGAAACTGTTCAAACCTCAAACCAGGAGCAGAAAATAGAGAAGAAATGGGGGTTGAAAATCACGACTGAGAGCAGTGTGTAATCCTCCATCAGTGCCTAGTAATTATTAAGAATCACATTCACACGGTTTTCAGTCTATTGCACATAAGACTCCTAGTTGAGTGCAGAGAGCCAAAGCTCGGGGGTCGTTTACTTTTTGCTTCTACCGGATTAAGACAATGAATGACAACAGTCTCCTAATTTAAAAATCACAAATTTCTTAATCATCTTCATTACTATAATATCTACATATCTATAGATATCTATAGATATCTATTGTTGATTAAATGTCCCAGCCAAATGATTAAAACCTGCCTCACCAAATTTGAGAAGAAATGATGGTAGAGGGCAAAACCTGGGCACTCATACGAGTATGTTAAAGATTAGAAGTAATGTCTAATTATTATTTAATTTGTTTTCCTCAAAAGTCTATAAAACATCAGCAGGATCTTTTTTTTCTTTTAAAAAGCTGAGGAAAGAAATATTCCCGTGGCAGGTTTGCCTCAAGCCATTTTTCCATAAATAGAAATTTTAAAAAAGAACACGCAAAAGATTAAATAATCGGACAAATCCAACAGGTGAAAGCAGGAGCTTAAATGAAGATAGCAGAGTAGAAGAAGTGTGCAGAGGGGAAGTAGGGGGAGAGGTTAAAAGCTGTTGGCACAGGGGAAAGGGAAGATGGGGGAGCTGTCCTCAGTGTTTCAGTCTCTTAGGTGCTGCTAGTACGGGCCTTTTGTGTGCCCAAAGATCCCGATGGGGAAATGTTTGACGTGTGAGGACCACTGTGCCGCCAGCTGGAAAAACTTGACATCGTTCCATTCGACGCCGTCAATCAGTACTGCAGAGGAAGGGACGCAAAACAAACATAAAGTTACACTTTCAT
This sequence comes from Myoxocephalus aenaeus, assembly GCA_038501785.1. NCBI lineage: Eukaryota > Metazoa > Chordata > Actinopteri > Perciformes > Cottidae > Myoxocephalus > Myoxocephalus aenaeus. The sequence continues at coordinate 4,324,131 of JBAMJR010000015.1, forward strand.
TACGGTTAATGTTATACCGAACAACCCAGAGTTCCAACTAAATATCATCCACACATTTCTTTAATGTTTTTTTTTTATTTCAGCGGCATGATTGATCAGTTGATTATTTGTTTTAACAACAACAACAACAACAACAAGTACAATAAACAATTTAACAATAAAGCTATGATAAATAAGTAAATGTAAAAAAAAAAGAAGCTAAAATACAATATAATCGGATTGAGGGTTTGGATACACATTATTGCACATATGAAGTAGTAAATATAAAAAAATGTATATTGCGCATACATACATTGATATTGATACTGAAATTGCACATGAATGAATGAGTAATTTTCCGTTTTGGTTGTGCAGACATTACTTACCAACTTTCTTACCTACTTACTTAACTTAAATGAAGAATCAATTACTTCATTAAGAGTTGTTGATTTATTTTCTGTTCATTGTCTAACTGAACCAATAGTTTCTAAGTTTTAAGTATAATGAGCATTTTAATGGGAAATTATACAAATAAGTACACAAGTACATATTATGCAGGTGTGCTGGTTATTGTACATATTATTCTTAAACTCTAATTGATGTGTTATCTTGGTGTGCTTTATGTACACATCTGCATCCTGTTCCTACTTCTCTGGTCTGTTTCTTAATACTACTTTTGTGGCCTGGGGATCAAAAGTGAATTAATTAATTAATAAGATTCATCTGATTGACTGAACTTTGACTATGAATTACAGAATTCTCCACGAGGCCAATTACTGTCACAGCACCGAAATATGTTACATTTGGTCAAAATCTGACCAGTCGAGAGGTTTTCATCAGTTTAACTGTGTGAGAACATTTACTGACATCTTTGAGTAATAATCAGGGAAGCTGCAGACAGAGCTTAACAGAAGAAACCAGTGAGATCAGTCTGAGGATGGCTGTACTTATTGGGAGGAGGACATGTCAGGGCAGGGCAGGAGGTTGGTTTACCTCTCAGCATGGTCTGCTGGTGCTTGGCAGTGCAGATGAGCCGGCTGATGCCCTCGATCACTTGACTCTTCGACTCCACCTCCTTGTCTTTGCTCTTTTTTGGCAGGAACATGACTGGCAGAAGGGAACGACAGAGATGCATGCTGTGAGTAAATGAGGGACTCAGAATGTGGCCCCTGAGGATTACATTCGGGCGACATTTCGGTGCAATGTTGGAGGTCGGATTGCAAGAGATTTTATCAGATTGCATCAAGTTCTGTGAATATCCTAATATATGAGTCTTCCACACTTTTCACCCCCGAGCTCAGCGGCTTTAAAATGCAACATAATCTAATTTTGAAGTGAACTATTCCTTTACTGCAGTCAGAAAATAACACACCCACAGAAACATGCACGCATCCGTCCACCTGGACAACACAGGTGTGTCTTGCTTACCCTTCTTATTCTTCTCCTTGGTCACCACAGTCATGGACATGGTGGGCTGGTGGCCCGGCTCTGCGCCCCCCAGTGGCAGCCGACTGACCTGCAGCGAGCGGAAATTGCACTTCAGAGTGTTTTTGGAGGAGGAGTCCCGCTTCTCCATGTCTTTCTTCCTCTCAGTTGGAGCCACCCAGTAGTCTACCTGAAGCCCCATCAGCTCCGCCTGACCTACAGAACTACAGACGACAGGCAGGGAGGTGGACATTGAGGAGGTAGATAACACTATGGTTTAAAGCATTAGCTGAGCCGTCATGCTCTTACTGTCATTCATTAAAGGAATATCTTAACATTTTTGGAACTATGTAGAAAACGGTATCCCACTGTAAAATTTGTAAAGAAAATTTGAATCCACCACCAGCATAGCATAAAAAAACAGGCTAGCTGTTAAGATAAGCTAACCAGCTGCTTGTCGTAGCTTCATACTTACAGTACAGACATGTGTGGTAAATTGAACCATTTATTTAATGGACAAAAAAAATTGCAAAATATATTTTATATGTTGGTTAATTTCCTTTAATATGATAATCATGCAAACAATTTTTTTTAAATCAAAACTTCATTCATATTCTTTTCTGGTAGAAAAATCCAATATCATGACATACTTTTAAGTTTTTATATTATCCGTTTACTACACCTGCTTAAACATGTAAAAGAGAAAGAAAACATATATACATTATTTGCTCTATTTTGCTGAAATAGCTCTTCACGCCATACCTGTAAGCACAGAAGCTGGTGGTGACAGAGGGAGAGGAGGGTGGGGTGGGCGACACCTCTTTGAGAGCCGGTGATACTTGTGGAGGGGTGGAGGAGAGCAGTGAGGAGCCCAGAGGTGCTGCATCATCAGAGTCTCCTGAGGGAGGAAACACTAAATTATTTACCTCCAAAAGAAAATACTGTGGTGGAGAATCAGTTTCTTTTTTTCCTTTTTTTGGTGCAGATTAATTGTTGCACAACTTGCATACTTTTTTCTTAAATATAAAAAATGCTTCTACAAACTTGCTTGCCTGACGTTGCAGATGTTTGCTCCACGAGGCCAACTTTCACCATCTGCAGAATTCAAAGCAGAGGATAAAGGATTATTACGTGTATTAAAAAACCAACTATTAAAAGACACTGAAAACTTCTAACAGCTGTGTCAGTGTCAAACATGAATTTAAACATCAGCTGGATGAAGACAAAATCAACACACAATGAATATTTATATTTATATTTAAATAAAGAAGCTACTTACCCCAATGAAGGGGATGAATTTCTGACACGAGTCCTCATCCGGGCTGTGGAGAGGCAGCAGAGGCCAAAAGAGAGTTCACGTGAAAATGATGCAAGGAAAGAATCAACGTGTTGTGGGAAAAAAAAGGAAAGAAATTATGCACATGATGAAAAATGTCATTGAATCAAAGAGGATTGACTCCACAAGCATTTGGAAATGCTTGTGAAAAGTAAAAGATTATGAAAGATGATTTAAAGAAATCTACAGTCAGCAACACTGAGATCTAGCAATTAGTTCGATGAGGCCGATTTCCAATGTTTCACATGTGGAAATACTGTAGTCTTCCATTGCATTGAAAGTTTGCAAAGCTTTCACAGTCCAAACAGAATCAACTGTGCATGCTGAACTCGCTGCTGAGCTTTAAACTTGCACTAAAACAGATGTAGTTCCCTTGTTGGAGCAGAGAGCAAGACATGCAAGCTAGCGGCCGATTCGGGGGCCTCCAACAAAGCCATCCAGTTATTGCAGATGCAGGCTGGATCTACCAAACCAGAAGGGCATTCAAGGGGAAAGCAAGTGCATCAGGGGAACAACTAAACTACAATCATAAAGAAGTGGATGAGAAGGAAGAGCATCAACCATAAAGCCACAACTTCTCCGGCTCCATGCGCTACCTGAGAGCGGGAGCGCATGGCTACACTTACAAGCCTTCCTGGAACTATTTTTCCTGGCAATGACTGGAAAAAATAGCCTGAAGAATGGTTCTATGTTTGTTTTGCTTTTTCTAAATGCAAAAGACGTTTGATGATGTGAAAGGTTGTTGCTCTTGCCTTGAAGAAACCTGCCATCGCCCCCCCAGGGAAGAAACAGACAGACTACAGAGAGAGAAGGAGAGAAGACAGTCTGCAGTGGGTCACAGTTTGCACATCAAGGCCATGTTCTGGATCCCCAACACAACAACACATCTCTGCTGTAATCGGGGGTTTTCGGAGCAGCCAGGGAGAGAGAGAGAGAAAGCCAGATGTCTGCCTGGTATGTGAGTGTTAAACGTTCCTCTGGCCTTGCAGGGATGGATTATGGCAGAACACATGACTTCTGTCTGACGTGTTTGAGCCATATGTTATCTTAAATGTGGGATGTATATTGTTAAAAAATGCACATGCATGTCGATCCATGTGGATGGACGTAGAACTATGAACATAACACATGCGCTTTTCAGTTAAAAAGGACAGAATAAGTGGTATTAGTGTCTTTTCAACGTTTGTATTGTACATTACTGACTGTAAGTTACAGTGACAATGTTATCATTATCTTCCATTTTTTATTTATTGCAGTTATGCTTAATAAGAGGGGCCTTATTAAAAGTCAGTCTCTCCATTAAATCTCTTCTTAAAACTGACCTTTATTTGAACAGAAAATGAGTTGTCATCGTTCTTAATCGTCATTCATATCATTAACTTTTACATATTGGATTTAAATAATTTTTCATTCCTTGTTTTATTGCAAGGCACTTTGTAAAAATGTATTTCCATATTGTAAATATTTCCATTTATACACCTTCATGGCATGTTTTCATTGTGCAGTTAAACTTTAAATTGTTTGCACAATTAGTATTTTAAGTCTTATAAGTCTCTTTCTTTGAAAGAACTACATGTCAGTAATGTAGTAGTAATTATCGGGGGCACAATAAAAGCTGGAATTTTTTTTTTTTAAACACAAAGATTTTAAACGTCTTTTTTTCCTGAAACAAAATACTTAAAAAAACTTTATATTTGATGTGACAATCAACAGTTAGTTCCACCTGCTAAAACTAGACATTGAGCATACAATATTGTTAATGAATATATTTTTTATATATTTATTAATATCATTTAAAAAATAGGTGTTAATCACATTTTGACGTTGTCATTTCACTGACAGTGTGCAGGTTTTCTACTTATAACTGAACACTAGCAGACAGACATGGATGGCTAAAAGCACGATGAGATCGTGGAGAAGAAGCAGCAGGGAGGAAGAAACAGAGGGAACACAGAGCTGATGGTGTTTGGTCTCTTGCCACTTTATCAGCACATTTTATTCTTCAGTCACTCCTCTGATATCTTATCAATGAGGACTGTGTGGAGGAGGCCGGGTCGTCTTTCTTTGTTGTTCATTAACGACAAGAATAATAATGTTCACAACAAGAGCACACAGATGGTGGATTGAGACTATAAACTCATTGTTTAGAATATGTGCATTAAACTTCTTTGTATGAAGCAATAAAAGGAATTGTGAGTTCAACATTTTGGGAAAACGCTCTCTTCCCTGTGAGTCAGATGAAAAGATTGATGATTGACTTTATTCACGGGTTATCATCTAATACCTGTATTGCTCTCGTGTCTGTGCAGTAAATATGAAGCTACGCCCAGGAGCAGGTTAGCCTAGCTTAGCATAAAGACTGTAAACAGAGGGAAACAGCTTGCCAGGCTCTGTCCAAAATCTGCCAACTAGAATCTTGACAGTGGACAGGGATTTATGTGCGAGACTATTACACTGGCAGATGACAGTGAAATAGTCAAACATACATAACTCCCAATAAAATTGCCTTTCTCTAGTGAGTTTGAGAGGTTTCTGACACCTGGACAGACGCAGGCCAGCTGTTTCCTGTTGTCACGTTTGCTGCGTCTTCCCAGCAAAGTAGAAAAATATAATTTAATCAACAGTTACATTTTGTCAGACAGAAGTATTGAATCTAAATTGATCATATATTGAAACAATGTTACACTGATTAACTAGAATAAAACCTCTTTATGATGTTTTCTTTATTCGTAAAACATAACATGTTATTGGTGCACTTAACACAATTTCAACTGGACAAAAAGGACAACGCCAGAGTGTCTTCGTAGCTTTAACGTGTCAAGGCTGATAATATTTCTTTTGTTCTAAATAAAAACTTGCAGACCCGATGCAAATTTAATTAGTTCAAGAAATCTCAAACTGTGTCTGTGTGCTTGTGTTATTTACAACTGCGAGCTGTGGCCTGGATAGCATCTCTTATCTAAGAAGTTTATGGCTCAAGCTGTTAATAGAAAAAATATATATATTCTTTTTTTAGACAGCTGTTAAAGTGGCAAGCTCCCAGAAAGGCTGAGAAAAGTTCAAGGGAAAAATAGCTCTAACACATAGAAAGCACACAAATCACCGGGCTACATGAGAAACTCAATCGACCACAATACCTTACTGCAAAATCAAAATGAAAGCTCTTTTTCCTTCAAAGAAAGAAAAGAAAAAAAATACAACAAAAATATTTTAAAAAACATGTTATTCACACACACACACAGTGATTGAAAGGCAGTGATGTTTAAAAGACAGACACCGCCACTCCCAGACAAACCTCACAACATTAATTAAACTTTAACCTCCAGTTTGATTTTCAAAAGGGGCTTAAAATATTTATAATATAAAATAAAAATAAAAGATTTTACCACTATTGAATTAAATGTACATTTTATTTCACATAGTATTCCAGATTAGATGAATTATTCTCACAGCAGCAGTTGTTGTTTAAGTCACAACACGCGTAGGATAAGGCTGATCTATCCTGTCTAAATGTAAAATTTCATGTTTTAGTTATAAAAATCCTGCTGATTAATGCAAGCAAATATATTTTGTCGGCTCATAATCTTTGCCTAAATTTGTAAATGTTGTCCAAAAAAACTGTCTGAAATGTATTTTGGAAAGCCAGCTGAGGTATCGCGTGAATTGTTCAAAGAGTTCTACACAACAGTTCAACTCAATCCCCTTTTGAAAAGCTGCTGAAAGCTCTGCATTAGAAGCATTTCCTGTTAGACGAAACCCCCAGACTTTATGAAATTCAAGCTTTTTCAGTGTAGCTCACGAAAATCCATTTAAAGTCCCACTGCTGTACAGCTCAGTGTGAAATGTTCTCAGGTTACTAAGTGAGGAATGAAAACATACCTCTTCTGTTTGTAAGTGAGCATGGCCTCCGCGATGGGAAGCTGGTGAGCGCCGTTAGCTCCCACCATGTACTGAGTTACCCTGGACACCACGTCTGGGTTCTGCTGAGCTGCACAGGACGCAGAGATTCATTAATTATCTACGGCTGACAGTAAATATGAACAAATACTCAGAAACATTAATTAAGATGTTGAAATTAATTCTTAATAATTACCACTTTTCCTGATTGTAGGTGTTCTCCTAAAAGGAAGCGCGTGTAGGATTTGGGGGTACTTATAGGCAGAAATTGAATAGAATATTCATACCTGTGTTTTTATTATAGTATAATCCCTTGAAACTAACCACTGTTGGGTTTTTGTTACCCTAGAATGAAGCGTTTATACCTAACATGAGGAGTCCCCATGCACCGCCATGTTTCTACAGAAGCCCAGAACGGATAAACCAAACGCTGGTGTTTGAGTGTGAGAGACCCTTTAGCATATACAGTCAGGTCCATAAATATTTGGACATTGACACATTTTACATTATTTTGCCTCTGTACACCACAACAATGGAGTTGAAATGAAAACAATCAAGATGTGCTTTAAGTGCAGACTTTCAGCTTTAATTTGAGGGTATTTACATCCAAATCAGGTGAACGGTGTAGGAACTACAACACATTCAAATGTGGCCACCCCGTTTTTAAAAGGGACCAAAAGTAATATTTATGGCCTGACTGTATAAGACTGTATATAAAATGAGGACGTAGTCTTTGAGACGTCACCCATTGGTTTTTGGACTGTAGTTTGGAAGCCTTTGGTTCTGCTTTTTGGCTGTCGCCATCTTGTTTTTATGCAACCAGTGAAGGGACCATATGTGGACTGCGGAGGAGTGAAGCCGTGGTAGAGAGGGGGTCAATCACAAGGTAGTCCCGCCCTAAGCATACCCTACTTCATGGTCTATTTTACTCTAAATGGACCATAATTTACATCATACTGTATTGAAGAAGACTAGCGATTCGGACCATAAACTCATGAAGGCCACTAAAGTTCTCCGACACACTTGGAAAGAGAGGGGTATTCAGGTGGTTGAAATCTGCAACCTCACTGCTAGGTGCCACTAAATCCTACACACTGCTCCTTTAAGACTTTATAAAAAAACTGTACCAATTCTCTGACCACAGGGTTCTACGATCTCAGGGTTCTCTGATCTCAGGGTTCTGTGCGCTGACCTCAAGGTTATGCTCTGATCTCAGGGTGCTCTGATCTCCGGGTTCTCTGATCTGAGGGTTCTATGCTCTGACCTTCGGGTTCTCTGCTCTCAGGGTTCTCTGCTCTCAGGGTTCTCTTCTCTGACCTCAGGGTTCTATGCATGACTTTAGGATTGTGGAGATAAGATAAAAGCCCACCAATAACCGGAGCCTCCGGCTTGTGAAACAGCTCCCTCCAAGCAGCATCTTGGAACAAACTGTTGTATCGATAGTCAATAGTGCCGAGATATTTGGAAACTGGATGTGTACCTAAACCAATCAAAAGACAAACAGTTGCAGATTTTTGAGATGCACTAATATCACTAGACAGGCTACCAGAAGTCTCAACCATGATCTTATACATTTTCAGTAATTACAGCATTTAATTTAGCTAAATTTTAATCTGACAATCGTACACTCTTGTTTGAACATATGTAGCACCTTTAAATACAACAACATAGAATTAGGCTGCTACTAACCAAGAGGGATGATAAGGAACCTCATGTAGCCAAGCCAGTCAGGGGTCTTATGGGAAAGGTGGTCCACAAAAAGCCTCAGAACAGCACTGAGGTAGTGCTGCGCTCCGGCCACTGCGATCTTCATGGGAATGGGCGTCTGGGAGTTACAGTTGCAACTAGGAAAGAAAATAAATAGATGACGTATACAGTTTCACAATCAATAACACCAAATTTGGTCAACAGCCTTTGTGAGAAAAAGTCACACAAAGGCTGTGTGCGAGAGGTTGACTTACAATCTCTGTATGCGGGAGACAATAGTGTTGAACGCAGCTTGGATGTCGGCCGTGGTGCAGGTGCAGACCACGGGGAGGTGGTGGTTTTGCAGCATATCTGAGAGATACTGAGAGGGAAGGAGAGGAAGAATCAGATGTGAGGTTGTATAGATGGATTTGCTTTTTGCCCTTTTTTCCTAGTCTGCTGTTATTTGTATTTTGCTTATTTTCATTTATAACTGCTAAAGTACTGTATCTTATGCCATCAATGTTTTTTTTAATCTTTAATTCCTGTTTTCAATGCTGTCAAGGTTCTATGCTCTGACCTCAAGGTTCTCTGACCTCAGGGTTCTCTGACCTCAGGGTTCTATGCATTACCTTAGGATTGTCGTGTCTCATCCGTGCTAAAATAAAAATAGCTGATCACAATAAAAAGTCCATCCCACAGCTCTACCAGTAAATTGTGCAAGGCAAGTGTTAAGACAAAAGCAGCCCTTTTGTGCAGGTGTGTCTCACCTGGCCCTGCCAGTCTGACGTGTTGATGAGGATGATGCTGTCGGGGAGGTGGCTATCAGACACCAGGATGTGGTTGAGTTGGTCATACACCGTCTTTCTCGGAATCTAGGCAGGAAAAATAAGAAACCTTTGGGTTAAAATGAGGACCCATATTTTTTAATTTAGGGACCATAAAATATAATTATAAAATGGTGAACAAAGAGTGAACAATACTTTAAAGTGACTGAGTTGTTTTAAAATTAATATATAAAGACATCATGGAGTGTGCAGTGGCTACGCTTGTGATAATATCTGGTATTTATGTTCCACAGAGAGTTCAGTATTTTGTGGATTCTCCTGCAGTTCCCTCCCACTACCTGTAGGTGGCAGCGCGTGTCCAGGGACCGCTCATTGTCCAGGCTGTTGGCCCTCTCGTTCTGCGGCCTGCTGGGCTGGCGCTCCTTCAATGAGGTGCTCCGCCCTCGCCTCCCTACCAACTTCGGTTCCTGCCTGAAAATGAAAAACAGCAGAAGAAGAGAGCTGGAGGACTGGAGTGCCAGAAGTAGAGGCAGTGATGTAATGGTCAACGATGCAAAGCCTAAACCCTGTTCTGATCTGGAAGAGATGATTACAGAAAGGCACACATCCCATCATATTAATTAAAACATATATATTATTATTATAATTGTTTTGCCCTTTGAAAAGACACTATTGATACATCCATCCTGTTCTTCCCTGAGACTTTCCATACAGATGTCTGTCAGCTTAAAAAAAAAAAACATCCTGCAGATGTAAATCAAAGATTTAAAAGGAGTGGAATACTGATGTTTATGTATTTTTACCTGTTGGATGAAATGATGAGGGACTCCGTCTTGGTCATTTTGCCACTTGGTGGTAGTCGCTCTAGAAATGTGTCCATGTTGTCCATCTCCAGCTCGGTGGTGGGAGTCACCGCCTCGGGCTGCTCCTGAGAGAAAAAAAGGAAGAGAGAAAACCGGCAGCAGGGTTTATGACTCGAGAGCTGACAGACGTGTTTATGCATTTATGCTTCTCCAATCAAACACTTTTTAAAGCAGGATTGTAGTTGTTACTCATTATGATTTACTCCAATTGTGTCAGTTTATATATATATATATATATATATATATATATATATATATATATATATATATATATATATATAATAATCATGTAATATCATTTCTTTTCTTTCTTTTTTTATTGACAAAATGTAAAATACAAAGATATCAGGAGGTTGTATAATGCACATACACAAAAAATAACATATATGCACATATATATAAGAATGACATAAGCTAACAGGAAGTAAACATGGAACCAAGCTGTTGCTTAGCAAGGCAATTCAGTCAAAACGCTCTTTTGAGCAGCTTGAGGAGTTGATACTCACAAAGGAGGCGTTATCAGACACACCGTCATCTGGAAACTTGGCCCCAGCACACTTGGTTTTCTCCAGGTCAATCTGGAATGAGACGGTGAGAAGGATAATAAACATTACCGGGTTTTGATGGAGCCCCAGGAACTTTGATTTCACATGAAGAATTGTTTCATTCAACATCTCATGGTGGATTATTGGTTCAACCGAAGCCCTACAGTTTCACAAACAAACTCACTTTACAACTGGTTTAAACCTGAGGACTGATGGGAAAATCTGACTTTTACTCTTCTGTACTTCACTAAAAGACGCCCTTGAGCAGGATAATTGGTGTCTTTCGGCCCCAGTGCGTTTGCTCATCGGCTATCGGTGCAGTTCAGTGGCTCCACTGATCGGCCTCCAGATGTCTCCTTGTGGTATTAGTGACCCAGATTGTTTGAGTAAAAGTAAAGGAGGCGAACAAAGTGTGATGTCATGTGAAAGGAACTGAAGTTGCGCGTTTGAAACCCCTGCTGAATCTATTCAGGATCGTGTTCATCGCTGTGCGGCTGCGGTGACGTCGCTCTCACCGGGCTCGGAGGCTCCCGGTGGCTCCGGATGCTGTGGATGCTGCCGATCTCCGTTTGAGAGCTGGAGAGGGAGAGACCCTCGAAATATGGCCTGAAACACAAGAAACAACAAGGACTGAAGTAAAGAAAACTAATAAGTTTGTGTCAACATGACTATTGACTGATATGAGGAGTCTCCTCAAGGTCAATACATTACAGCCAATGACGGCACGCTGAACTCTATAAAACGCAGATCTTTGACTTTACGTTTTGATTTGTATTTTGTGTGTTCTTTTGGTCACCCTGCATTGTACATTAATGCAGTTTTATCATGTCTCCTGCAATGAACCTTTCTTGGCAGAAATACAGGAAGGTTAATTAGATAAGATTATTTCAAAGAATTTCATAAATTGAACGATCTAGCTTATAATGGAGCTTGACCCACACAGGGGACTAAATGTCAGGCTTTGTTTTATAGATTAAAATGGGAAACTAAACTCCTGGAGAACTCTTTTAAGTTGAAGTATGTTTTAATGAAGTGTTCCATTATCTAAAAGTGCTTTGAGAAAGTTTCCTACCCCGAGAGAAAGTTATTTTAAAACAGTGACATTAAAATGTAATTGCCACAGAACATTAGTGCAACATATTGGCTGAATACGGTTTCACTAACAAAGATAACATTTAAAAAGGAAAGCGGCCTGTGGTTCTGCTGCAGGGTTTAAAAAGGGACAGGTCACCCCGAAATCTAAAATACACATTTTTCCTCTTAGCTGGGGTGCTTTTTATCATTCTAGATTGTTTCGGTGTCAGTTGCCGAGTGTTGGAGGTATCGGCCATAGAGAGGTCACCTTTCTCTCCAATATAAATGGACTACATAGTACTAGGCTTGTGGTGATCAAGGCAGAAATGAGACAGAAATGTCTCTTTCAATAAAGCATTACCTAAACATAATCAACAGACCTGGTTGTGAGCAGTTTCATGCAGGAACTACAGGTGAAAGTAAATAGTAAGTCTTACTTTTAGGAATTTCAGCGTTTCAATACAATTCAGACTTTATGTGAAGCAATTTTACTTTATCATCATAATTTTCTGGCCTGCAATACCCCACGCTGTGTAAGTTAAGTGTTTCTTAAATAAACTCAAACATTACTGCTGAGAAACACTCACTTGAGTTTGGGTTTTGGTGTGCTGAGGACGCTGTCGTCGTCGTCCAGCTCCGGGCCGCTGTCACTCGGGTTCTCAAACTCGACGCTATCCAGGTCCAGGTCCTCCTCCTCCACCTCAGGGGGCGGCTCTGCAGGGTCCTGCTCCGAGTCAAGCACCTTCACAGGCACACAGACAGACAGACAGACACACAAACAGAGACACAGACAGAGACACACAGACAGAGAGACAAACAGACAGACAGACAGACAGAGACACACAGACAGACAGAGACACAGACAGACAGACAGAGACACAGACAGACAGACAGAGACACAGACAGACAGACAAACACACGCGCACATGCGTTTAGTGGCTCAGCAGCTCCACAGCAGAAGCAACACAAGACAGAAACACTCACCTCATCTGACACTCTGAAGCGCTTCAGAAGAGCCACCACGCGCTGCTTAAAGTTCTGCTGCTAAAACACAGGAGAGCAAACACACGACCACCAGTCAGTCTGGGAACCAGTTGGGATTAACTTCAGAGCTCTCTGCAATCCAATACAGAGAAAATAGCTGAGCTCCTCCACTTCAGTCATTTTACCGGCAGTAGATGCACTCGCAGTTTTGGCTGGGTATCGATTTTGCTGCGTGAGCTTGTGTAAAATCAATAATCAAGCAACATCATGCCTTATCTGCTTTCTGGAGCTCTCATCTCCTGCTCTGGTTTACTGAGCTCTATAAAAACCATGTCACCACACGAGCAAACACATGTTTAAACTGTAGCATAAAGTTTCAATATGACTTGACCATCTGTAAATGAATGTATATAAAGTGGTGTTTATTTTAGAGGCGCATTCAACTGTAGTTATATATACTTAGATATTTCATTCTTGGGATTGTGGGAAGCTATCAAGTATTTTCAAGTTAAAAGGCTCAAGTCTTGATGTTAAAATCCAAGTCTACTTGCCTAGTCTTTAATGATTTTGTCAAGTCAAATCTAGTCATATGTTCTCCAAGTAGTAGCTTTCCCTGGACAAGAGATTTCCCAAACCACCAGTTCTACTACCATGAAACAGGAGGTCGCTGCACAGTCGCCACCTTGGTTTCCCCTGAAGTAAGGGATGCTAAAACTAAACTAAACACACCCTGAGGTGTAGTTTCTTTATCTTATAGCTGGGCCTCGTCTCTTACTCGGGTGATGGAGGGGGTCCTCACAATCGACCTCCTCTGCTTCTTTGGCTTTCTCACATCATACTCGTCATCCTCCAGATCCTGAAAACAAGACACAATGAAGTGTACATGCAGCCTTCCAAAAGCCTTCCATCCAAAAAATTTAAAAAAGACGATGCATTATCTACACTCATCTGTCTTGAAGTTCTACTAAACAAATTATGCAGTGCAAGAACAGATTGGCTCAATTATTGGCAGACTTGACCAGGATGAGGTTAATTGAGTCGCTTTGCACCCCGCCCCCTAAAAGTCTGCCTGCCTCCCAGATGTCGAGGCGGACTCACCTGAACCTGCACGGCGTCGTCGCTGGCCTCCTGCTCCGAGGAGAAGCTCTCGTACTCCTCCTCTGAGTAGTTATCTAAAGCAGAGGACAAGTAGGAAGATTAGAGGCCGGAGCGAGGAAGCTTAGAGAAAATATAAAAAACAGCCTGAACCCTGTGATCCCTGCTCCGTATAGCACATCGAGCATATTAGGTGATTACGATCGCTTCCTGCCGCGTTAACCTCAGAGCACAGCGGGGTAATGAGAGGCAACGTGTACCGGAGCATTTGATCTTCTGTCCTCCCTGCAGGGCAGCCTCCTCGTGGTCTATTGGCTGGCTGGACAGAGAAAAGATCCAGATCTCGGCCACCTTCCCCAGCAGTTCTTTCTGGTTGCTGCAGAGCGGCAGAACCTGGCCTCCCTCTGTCGGGTGCTGCATCACCTGGAGAGAGAGAGAGAAGAGGCAGAAACATGAGAGAGGGGAGGAAATGTAGAGAGAGGAATGTTTCACTTCAGTGACCTCACTTTTCAGTTGTTGCAAGTCTTCACAACCCAAAATACAAGAAATATCCACCCTTTGAGAGACAGTAACAATGTTGACGTTGTATGTTTTAGGACCAAATGTCATTCATGAAATATCGCAGTCTCCTCCAGCAGTGAACTCTATAAACCATCATGGATTGCAGGCCCAGAGATTTAACACCGTTGAATAGTGAACAATCAGATATTACTGTTTCGCTATTCTCGCGGTTTTAAAACCATGTCATGCTTAAAATCAAATTTTTAAGTAGACAATCCTTTTATCATACATGTCTAAATTCTGCAAATATTTTGTGTCATCCTGTCTGTGCTTTCATTTGATTATGTAGTTTGTTCTCTCCGCATGACATTTACTGCATGTCCGTCTGTCCAGGGAGAGGGATCCCTCATCTGCTGCTCTTCCTGAGGTTTCTTTATTTTCCTGTTAAATTGTGTTTTGGGGGAGTTTTCACTTCTCTGAAATGAGAAGTTTGTAATATTAGGTTAGAAAAGTCAAATGTAATTGACTACAGGCTGTTTCTTTGACCTCACGCTCACACATGGGAGCCGCTCAGTTTAACCACCCACTGTTCTGCAGGTTGAAAACTGAGGCTACACTAAAGCAGGTGAGTGTTGTTGCTCAACAGCATCTACGTAGAGTTCACTGAGTGTCATTCAGCATGGACGTATTTTACACTCCGGGTCACTTCAGGACGGCGCCACCCCAAATCTGGAAGAGCCTTTTCTGCTCCAATGAGACTAAGTGTGGCATGTTGTGTTAGAGCCTTGAGTTGAAAAAGTAAGAACCATTTCTTTCTTGCGGTAAAGCAGCTCAAACAGGTGACGAAATGTTTTTTTTTCGTACCTCAGCTGCTGAGATGCGACCTTGATAAGCTCCACGGAGCTTTGAGAGCCATATGCGAACTCCTGAGTATATCAGCATCATGTGCACGGAAACTAGGATGCTCATCTGAAGGAAGAGTTTTATTCATGTATTCTTGGTTACTTGAAACACAAAGAACAAGTAGACAAAAACAGGAGGTTTTTTCTTCTTCACTCCTTTCGGGAGAATTTGAAGAAAAGAAAAAAAAGGCAGGTTTGTAGTGAGATAAAAAAATAAATATCTGAAGCCTTTCAAACATATAACTATTATTTCCAGCCTAATTAAAGGGCAAAGAAAAGCTTTTCAAAGAGCCAGGACTTAAAGTACATAAGGCACAGCCAACCCCCCCTGGAGGACAACGCCTCCTAATGTCAACCTGCAGCTTTATCATCCACCATTGTCTCATTATATTTTCACTAACAGCCTGTTAGAGCCAATGCACCTTTGTGCTCCTTCGTCTCCTGAGACTTCAAGACTCAACAGAAAAGTGTGACTGATGTGACCCCGTTATCCTCCACACACCAAACAACATCACCCGCCATCACCAACACGAACACGGATGCAGGTTTGTTGCAGCGCGGTACCTCGGCCATATCAATAGATCCAACTGCCAGAGTCTTGTAGCCCAAGATAGTCCGGTTCTTGTATCTCTTCCGCCTTTGCAGCATGATCTGCAGCTTGTTTCCTTCTCGTTTTAGGAAGTGAGGGTACTGAGGGAGAGGAAACAGGGAAGAAGAAAACCTAGAATTGAACTGGTGGTATTGTATTTGTTTTTTCTTATTGTCAACAAATCCCATAAAAAGACCAAAACCCATCAACTAATTGAGCCTTTTTTTTTTATTTACATATAAATATCCCTCGGTCATAGGTCTTATTCCTCTTCCCCATTGAGTTCCATTGTTGCACAAAAACTATTATAAACACATAAGTGAGCCACACTGTTATATCTTCCTTCATTACGAGGAACTGCAGGATATTTTTTGACTGCTGCTGTAAATATTAACCAGAGGAGCAAATCAGGAGCTGAAATAGTTCTGTCTGTTTTAAATACAGCTAACTATGTGACACCACTTTTTTTAAACTGAGCCTTAACCATTACAAGTCTCTGGTGAAATAACCAGTATTGTGAGAACGGTAAGAAGATCATTGAGTAAATATATCTTTCATAAAACAACCGTCCAACAACTGTTGGAAGAGCGACTAGCACTTTGTTTGTTTTGATCTTTTTAATTAATTTGTTGACAATAACAAAAACATAGATTATTACCACTTTTAACACTGAGTCCTTTGTGCGTACACAAAAGGAGATGCACCTCCAGACAGTTTCTCAGCAAAAGCATCTTAATGATATGCAAGTTTGAGCGGTTGCCATGGCAACAGGTGTAATACAACTCATCCCACACATACTTAACTCTCTAAGGTCTCGCCCGAATGAGCAACAAACATGAAATATAGAAGAAGAAAACAATATATTCATGAATGTTTTTTTGAGCAACCTACAATGTTTATTTTTAACCAAACATCAGCATGTTTGTTTTACCTGCAGCGAGAAGGTGAGCGCCAGATCGCTCTCCACGGACCCACTGGGTGGCAGCACGATCTCATGGGACCTCAAGATCCGTTTGGAGCCCTGTGAAATAAATGGTTGGTGTTTAATTCAGTGGGAGGTCTTCCCCTGGAGGTATCCTGCTTCTCTGCTGCTGCGTTTCACTCTGCAGTCACAGTGCAAGGAATAAAGAAATGCAACAGGACTCACGCATATTAAAAAATGTGGATCATTGTATGTAAATCACATGTGTTCACAGTGATGATACATTTTCACAAAGCAAACTATTTTATTATTATTATTTATTATTTGATGCATTTTACCTTTTTTCTGTTCAGTAACAGGTTTGATTATTATTAGAGTTGCATGAGAACATATCTTAAACAACAAATATAACTTTATGACGTTCAGTATACTGGATTAAAGTGTATTGAAAATAAACATGGATTTAAATTGGTCAACAATGGAATATAAACCATTATGGACCTTTCTTCTGCCCTTCATCAGGGACTGAGATTTAAAAGGACCGGAGGACATGTTAAATCTGCGGTTTGTTTGTGCACACCTGTTCTGTTGTTGTGTTCCGTCTGTGTGCAACATACCTGGATTTTAACCGCTATGACCACAGAGATTAGCTCTTTATCAAGTTCCCTCATCACAACCAGCTTCTTCAGAGTCAGACTGCACAATCTGAAGTGAGAGAGAGAAAGAGAGAGATGCAGAAAAAAAAACATTCGATTAGCACCGCTGGAGTGCTTTTTAAAATGCATAAACTGTGGATTCATTAAACAGTTCACCGCTAAGCAAACACAGCACGTTATCAGTCAATCAACAGATTTAATGGACTGGTGTGATAATTTCACTAAAACAGCAGGTGTTGATTTGTTTTACCAGAGCCGACAAATGCATTAGCTCGGCTGATATTATTAGCTTATCACAGATGTATTGATATCTGTGCAGGCTGATATGTCATAAGGAATGAAAGGACATAAATGCCATACATAAAGTATGTTTGTGTTAATTCAGATGTTACATCCTGTAGTTTGTCCAACAGAGAGCACTGACACGTGTAAAATGTCAGTGGTTTAAAATACACTTGATTGTTAGCTCGTGGGTTGTAATAGCTAGCAGAGTGATATTGTGATATAAACTTTGATTGTTTCCAAAAGAGCACCGCAAATAATGGGTGAGGTGACTGTGGAGGCCAAACAGCAATACGATTTAAAATCACTCTCATAACTGTATACAGCTCAATAAGTCATAATGTGGAGGCTAAAGTTGAAAAATATGAGTGGGAAATCAATCTTTATCAGAATCTCGGCATAAAAAGCAGAGAACAGTGAGAGTATTTCCAAAAATGTCTAAGTATATCCTTTAAAAGGTGTTTTTCTAAACAAACAGGAGTTAACTTTCCAAAATGTATTGTGTCCTTATTTCTTATGTTCCTCATAAAAACATTTGCAAACCCAATTTCTGTCATAAATTTGAAGTCTGCATTATTTTCTAGCATCAGTCTTCTTCTTCACTGCCGTTGTTGGTGCATTGCTGCGTAACTTAGCGCCACCTGCAGATCAGTAGAAAAGTTGTAAACCTTTAGTGGGAACATGCATTTCCTCATACAACAGTTTGTGTTATATCTCACAAAAAGTTACTCTTCATTTTATTGCGTTTTCTTACAATATCCAGCAATATGTGTCCATTTCCCCTCGTTACATGCATATGGTCTTTTCAAAATAAACTTCCTTTTCACAGGAAACAATTCAGTTTAAGTAAGTCGTGAGTATAGCAACAGTTGCTGGATGAGTCACCCGCAAAAAGAAAAAAAACTGCAAATAACAAATATTCACCAATATTCATCAGTATCACCCTCAACAGTCCAGGGGGTGAACCAGGCTCTTTATTTCTATGAAAGATTGGAATTAAACATTATGACCTTTCGGTTATGAGGCAGCCAGTGGACCACCTTTAAAAAGAAAAGAAAAGAAAAAAGGAAGAAGAATTGGCCACAGAAACATTTCAAAATTCCTACACTTGTTAGACTGCCTTAATGTGACCCGAGGGTGTCGCAGCAGGCTGAGCTAAATCCTCTGTGACCATCGTTTTGTCCGAGTGGTCCAGTAGACGGGCCTCTCTTTAAGAAGCCCGTCACGATTTTTTTAGACACTTCCTTAAAAAGACGAAAGTGAAAAAGAGACTTTTTTCTTTTTTCATTCAAGGCTCTCTTTGGTTCCTTTGACTGAAACAATCAGGAGAGCTGCTGTGAGTAGGCTCACAATATGGGAGGCCTAGTTACTCCATTTATCATCCATCTCTTCTTGTGCTCCCTTTAACGGTGGAATGACATCACTCCTCAATTATTCGGGGGGCACAACTACTTGGCTTCAACAGCGAAAAGTTTCTTGTCAGACACGTGGGTCGAAACCACCATGAGTGACGGAGGAGAGAGAAATGTGCATCAATACACAAATATCCTGTCACTTAGTGAATGGATTTGAGGGGTTGACCTTGCCTGTAACTCAACTCCTCTCCGACTCTCCTATTTTGAGATCCGTAGGCAAAACACTGACTGCTAGGTGAGGCCTAAAAACAAGAGAAACCAGCAGCGCTACCAAGTCGAGGGCTTTCAGTGTGCTGCCGAGTGACATCACGCTGCACATCTCCGCAGCAGACGGGCATCAATCAGCCTCGAGAGACAGCGAAACGTCGGGATGCAGAGAGGAGAAGCGTTGACAATGGCAGGTTTGAAGAACTCCCCCCCCCCCCCACACCCAGGACAGGCTGAATGAAGACCTTTCTCTTGTTTAGCCGAGCCCAAGAAATCTCAAGCACAATGGACACAAGCCAATGAAGGCTGGCATTGTCTTCTGCTCTCGCGCAGACAATACGCAGCATTCTCTCACTCGCGTTTCGTATTCTAGCCCAGTGGTTCCAAGCCCACAGCACCATCTATTTCAGTTATGCTAGGTGGCTGGATGTTGGTTTGCGTAGGCGGCCAAATGATATCTGCCACACAGACTGCTCTGCTAAGAAGTCACATTTTTTGTATCTCCCACAGTGGATTTATCATGTGTGCACACTCCGGCAGCTCATCTGCCCAAAAGGAACAGCACGGAAATTATATTTCTAATGAAACAGCACTTCATTTGTAAGAGGATCTGTGCTGACCCATTTCTCTTTGGTTAGTGGCATAAAATCCTGAGATTTTTTTTTCTTCCCATGGACACACCGGTAACATTTACCCACCAACTGCTTTGTCTCCTAAAAAATATTTTGGTTTCCAGGGTTTCATAACTTCTTCTATTAAAAAAGATTTGAGAAGATTTGCCCTACTTTAAAAGCGTCGGTACACTTCAAACAAAGCACTTGTGGATTGTCCGACAGCGTTTGAAACCCGCTTTTCATCTGTGGGATCAGGTGGGGTCTGCATCTGACAGTTTTCTGACTTTTTTTTATAACTTTCTAAAACAAAAGAAGGCAAAAAGATGTGAAAATAGACAAGATTTTTCATTCTTCCTACAAATGAATGCAACACCACGAATGCCTTCGAGGAGCGATTGAAGCAGAAACACTTGATATGGATATAAAAACATTTACCTTCAGAGGTTTACAGACAACACATTTTCTCTGAACAAATGCAAATTGAGGCCGGCAAAAATCCCCCAGCAGAAGAATAACTTGTGCTTAAAAACCTCTAATGTCTGTCCATCACCGACCACAAATACACAGACGACACAGATGGATGGGTTATGTCAGGAATATGGTTTTGTTTGCACTCATAGACACTCGCTTCCACTGCTCTCTAACAGATCGCTGGACGGGTGCACTGAGATGGGATGATAATGCACCCAGAGATGGGGACTTGAGTCTGCGACTTGGACTCGAGTCTGCGAGTAGCAATATTCCCCTGTTACCCTGAGTAAGTACCCTGAGTGTACCTGTATATTCAACATTACAAGGCAAATTGCACATGGCACCTTCACAGGAAAAGCTTTCATTATGTGTGTTCTTAATTTTGTATTGTAGTTTAAAGTGATCATATACCAAACAACTAATCAATGCTGATACTATATGTTAATAGATAAAGGAGTGATGATAATACAGTGGCCTGCATGCTTTGTATCTCTCAGATACAGCTGTGCATTGTTCTCAGCAGACCAGATGGTATGCAGCAGATGATAGAAAGCTCATTACGAACTTAAGAGACTATAAAATATGACTTGTGAGCATCTCTGTATGCACACAAGGACTAAACATCCTTTCCGTTCACATCACTGGAGTCAATCGACCGACAAGATTACACGCATATGCACAGAGAGAAGAGTGGGCTTACGTCTTTTCAACATCTGGAATGTGTCTAAAAAACATCTGGCTCTGTAATATGGTAATATGATTTTTGGTCAAATTTACATTTGGCCTTTTCAACATCAGATAACAATCACCCATGAGGCAATGAAGCAGTTTAGCCTAATTGGGTTTAAAAAGACAACATCAGGATATAACACTGATTAAAACCATGAATTAGAAAAGTTATTCGATGCAACGTCATACCTTATTACAATTTCTATCTCATTAAAAAAATGTCTTAAAGCCATGAGAAGTTATCAGAAGTAAGTGAAGCCCGGATGTCCTCACCACGCAGCCACGTGCTGCGGTTTCAGTCGACATCTGCTTCTGCACTTTTTTACTCTGAGCTGAAGTCGAGGGCTCACTCACTGAACCAGCTAATACATTCGTGCTCTGAGCTTCTGTCTGTGTGTGTTCACGGACACACATTCAACACACAGCGGCTGCTGCAGCAAAGCAACCTGTTCCCTGTTCTGTCCCCTCGCTGCAGCCCCAGAGGGCCCTGCCAAATCCTGATCCAGTGGCCCGCTCAGCACAGATGCTGTAGCACAGTCACCATCACTTCATCTGCCGAGAACAACAAACCAACAGGAATTTGTTTTGGTGTCACTGATGCAGAGACGTGTCCACAAAGTACTGAAACACAAAGCAGAGGGACAACAGGGTGTCGATCGTAAACGCAGCATGTAGGTTCTGCTGTGCTGATCTTTCCTCTGCGAGGACGTTCATTGTAAAGAAAACCGCTGCAGATTAGCACTTAACACAAAGTACTGTAGAAGTTGATGAGGATATCATTAGTTTTTGCAGGTAACATAAGATAAAATAAAATAAGATAATCCTTTATTAGTCCCACAGTGGGGAAATTGCAGGATTACAGCAGCAGTCCACACAAGAGACACATGGTAAATAAAGAAATCAAGTAATATAAATAAACAGTAATAAAAAAAAACAGTAAAGAAGAATACAGTAGCAATATTAAATATACAGACGGAATAAAAAAAGTTTACAAGTACTTAAAATATATATATATATATATATATATATATATAGCACCAGATGAATGTAACTAAAGTGGCCAAAGTGATTAAAGTGTTACGTGATCTACTGTGAGCTCAGCTTGTTATGCAGCCTGACAAGAACAGGAAGAAAGGACTTTCGGTACCTCTCCCTCAGACACCGGGGATGAATCAGCCGGTGGCTGAAGGAGCTGTGCCAGAGTGTCCTGCATGGGGTGGGAGGCGTGGTTCATCAGGGATGAGATCTTAGCCATCGCCCTCCTGTCTCCCACCACCTCCACAGTATCCAGAGGACACCCCAGCACGCTGCTGGCCTTCTTTACCAGTTTGTCCAGTCTCCTCCTGTCAGCTGCCGTGATGCTGCTGCTCCAGAAGACCACTCCATATAAAATGGCTATTTGTTTTTAATAAACAAAAGTATTTAATAAACAAAAGTATTAGACAAATTGAAATTTTTAACTGATGATCGGATGAAAAGTTAAGGAACCATCAAAGTGATTATAATTCATCCAGGGGGACATTAATGTCTGCGCAGAATATTTTGAAAATCCATCCAATAGTCGGGTTTCAGGTTCAATCAATCAATACATTTTTAATTATACGAATCAAATGCAATTCAATGTGCTTTACAAATGATTGACCAGACGAAAACAAGATGAAAATGGAGAGAAGATGAAGAGATTAAGGCAGACAAAACAAATAATAAATACATAAAAGATAAAGAAAAAGAAAAAGAAAATACAACACTGAATAAATCAATCATGGTAAAACATTTGAACATAACTCAAGTAAAATTGTGGCGAAAGCATTTCTGAGAGGTAGTCTGTTGCAAGGCCGTGTAGTTCCTTATGAAATAACAAAAGAACTTGAAATATAAATTTAAGAACCACGATCAGCAGAGATCAGCAGAGAGGAGGAGGTGCAAGCTTGGGTTACAAGAGATGACACCCGACACCTGACTCTAACCCATGAGCATTTACACTCATTGATCTGCTTGTCTCTCGACATGAAGACCGATACTACAGTACATTTCATGACGGACAAGATCTGAAAACTATTACACTTAATAGTAAAAAAAAGAAGGCTTTTCTAGTTCTGGGTGCAAGAAAAGGACAAAACATGTATTTAAAATATCTAAATTTAACATTTAAAATTGTTTTTCGCAAGGTTGCAAGAGAGTGAAGTCAGAGAGGAGAAGGGAGATGTTGACATCGTGGAGGTCAGATAACATAAATATCAGAGGTTCAGTTTCAACTTCTGGAATTGACTCAATTCTGTTGAGAGGAGAGTCGGGCAACCGAGCCCCGGAGCCCTGCTGCACCGAGCTGCATCCATAATGAGATTTCCATACTTCACACTGCCACTTCCTGCTCTTCTGCCCCGGACCTCACCCACACACAGAGGCCCTTAAAATAGATGCTTGGACACGATGTAAGAATTGAGTTAATGGTGTATCAGATATCATGAGAGAAGCAATCGTAGGGCTTCCATTTGATACTCGACTGGATGTTGGGTATTCCACCTTATGAAGGAGACATTTTCAAGACCTTTTCGCTCAAAAGTGGTTTTAAAAAAGCACCAAAGAAGACCATCATTATTGAGCTAAAGAAGTCTAAATAAGTCTAAATTACGAAGTGATGGTACTGTACAAGTGTTACCCAACATCAGCAATACTGTATGTAAACTGTATGTTTTGAGTTTGAGGCTCAGACCTCGGTGCAAAGGATAAACTAGAGGATTTATATTTCCATATACATTCTTTTTGAGCCTGTGTCAGCCACGCTGGGACAGAGTTTAAAGGTTCAACTGTAGTGCTCTGTAGTAGTATTGAGGGGCAGTCAGTGCTCTGGTTTAATGCAGGCAAAAATGTATGTATAGGGAAACTGCCATTCAGTGATACAAAAACAAAAGCATTCAATATCATCGTCAGAGATTGGTCTTTGAAAAAAATCAAATTTTTCTGAATCTGAAAAAATCAAATTTTTCTGAATCTGCCAAATTGGATTCAGGCCTACACCTCAATGTTCAAGAACACTTCAAGGCAGAGCAGCAGAAGAAGAAAATAATTTCAGAGCACAGCCATCATGACTCTCCTGACCCTGCAGCCATCCCTCTTCTTTCACAAACCTGCGTCTGGCTGAGCTGACACTGAAGATAATAATCTTCTTTGCCAGCTCAGGCAACTTCATTGTTATTATTCTGTCCTGAATCTGACATCTGAGCTGGACTTGTTCATTAGTGCATAAAAAAAACGTGTCCGTGTTTGTGAGTCAGGATTTCTCTTTAATATCTACCGTTTGTACGGTCTGGCATCAATCGTTTAGGTTTTGGAACACATTATTCCTTCTCTCTCTCAAAGCAGGCGGTCTGGTGAAATTACAGTACGTTTTGCATTTTGCTTTTTAAATTATTCCCCACTATGTTCAGTTGTCTGGTGACTGTGGAGAAAAAGCCACACATGTCAGCACTCACTGCTCTTTCCTGGATTACACACAGTGAAGTGGCACGGCTTCGATCAATGTTTGGGATTGTTCTCATGCTCAACAAATACATATTTTGAGGAGGATTTACAATTATACTCCTATTTGGTCAACGGTGAGTTTGATTTTGTCAAAGAAACAGGACAGATATCCCCATACCTGAATTGTTCCACAGCCAAGTTTGATGTAAGTTTTTACACAGTGATGCATCAACTTCCATCATCAATCAATCACAGATTAAAAAGACAGATTTGGGTGTAATTTGGTACAATTTGTCCATGCTAACTTCAGCACGCTACAACAATCCTAAACGACACACTAATGCTGCTAAATGCAAACATGTTACCAAGCTAACTTTACACGTGTCAATCAGCTATCAGCTAGTACTTCCTCACTGTGCACCGATCCAAGACTACAAAACGGAAATGTTTCAACAACAAAAACTTTGCCCTCATATGCAGATTTCTGTTTATAGAGATTATACACACACATTAACATGGTAGATGCTAAATATAACATGTTGAATGTGAACATACTAATATGTTTACGTTAGCAAGCTCACACGTTTAAACACTAAACATTGGCATTAAGCTGAAGCTCACAAAGGGCAGTTTAGACTGAACGTTCCCCCTGAAAGGTCAAACTAAGATACGTAAGGGATTTATTATTTTAACCCTGGACAGATGGCCAGGCTAGCTGGCTAGCTTGTTCCTAGTCTAGGCTAAACTAAGCTACTGCCTCGTAACTCCATACGTAATGCAGAGACATGAGATTGATATTAAACTTCTTATCCAACTTTAGGCAGAGCGACCTTCTGTTTCCTGTTGCTCAATGGCTCTAAACTTTTACTCTTGTTTCAAACTTCTCATGGATTTACACCAGCGACCGTTGGGTCACTTTGACATTACCACACCGGCCGGCTGAGTCCAGATCAAACCAAGAAGAGCAGAAGGATCTGATTACCTCTAATATTTGAAACACAAGACTGGCAGTAAAATCGACAGATGCTGCACATAAAGCGTGCACACACACACACACACACCACTGATGGGAACTTGGGGTGCTTTGGGATTTGTTAATGTGAAGCAAGAGAATGAATGGGTCCAAACTGACCACTATTGGTTTGTTGCTCACACACTGCATGAATTTCCAGGGTTGCCATGGAAATCCTTCTCTGATGTAGGTTAAACATCAGTTATGTATAAAGTAGTGCGTAGTCACACAGTGTGTGTGTGTGTGTGTGTGTGTGTGTGTGTGTGTGTGTGTGTGTGTGTGTGTGTGTGTGTGTGTGTCTCTGAATCTCCTGAATGCATTAAGACGTGATGCACTTCTTCTGTTCTGACATCTACACTCCGAGTCAGGAGCGCTGCAGCATCAAGGGCTCGGCGACGCGTTTCACTGCCCCATTTATCCCTTTTATGTAGTCAGAGTTTCTCTTTTAGTTTCTCTTCTGCAGTCTAACTGCAACAAACTGAAATCAATTGCCAACGTAATTTAGTGATAAACCTATTTGGAAACTGTAAATGTATTCTGTCTGTTTGTGTTGGCTGCCTCCCAAAAGCTCTCTGATTGCAAACAAACCAACACAGCTCAGTGACAAAAACATGGAAAGCAGTTCAGTACATCATTGGAATGACTGTGGTTCTGATAACGGACACACGCTGTGACAGTGACTCCACGAAACTGCCCAAGGTTGATCAAAGCTGTGTTTGCCGTGGACTGTAATTAATGACATTTCCCTTCGATGTTCCTCGAACTCTTGCAGATTACTCTGGCACTATGACGAGGACAAAACGGTGCAGAAAGTACGCGTCCCTAGAGCAGCGGTCCCCAACCACCGGTCCGTGGGTCTCTTGGTACCGGGCCGCACAGAAAAAAATGAATGAAAACAATGTTGATTGATTATCAAGGTCGGAAAGATGTTTTATTTTGAAAAATGTCAAGGTCACGTGATACGTTACCTCAAAAATGAAACTTGAAAGTATGTTTCTACTCTGTAGGTGTTCTGGAATAAAATCAAGGCACAATATCCTGAGATCGTCAAAAAAACTCTGCTCCCATTTCCAACCTCCTGTCTTTGTGAAGCGGGGTTTAAGCAGTGGCGGGCTGTGCATTTCCTACCTAGGCCTGCTGTCTGGTATCTTATATATAAATACGCGCATGACGGGATGCTGTTTACCGTGCCCCCGGGTGTCGTTGTCTCCCATCGCCTCGAGATGGGACTGGCTAGTTGCAGAGAAACAAGCTCAGGGCTCCCACTAATTCGGCTTAATGGCGAGTTATACTTTTATGCACTTTATAATTGTCTTTATGCCCGTCGTATCATTTTATTACGTCATATGTATCGCCCACACCGCGTGAAGTCCGTGAAAATAATGTCTTACGTGAAACCAGTCCGTGGCGCAAAAAAGGTCGGGGACCGCTGCCCTAGAGGAGGCATGAAGACCAGAAATGAATGCTTCACTAACTATTAGGTCGCTCCCTCCAAACTGTACATTTGTAACCGTGTACAGTTCTGGTTCCATCATCTCATGTTGATTGTACCACTCCGACTACAGCGATCCACTGCTGTGGCGGTGCAGTAAATGCTGGGATTCCTTAGAGCAGAGAATCTTTGTCCAAATATCAACAGTCCCGTCATAACGTTTCTGTTAATGTTTTCAGTGAAGACTCCGCTGGTGGTCATTAACCAGGACAGGAAAGGTTCTCTGCTGTTATTACCCCCTGGAGTCTGACCGGTTCCTGCAGTGGGGAAACCACCCGTCATACTGTAGACCGTTTCAGCATTTAAGTTCTAATGAGCCGCATTAGTCCCCAGTCATATCAAGTACTTTACTGAGCTGTTGACTTTCCAACATTGTGAATGCCACTATCATGAATTAAGAATAAAACACGGAAGGATTCTGATCAGGGTCAATTTTGTTTGATAATTAATTGATCTTTGACAAATGTATTCAGGAATAATGGAATCATTAAAATGTATTAACATTTTGAAACCTTTGAGTCGAGAGGCACCTGACGATCTGGGGCTTTTGGGCAGGTCTTTGCTTTGCTCGGTGGATAGTCCAGCCTTGATCATGAGGTACAAACATGGATGGATTTACGGATTATGAATGCCTAGGGCACGGGCCAACGGGCCTGAAGTGTCAGGGGGGCTGAACCAGATAGTGAAATGTCACTAAAATAAACATGCATCAATTAGGAAGAGACTCAAAATAACCACAGGGAACCAAAAAACAATCACAAAGAGACACAAAATTATCACAAAGACACACAATTACCACTCAGAGATACAAAACACACACATATAGATGCGTAATGACTACAACGAGATGAGGAACAATAACAAAAAGGCACACTATGAAGTCTTTGTGTCTACATCATTCACCGTCTCTCAGGTTGTGCCATGTTGATACATATTGGGCAGCATGATATGCCTCGTCTTCTTCTATATTTTACATTTTGAGGTCATTAAACTCTGACATCAGGGATTACAGAGTTGCATTTATCCAAATAAATGTTCCTTATTTCACTAATGTTTTTAGTGAGATTTAATTTAGATTATAATCTGATGACTCTGCAGCATTGTTGTATTGTTGCCTGCATTCTAATATTTACAGTTACTATGGTGACCAGCATTCTAATATTCCATGCCTACTGATTTAGAAGGTACAACAATACTGATGCCATTCGTTAAAAGGTCCCACATTGCAAAAAGTATTTTTTTTTTTACTATAACGCAGGTCGAGTTGTGAAAGTATCAAAACGATCAATCCACATTATTAAAAAAAAACACCGTACCTCTTCAGACACAGTTTGGATGTCACAACTATACAATAATTAGACTATTCCACAGTTTCAAATGTGTCCCAGTTTATGTGAATGACATCAGCTAACAGGAAGTAAACATGGACGAAGGTGTTGCCTAGCAACACAATCCCATTTCATACGGAGCATTATAGACAGAGGGTAAAGGTATAATATATTCATACGGACAAACACAGAGTATGAACCTGGAAATGAACAGAACTTGTCTCCTAATTTAAACTGTCGATCAGCACTGCTTTCAGAAGTTATGGCATCACTGGAAATAACATATTTATGCAAATTAAACATGTTTTTAATGCATTTCGAGGATTACTTTACATTAGTTTCAGTTTGGGTTTGACAATCTTTTTTTTGCATGGTTGTGACTGAACACCATTGTCTATCTATGAGAAAGTAGGCTGTTTTTAGTGTCTATGTGTGTTTAAATGCTTCATCTGTTGTGTGTTTATCCATTCTCTCGTCTGAATATAATCATATTTAGTATTCAACATCATCTCATCTGCCTTAACCCGCCTCTCATGCAGCTCATATTTTTCCCAGTTGCATTAATGTTGGATGAGCTGAAGTGACCTAAATTCTCACGTCTCTTGGGGTTCTAGAAAACCAACATCCCCTCGTTCCCTGTCCATCTCTCTCTCTCTCTCTCTCCGTCAGTCTGATTCATACCATCTCTCACTTTGTGACTCACTGAGAAAAAACGTGAAAACAAGCCTTCAGAGACACTTTGAAAACTACTCCTCAGCTGCAGAAAGTTTAGTGTATTTAAAGAGATGCTATTTCCTAATAAAAAAAAACTTAACTTGGAGCAGCTTTGAAAGAAGACAGTACTTTTCCTGTCAGATCCTTCACCTGTCAGCGAATTAAATATATGTCACATGGCAGGTGCCACTGGCACAGGTAACAATAGAGAATCTTACTTTCCCTATGGCATATAAACCTTCTGTGGAGACTTCTTTCCTGCAAATAGTTTAGGGTATTTAAATTAATATTTCCGAACTGCGTTAAGTGTTCTTTAAAAAAACATAAGGAAAGAGCAAAAGACGCATTATATAAATCAAATGGAAGGTAAACAATTAGTCTACTTCAGTTCGTCACCAATTGTTTTAATGGAAGTGGAGGAAACCTGCTGCAGCCTAGAGTACAGTTCATAATCATCCCTCTGACAGGCGACATCAAAACCTAAAACCTTTAGTGCACTTGATTTAGCTTTTAATCACTCTGCTGTTCAAGTAAAACAACAACAAAACAGCTTAAAATCACTGGAGCAGCTTATACGTCCATCAACTGTCGTGTTTTGAATCCAAGTGAACCCACATTATCACTAAATTGCTCTGAATGGCGAAGTTAAATCTCACTCACACACTCACACACACACACACACACACACACACACACACACACACACACACACACACACAGGATGTGATTGTAATTGCTGCGTGTTTATCTGTGTGTGTTTATCTCTCCGTCGAAGTGCGCAGTCTGTTCACACACCTGTGCCTCCCTCTCTGGTGAGGCAACATGGCCTCTTCATCACACCCTTTCGAACCTAACAGTGAGATTTTGGTGAGGAAACATGTCACACTTGTCGCACAGTGCGGACACACAGGGCAAGTGTCAATAAGGCAACCGGTGTCACACATGCTGCAGCTTACTGTGCACTATAGACAGTGTGCATGTAAATACTGAAAGGAGATCTTTTTGCATGCTTTGGGAACCAAGAGGGTCGAAGAAGAAGAAGAAGCAGTGCCCACATGGGAGACGACGGGCCCACACTGAAACCTGAGACGTAAACATTACAGAGGAATACTGCATTCCACACACACACACACACACACACACACACACACACACACACGAGGGAATTCTCTCTTTCAAGACATTTCTGCTCTGAGGTGAGAGAGAAGAGGTCAGAGTCTCAAAAGCATACTGATGGGACACCGTACATGCACTAGAATTAGTCTACAGTACTTGACTGCATTTCTTGTGAAGATAGCAATAGTGTAATGTAAAAATACTCAAAGAAATAACAAATTCTAGAAACATAACCCAGTTTAAATATTGTTCTTTTCTTGGGAAAAACCGCAGTGATAATACAGATTTCGGAAGAGAACTTGTCCTATTGACCTCAACATCCATTTTTAATCAGCCATTAGCGTTTCCCAACACTGGCTTCGACACAGAGGTCATGACAGCTTGACCTCTGTTGAAATCAAACCTCACTGTAGTGAGGCATTCCTGCTAATTAATGAAAGCAACACAATAGGACACTACACAATGACCTTGCTATGTAAATATATTCTAAACACACCATACTGTGCAACATTTACATTTGCATTTAGAATTGATAAAAATATACATTTCATCAGTGCTTTGTTGTTATAAATTTCACTCAGGTTAAGGAACCCATCTGTACACTAAAATGTAATTGTTATTCTGTATTCCCAGAAGAAGAAGCCAACGAAGTGACGAGGCCAAGTGCTGAATTTGTAAAAGCTATGAATTGTTGAGAAAGTCGAGAAAGGCTCAGAGTGATGATTAGGCACTCTTCTCTTGTTTTTCTTCCCTCCGGTGGGTTGGTATTATCCTGATGGAGAGAGGCACGAAGCGAGATGCCAGCCAGCCTTAGGATGCAGAGTCCTGTGCTGGATCAGTTCCCAGACCGCCCCAAAACCACTGGTCCTACATCCCCATGCTCAGCTAACATCCATGAGGTTGCAAGTTTGTGGGTGAGATTTTATATTTAGAGAGACCAGAGAACAGAGAACAGAAAAGGAGGGAAAACGAAGCAGAAGTCATGAAAGGGTGAGTAAGACGAAGAAAGTGAAAGGTACATAATGAGAGGTACATAATGAAGAAAGAGAGAAGCATTTGCACAGTCACAGCCCGATGCAACGATTTATTTTAGACGGCGCAAAAACAGATTTGACAGCCAGACAATTTTTGTCAGGATTTCGGTTTCAAGCGCTGACATCTGCCAGCCTTCGACTCCCAATTACTGGCCCGTCCTGGAGAAGCAAACTCACAGCAGGAATGCAAGAAATACACTATGGCAGGAAAGGTTGTTTTTATTCACTGATGGACTTTATTATATTCTGGTGGCTGTAGCTCATGGGGATGAGTGGTTGTCCTGTAACCACAAGAGCCGGTTCGATCCCCAGTCTCCCCATAGCTTGCATGTGAAGTGTCCCTGAGCAAGACACTTAACCCCAAATTGCTCCCCGGGCGCTTCACTAGTGGCAGCCTACTGCTCCTTGAAATACTAAGGATGGGTCAAAATGCAAAGAATACATTTCCCCACTGTGGGACTAATAATGGATTATTCCTATTACTCTCCTGATTGTAGTTGTGGCACTTGTGGTTTTAATACTGAGGAGTTAAAGAAGGACAACGCAGCACGAAAAACAACCATCAAACTGAAAGCCTCCTGTGCATTTACTGTGCTTATTGAATCAATCAATGCCGGTATTTGTGAAACCAGCGCTAATTGCATACAAAGGTTAGTGTGTATTATAAAAATAAGTAAAGGTATAATAAAGAAAAAGAGAAAAAAGGGACAGGAGGAAAACTAAAGCCAAAAGTAAGAATAATAAACTCCCCACAATACAAAACAATAAAGACTTGTCCACCCAATAGTGATGGAAGTACCAGTATTTGTACAACTAAAGATAAGTACAGAAGTATTATCAGCTCTGCTGGGAGCCGACACCACGCTGCTGGAGACTGAAGCCATATTTCTGGGTCCACTGGAGGGAAGAGAGGCGCGGAAGAACCAGAACCAGGACTGAGTGGAGCAGACTGTCAGACCTGTTACAGTCAAATTTGTGCTTTTCTAAAATATGGTACTCTTTAGAAGAGTCTGGTGCTCAGGAACACTACCACATTTGTCCACAGGGACCGCTAAAATCAACTAAAAATGAAAGTTTCTTGTAGTCGCTTTAAAGTATCAACGGTAAAAATTAATTTTCTGAAGTAAAATGTCTCCTGGTGATATATCATGTATTACATTATTAGACTGTAAATACTGACGCAACAGTGTTTAAACAGCATTTTACTTTTGGAGCTACTTTATGTACAGGTCGGTATTTTAGTTCAGGCTGTAGACTCTATTCTACAAGACACATCTGAGGGGTTGAGATGATTAATGGGAGAGGAAATTAGAACACACACACACACACACACACACACACACACACACACACACACACACACACACACACACACACACACACACACACACACACACACACACACACACACACACACACTTCAGTGACGCCGTCCTCAACTTCACTAATTCAGACATCAACTCAAAAACAGAAAAAGATATCTGATCTGTTAATTAGAGGAAAGCTGATGGTTTATCTGGGATGTCAGAATCAGAGCGGAGGGCGAACCTCTCCTGGCTCCTAACAGAGTAACGCTTATTCTTCCTTGACAAATGCAATTAAGACTCTCGTTTATCTTACAGTGAGCGATCCAGAGGTCCATCATCACCACACATGAGGAACGACAGCGACAGTCGGAGGGATAAGAGACTCTAATGACTCCTGTCAGAACAAATCAGCGTTGAGTGAGGAACCCCCTGAAGAGAGACGGTTCAGACATGGATGACATCATGAGTGCAAATGTGGACCTAAAATAACTAACCAGAGGCAACGTCAACAAAAAGACTTGGAGGAGCAACGTTTTGAGTGTTTTACTGCCGATAGGTGGGATTATGTTATTATTTTCTGTTTCATGTGAGGATCCCATGTGCAAGTACCAAAGTACATTTACCAAGTACTGTACTGAAATACTATTTTGATGTACTTCTATTTATGCCAATTTATATTTCAATACATTTCAGAGAAATTATGTGCTTTTCTCTTCAATACATATATTTAAGAGCTTTAGCTATTTAAAAAAAAAAAATTCACATACAAAATATACAATCAGTTGAAAAAAAATATGACTCACTGTTAGACATTACACTACCAAAAATATAGGAAGTAGTTCAAATTAGCTCCACCTTGACCAGCGACAACATTAAAGTGACACCTTTATATTATTATTAAGAATTATAATGATCCAGCCAGATTTTTTCCCTTGTTTTTATTTCTATCTTTTCATTCTTTAATTTTTTTCTACTTTACTATCTCTATCATCTACTTATTTGTCACGATAAGAGATACAAACATCGCAGGAATGACATAAATATGAAAAACATACATATAGGTAGATAAAATAGATTAGATATAGAGACAGATAGACAGATACAAATGAAACACTGAAAGCCACATTTTGTAAGTACATTGTGTTGCTGATACTTTTAAATGCAGGACGTGTAGTTGTAATGGAGTACTTGTATACTGCCATAGTATTGTAGTATTGCTACTTTTCCTCTACTGCTCATCCATCACTTGTCATGACAACAACTTTGCCAACAATCCTTAAAAATGGCCTGAAAACGTGCTGTACTACAAGTTATACTTTACTAATCCCTGTTGTTTTTCCTTTTTACTGCATTAAGTTACCTGTTTATTAGCTACATGTGTTGCAAAACCGGATGCAGCCTAATATTAAAAAGAGTCTTGCAATAAAGCCAACCTTCAGGAAGGGTTCAGATGTAGCGAGTTGTTGATTCCACCGTAAGATCATTGTGGAGGCGGTTTCTGTCTGACTGATTGATATAAAATGTAGAACTTTCCCTTTAAGACGCAGCAGCCTGATGGTTGGGGCATAGTTCAGTCTAAAATGAGTTCATTAGCATATAGTTGGGAGTTGACCCTTATCCACTGCGGTGCTAGAACCAGGATTCACTCACTGAGCTGCATGACAGGCCTGCTAACACCCCGATAACAATGTGTCAGAAAAGCATTCAAGTTGTAGCAGGTGAGAAAGGTCCAATGCTGTGGGAGGCAGACCAAGCAGTCGAACTGTAACACACACACACACACACACACACACACACACTAATCAGTCTGCCGTGGTTCCTTCCCATTATTCAGACGCGTGCCGGGGGCTCTCCAGCGCTCAGCTGCTCATGCAATATTCAGCTGTGGGATTTACCGGCTGGCTTGGGAGACGGTGTAGTGAAGTGACAGAGCAGAGCTTGGAAGGGGTGTACGAGTATTTGTCACGAAGCTCGGGACACACTGAGCCCTAAAATAGATTTCAGTTCAGCCTGTCAAGAAAGGGCGGCTTCGACAGGAAGAGCTGAGAGTGAGTCTGTGAATGGATGTGTGCTGAAGTGGAGTGCGCACGCGCGCGCACACACACACACACACACACACACACACACACTGAGAGTTCGATTAGAAGATCGATTCCACTCTCGTCTCTCAACCCCGCTGGTTAGCTTAGCATAAAGACTGGAAACCGGGGGAAACAGCTAGCATGGCTCTGTCCAAAGCTAACATAACCCTACCAGCACCTATTAAGCTCACAAATTAACATTCTTTATCTTGTTTCGATTGATGCAAATGGTTGCAAACGGTGAGGCTTGCCTACTAAAACCTGCAAAACCTGCCTGAGAATCATCAAGTTTTCTTTAGTATCAAAGTAATCCAGTGATGGCCATCTGTACATCCATGGGTACATTACAAACAGATACTGCCAACCGCTGATTCTGCATACTTAAAATTGTGTTAATTCAAGAATATTTCACAAAATGCTGAATAATTTCTTTAACATGCTGCTGCGACAGACCGTTGACCTTCTATCTTCCCAACGTCTGCTTCTCAGAAAACGAGACACGTTTTTCTGACCTCACTCCAAAGCTTCACTAAAACATGTTTGGGGGGTGTGATGGTCATAAGAGGACACATGACAACAGCAAATCCCACACTAGAACACAAAATAAAAGCACACATATTCATACATAAACTTTGTCCCTCTATATGAATAATAAACAACTGGAGGCAAAGTCTAAACTCCGTCCTGAGCGGCGGCCTCGCTTCCTATAAATCACGCTCATGTTTGCTTATTGAATGTCTGTCAGTAGATCATTAAGCTCTGAAGGCCAACGGAGCGACAGGAGATAGACACGGCTCTGCTTCAGCCTTTTCACGCCTCTCCCTCCGTATTCACAACAGGCTTTTATCATGTGAGGAGGTGAGGGGGAAACGGAGGCTTTCCCTCCACAGTACCAAACACAGGAATTCCATTACTTGTTAGGTGAAAGAAATGCAGACAGAAAAAGATGCTTTAGTGCTTTATCTTTGGGGCACAGAGGGACAAATGAAGGCTGGGATTCTTACATGGTATTTCTTAATTGGCATTAAGGGAGGAACACTGCATGAAAGGAAGCCAATATGAATGAATGTGCACACATGAAAGCTGGAGCAGAAAGAGAAAAATTGAGGAGAAACATATGACATCACGTTTGATGCATGCTGAAATGAACAGTGTAACACCTGTTTATTCAGTGCATTTATTAATTCATAAGAAACAAAAAGAGCAAATGAAAATACAAAATGTATAAAAATGTCAGACGGTTGGCATTTTTATGACGTGCATGCACAATTAACCGGAGAAGAAGAAGAAAGAAAAAGAAAAAAAATCAGCTGCATTTCAACATTGCATTCCCTTAAATTGGTTTGGTGTAAACAACCTGCAGTTGTGTGCATGTGTGTATGTGTTTGTCTGTGTATGAGACTTAATTTTTAATTTGCTCAGCAGGATAATAATGAGCACAAGAAGAAATTGTGCAAGCTTCAAAAAAGAAAAAGCCCCAGGGGTGTGCAACATTAAAGGGGTCTGAAAATGAAACCGCAAAAGGAAAGACGAAAACAACTAAAGTAAGATGATACAAATCAAAACCAAATTGCATTGGACATACACTAAAGGACATCTCAACTTAAAACTGAATCAAAACTGTGCGTTAAAAACTAAATCCATTGGTAGCAGATGAACATAAAAGTTTCTCCTCAATGTTTACATGGGAAAAAAGAAAGTTTGCAGGTTGATTTAAGGACAATGTTAAGCCGGCAAATACCTTGTTGTCGAATTTTTTGTTTTTTCAACAAGAAATAAAACAAAAAGAAATAAAGGGAGGGACACAGAAGACAAAAAAGAGAGGGTGACAAGGCGAGTTATAGATAAAGGTGAATTGGATGGGGGAGGTCACGTTCTCCTGGGAGAGACTGGGAACATATAGACCCCAAGGATACAGGCAGTCCCTCCTCCACTGAAACTCAACAATGAAATTCCTCACAGCCACACGCCTCCTCGACTCCCCTCCGCCCTCCCGTGCCGTCCCAGCCCCGAGTCGTCCCCAATGTCACTTTGACGGCTCAATAATTGACTGCTTATCTTTTATTAATAGAGGGAGCCATTAGGCCACGGAGAGGCGTCTGGGGTTCGGTCTGCGTTCGCTCTGAGACAAAAGCGCTACCGGCCCTCGCATCAAACACCTCCTCTTTCCCTTTGTCTCATACATTATGGCTTCACTGTGCCGTGGCTTCTTAATTAGCCTCGTACACAACAGAGGTGTCCTGTGTTACCCAGGAAGAAAAGCTGTCATCGGCAAGGAGGAAATGAGTGGGTTCTTTTCAAAAACGTTTTTCTAAAATGGCTGCTTTTGGGCGGCAGTGTGGACCATTTCAATACCACATCTGTTTTTTGGGGTACCAAACATATTAAGCACAACTCTTCATCAACGTAGGTTTGGTTCTCCAAAAGACATGTATGACTGCGTGTGTCTCTGGGGTTAAATGTGGAGTGGAAAATGTACACAATTATTTGGGCAGCAATGCTTAATATTACAAACCGTCATTATTTGGGGGGGGAAAGGTCCTTTAATCTTAATTTTTGCAAACGATGAGAGAGGCCACTGTCGTCTTCAAAGAGACTCAATGTCAAACCACACCAAAGAGTTTTCAGAAGATCACATCGAGAAAACGCATTCAGAGATGCAAACTTGATTGCCTCTCTGATGTTGCATCACTTTTAGTCCGACAGAACCGACAAAGACAGCCATTGATCAAAGGACTCTCAGGGGTCATCACTGCTGACAGAAAAGATCAGAAAAATATATTTTTGGATGATGGGAAAACCATTCTCTTAATAATCCAACAACAGATACTCCGTGATGAAGACAAAACAACATGTCTCCCCTGAATTACTTGTAAACAAGACTGAAACCGATAACAAAACTAAGCTGCTTTGAGCTCAATGCTAACATTAGCACTTTCATCTTAGTTTAGCGTATTAGCATGTTTACATGCTAATTGGCACTATACACAAAAGTACAGATGAGGCTGATGGGAACGTCTAGTTTGGTCAGAAACCAAAGCATTGAAAATATAACTTCTTGACCTGATAATGCTGATAGTTGAAAAGATCACTGAAGTTCTAACAATTCATATGGAGGAGAACACCAATGTGTGCTTTATGTCAATCAACCAAACTGTTGAGATATTTCACAAAAGAAAATGTGAACCTCATGCTGGCGTTGGATGCAAAAAATTATGAATGTCTGAACCAAATTTTGTGCCAATCCATCAAATAATTCAAGAGATATTTCAGTCTGGACCGACAGAGGGTATTGCCATCCCTCGAGTCAAAATAGCTGTTGTGTGTTGTAGAACTACAGTGGCCTTCAGGAAACGTAAAAGGATCTCTCTAGAGCCAGTGTTTGGTTTGTCCGTTCTGGGCTTCTGTAGAAACATTGCGATGCAACCAGGCATTCTAAGTTAATGGAAGGTGATTATACAGAAATGAAAACATAGTTCTGAATATTATATTCCAGTTCTGTTAATATATCTCCCTTATTGCTTCACACTTTATCTTTAAAACAACAAATGTATTCACATAATGAGACATTATGAGCCACTAAATAGAGTATAGATGAAAGATGTACAACAGCCTAGAGGGATTGAATAATGACCCAACTGACCAGCAGAAGCTAATAAACTACTGTTTATTAGTAAATCTAAACAACAGTATCGAGTATTTTCTCCGGAGTGAAAACCCAAAGACCAATACAGACTCCCTCACTATCTCCCAGCCTGTGTAAACTGGAGTCGAGGCTGCTGGCTGTGGTTTATGGGCTTTAGTGCCTGCAGACACCAGAGCTGCTGAATGAAATCTAAAGCAGTGGAGGGAGATAAGAATTATTGAAGGTGAATTCGTACAAACACAGACCTTCAGCTTTGTGTTTCTAGATGTTTTTTCCCTGCAGAGACTTCCTCCAGCCGACCAGATGAACCCGACAGCTTTCTGCAGACGGAGGATTCAGTGGGCTTTAAATAAAGGCTTTAATCTTAAATTTAATATATGAATTCTGAGGAAATGCTGCTATGTAATATTCACTGTTGACTGTTGTTTTATAATATATCATCTAGACTTCTTTGTTTGGCTCTATGGCAGACACTCGGCCAAACACTTTGGTCCAAAGTTAAATAAGTTGACAACTATTGGATGGACTGCCATGAAATTTTGGACAGACGTTTAACAGATGAGTCTTGATGACGTTGGGTAACTTTTCACTGTGCATTGTGATCGCGTCAAACTTAATTTGTCCAAAACTTAAATTTATGCCCAACATCTGCAAAACTAATGACATTCCACCAGCCTGTACTTTGTGTTGTGCGCTGCAGGAATAAGTACAACAACCAGGAAGTCATGAGTCAGCACTTCTGTTTCCCTTTTCTGGAAGTAATGTGTTTTTTGAACAAGACTACTACTAAACTAAATACAATGGAAAAACCCCATTGGCTTTTGGTTTATGCCAACTTCCTGTTTGGCACAGCACATCAACAATAACAACAGTCAAAAGTGTATATGCAAGTAAAAAAAAAAAAGGAATATATACAGAAAGGAGCTTCATATTGTTACAGCTCACAAGTCCTTTCTCTGAACACTTTCCAGTATGGGGTCCTAGATCTTACCGAACACATCTCCTCTATCTGCATTATAAAGTCTCTCCAGATGTAATGTTTTTGCAATTTCTCTCAACCACAAATCATACTTAGAGAGTCCATCTGCCACACGGAGAGATTAACTTTTTTTGCAATCACCATTCAAAACAAAACAGCCATTTTTTCATTCTTGTTGGCAAAAGATAAGGAGTTTGTTGTTCCAAAGATGAGTTTCCCCAACGCGTCCCAAAAGCCTCAGAAAAACAATGAAAAATGATTTTTCCAATGAGTCTCAAATTCACTGCACGACCAGAAAGACTGAACACTGTCATTTCTATACCATACACTCTCCTGATGGGCACAGCAACAGTCAACATGATACGATGCCAGCAACTCATCGGTATTGTTCTATTTTTCCAGGGTCGAAGTGCATCAACTCTCCAGAAAAGCATACATTTTATCACATGGCTACTTCTTCCTCTGACTGACAGTAGCCCCTCCCTCCACTTTATAAGTACAAGTCCATTGACCATTTAATAACAAGGTCTTACTCAATTAATGGACTCAAACATCTGAAGCAGAAATACAAATGTGGATGGAAAACTTCCATGAGTCTGCTCAGCAAAACAACCCAATTGTACCTTTAAAGTTAATAAAAGAGGATTACCTTGAAACCTTCTGGTTCAGTACAATACACACAGATGGCCATTCATTCACAACACACAACAGCTATTTTGAATCGCAACGTATGATTGAATGGATCCTGTTTTGAACTTAAAATGTAAAAAAAATATATATATCTTTAGCCTTCGTTTTATTGTCGTAGATGGCTTTTTAATATGTACCCACATTCAATCCTTCACTTCACACACAGTTGAGCTTTTTCCCAAGCTTACTGCAGACAGCAAAGTGTTCTCTGTACACACAAATAGCAAGCTGTTGAATGCTGAAAAGCCACAAAGAGAGAGTTTAATAATGAAAACTCTGCACTTCTTCCCGGTGCCAGATATCCTTCGCCGTGCTATTTGAAGCGGGAGGAGAGGTAAAGGGAAAAACCACTGATGTAGAGCTGCATTCACAAAACCAGAAGAAGAAATCTTCTTTAATTATGTATAATGAATGCAACCATTAAAAATGCAGGACAGGGA
Organism: Myoxocephalus aenaeus; assembly: GCA_038501785.1. NCBI lineage: Eukaryota > Metazoa > Chordata > Actinopteri > Perciformes > Cottidae > Myoxocephalus > Myoxocephalus aenaeus. The sequence continues at coordinate 4,364,392 of JBAMJR010000015.1, forward strand.
GACATGAAATATGTTTCCCTCATCAGCTTAGAGTAACAGTGACCTAGAAACAATTTAAAACCACAATGGATCCTGAAATGACTCATCTCCAGGGAGACTTGTATGTGTCCGCAGTGACACGTGTGTGTTTTAGTATAGAGAGAAAAAGAGAGGTGGGCGTCATAAAAGAAAAGGTACGGCCTCGCTGCCGTATTGTGAGTTGGCATTGAGGTCTGCGGTTAAACCAGCTGACGCAGAACAAAGAGACATCAAGCAGCCAGCCGTGAGCCAAGTCGTTGTTTTACGTTTCTGAGTACGGAGAGTCTTAAGCACTAAAGAACTCAAAATGATCCGTGCCCTCTGAGAGCTGCGGGGGGCCGCAGCAGAAACTGGAATACAAATGAGCGCTTTGTATGCAGCGATCTGCAGCGCGCCACTCCACCCATGATGCATCGCTGCTCGACACACACTTTAATTCAACAAACATTTCAGCTGATCAGTTTTCATATCCAGGACCTTTGAAATCATTATGAAGCGAGACGTTCACCTGTGTACATTTACATGTTTGTTCCCGAAACAGCGGTGGAGTCACGCATACAGGTGCGTCTGACAAAAGTGCAGAAAGTGCATGATATGAATGAATCTTCACAACATTGCCCAGCATCTTTCTCTTTTTAACCTGGAAGCAGGAATTTGCTCCCATTCAGCAACAAGAGCATCAGTGAGGCCCGACTCGCAGCTCATCCCACGTTTTAGAGGTCAGAGCCCTGTGTAGGCCGGTTTAACTAAAAGAACTGTCTAAAATATGATTGTATGCTGTAGCAATACAATTTCACTTAATTTGAAACTAAGTGGGCAAGTCCTGACTATGAAAAATATCCAGAAAACAGACCAAAAGTAGACAGAAATATGTGGAAATGTGTGCAAATTGGACAACTTCTTTGGGGTCGAAATCAACTTTTTAAATTTGATTTAGAAGGCCAACAAAGTTCTTTCTTTTAAGTGTCATAAAAACTTGTTTTCACGAATGATTCGTATTTCAAGAAATATTACTTTAACTTTGTCATTATATATATAAAATAGGAAACTGAATTGCTTTTAAGTTTTAACTTTTGGTCAAACAAAACAAGACATTTGAAGACATCACGTCTGTGAAGTTGTGATCGGCATTTCATCACTGGTTTTGGACATCTTCTGAACCAAACAATTAGAATAATTTGCAGCCCTAAAAATCTACCTCCATCAGACCAATCAATACATTTCTTAAAAATAAAAATAAAAGACCGCTATAAATTTAAACTAAAGATGGATTAAACAAAACAGCTGACACTTCAGATCTCATTACAGCAGGATCTGAAGTGTCCTACATCATGATTTTCATACCAGTCGGGAGTTTGTGAAAAGGAACTATGATTGCAAAACAAAAAGAAAGTCGTCATAGCTCTTTTGTTTGAGTAATTATAGAGCGGTCTGCAAATTATCGGTGCAGTCACAACAGTGAAACCACATCTGCACGACTCTCCGTGTCGTTTGGTTAAAGAGCTCTCTGTAGGTCTGTCAGGTTTCTGCTAAAAATGGACACGCAGAGCACTCTGTCCATTTAGAAAAGTGTTTATTGACTGAAGTGTCTGAAAGGGTCACGTTTCAGCCTCCTACTACTGTTTTAATCTGAGGGTCTGCTCAAGCTCTTTATGAACTAAATGAGAGTCTACATTTTGTGGCTCAAGTGGATTAAAGTCAGTAAAGCCCCATTTAAAAAGGACTACTATACCAACTACCCACCACTTGGAGCCTCAAAAGTGTCTCTGAAACATGTGCAGCTCCTTTAAGAAGGACGGCAGCTTCAAGCCAAGAAGCATTCATGTCATTACGGAGAATCCGACCGATATCGGCATGTTTACGTGTTACTTTGTAATGTCTGAACACCTTTAAAAACAAGAGTGGTCTGTAGTTTAGCCTTAAAATCAAAGTCCACGAAGAAAAGATAAGTATTAACGCGCTTTTAATGTACTAGAGCTGCAACTAGGGTGATGAGAATGAGATGAGAATGGGTCAAATTTGGAGGTGTGGCCTCCAGTACATTACATTCAGTGTAAACAAACAGTAGTAATATTATTAATGGTAGTATTCTTTCCTGCAGACTTTGCAAATAATCGCTTTGTCGGGATGTCTTAAGGCAGCAGTGATTCATGAGCACATCCCTTCCCGCTCCGACCTGCAGTCATGTTTTTGCTTTTTGGCAGAATGTTGAGGTCCAGGTCCCGAGACACCGGACTCCATGTCAGTGATGGATGTTTTAATCTCCCTCTGTAAATATCAACAGCGTCACAGTTATGTGACGCCGCTATGCGTAGTACACGGATAAAAATACCACAATAATTAATGGAAGCGTAGTACACGGATAGAAATACCACAATAATCCGTGGAAGCTACGAACATAACAGCTCCGGTGGACAACACCAAAATAATGTTTCACAGCGATCAGGAGGCCCTTTTGATGCTTTTACTAGGCTTCAACAAATCAAAACTCTGGTTAAGATTAATGTTCGGAAAAATATTCAGCTATAAATTTTATAATCTAATAATCAAAGTAATTTATCATGCAAAAATAGCAGACAATTATGTTTTCAGCCTCTTATATATATGGAGATTTGCTGCTTTTCTCTGTTTCATGTCATATTAAGTTGGTTATATTTGGTTTTGGGACTGACGAGACATTTAGAGACATTGGACTTTGAGGAACTTGGATGTACATTTTTCACTATTTTCTGACATTTTATATTTCTGACAATTGATGTATTCTAAAAGAATAGTTGTCAAATGAATCAATAATGAAAAAAAATATTTGTTACAGCTCTAGTCTTAAGACCTTAAATGCTTTAAAAATATGCATGGCCTTCTGTTAAAGATCTTCTGTGATAACACTTCAGAGAAACAAGATGATTTTAGTCAAGTGGCCATCTGTAGTCCGCTTGGATTCACAATAGTGACGCTTTACAGTTTTAATAGCAGAATCTCCACAAACCTTTCAACATTGTCCACAGCTGTTGCAGCTCTTTAGGTCACACAGGAACCCTTTTCGCCGGTCTATTCTCTAAACTGGAAGTGAAGCTTTTAAATATCTGCTTTCCGCTAAAACAATTATGGATTAAAGTGACAGTAAAGCTGCATTTTACAGACAGATCAGATACAAAACATCCCTCCTGTCTGGATTAGATCTGTGTAAACAGCACTACTGGGGATTTAAACACCGGTCTTGACTGAATGAGGTCTGTCTCGTGTCTTGAGTCACTTTTCACTATGAAAACGTCTCGTCGACGTCTGTGTGGCAGCAGATTAGCTGGACCTCGCTGCTGCGGCTTGCTCAGCATCTGGGAGGCCACGGAGGTTATGTTTACAGGCTTGTAGAGCACTGATGATTCCTCACTTGCAGCGATAATGAATGCTCATTTCAACATCCAGAGGCTCAGATGAAAGGTTTCAGCTGTCAATGCCAACCTCAGGATTTTTCCTCTTATCCATCCGTCCAGCCAATACGTCGGGGAGGAGTCCGGAGGAAGCATGGAAGAGGTCATGTGACTCAGCCACCCAGGAGCAGTGGTGTATAAAGTACCCAAAAGCCGTACTTGAGTAAAAGTAAAGATACCTTACTGGAAAATTACTCCAGTAAAAGTAAAAGTCACCTATTAAAATACTACTTGAGTAAAAGTCTTAAAGTATCTGATATTTTCTGTACTTAAGTATCAAAAGTATTTTTCTGATATAAAATGTACTTAAGTATTGAAAGTAAAAGTACAAGTACATGCTTTTAATAAAAAAGCAAAGGGTCAGAATTTTGAGAATTATGAAGTTTATTCTTTTAAGTGCTGTGGCCACCATGACCAAGGACCAGGAGCTGTGTTGATACAATAACTGGGTTGGCTGGGATCCATCATATATATTATGTTCAACATAATATATCGTACCTAAGTATACTTTTGCATCTACTATGAACTTATCATCATAATTCTCCAAAAAGCAATATGACACTATGAAGGACTTGTAACAGTGTGGTTATAAGTATGCTCATTCCGCCCGCCGTGGGTCTCTTGGTACCGGTCTGTGGGTCTCTTGGTACCGGGCTGTGGGTCTCTTGGTACCGGTCTGTGGGTCTCTTGGTACCGGTCTGTGGGTCTCTTGGTACCGGGCCACAGAAAGAATGAATGAAACATTTCAATTAAATAAAAAAAAATCAAGGCCGGAAAGATGTTTTATTGTGAAAAATGACCGCATACATCCGTCTGTGGTAACCTCAGACGGAATCTCTTGACACATGTCAAGATGTTACGTTACTCTAAAAATGAAACGTAAGTCTGTTACAACTCTGCCGGTGATCTGGAAACCAAGGCAGAGTATCCTGAGATCGCCAAAAAAGCATGAAAACCTGCTTCCATTTCAACATCCTGTCTTTGTGCAGCGCGTTATAATTTAAGCAGTAGACTGGACTAAAGGTTTAGTTAGGAGTAGACTGGACTAAAGGTTTAGTTAGGAGTAGACTGGACATAACGAACACATGTCAGGTGTCGTTGTCTCCCGTCTTTCCGAGGTCGGACCCGGTCTGTGAAAATATTGTCTTCACGTAACCGGTCTGTGGCGCATAAAGGTTTGGGAGCGCTGGACTAGAGGATGTAGAGGGAAAATGCAAAACATTGTGATTCGCAAAACCTGCTTGGTGGAGTCTGTGTTCCACCACAGTCCCCGATGTTTTTTTTTGTTTTTTTCTAAAGATAGATTTGATTTTGTAGCGAGTAACGAAGGTTTCAGGAGAAATGTATCGGAGTAAAAGTATAATTTTTCTTTGCAAAATGTAGTGAAGTAAAAGTAAAAGTAAACAGAAATATAAATAGTAAAGTAGAGTACAGATATCCCCCAAAACTACTTAAGTACAGTAACGAAGTATTTCTACTTCGTTACTATACACCACTGCCCAGGAGCGAGATGCCAGACGTGGCACAGCAGCGTTCCTAATTACTACAATATGTGAAACCTTCTAAGCTCTCCTCCCGGCCGCAAGTTTTCTAAAAAGGAACTTGACCTACATTTCTCCTCCATGCTCTGAATTCAGAAACAGTTATTTAAGCCTCAGCGAAGGGGAAGAAGTGAAATAGCAAGTCTCTCTTTTCACACTTCAAGCCTACAAACTCCAGCCGACGGGGCCTTCCTGCAATAAACCAATACTATGAGAATAAATAAAGGTGCATTCACAAGAGATGATTAGGGAGATGAATCCTTATGGAACAGATGAAGTCATAAATGAGATATAAAATATGTGATAACACATGCCAGCAAAACAGTGCATATCATTAATAATCAACAACCGCCGTGAGGTAAACCGGATGTTTTTTTGACTTCACCACTGCCAAAGTGCAACATAACACAAACACTGTTGCTGTGGAAACCAGTGGCTGATGTTTTGCAAGGATTTCCCTGGAAGTCAATGTTTGCACACATAAATCAACACCGCGGTGGCAATATGACTGCGTCCAGCAACAATTACTCTACTCAGGAATTCACATTTGCACGAGCCGGAATAATCAATATGAGCATGAAGGAACAAATCAAGATGTCAGGAGTTGTCATTATTAACTTGGTGTGAAGGAATGAAGACAGTCGAGCACGTTCACTCCACCCTCAAGAGTTTTTACTGAGGTAAAAGTATAAATATCACACTGCAAAAATACTCTAACAAGTAAGAGTCCTGCATTCATATTTTACTGAAGTATTAGGAAAAAGTAGACCTAAAGTACTAATATAGGCAACAGAGAATCCCCTTTCATTCTAATGTTAGTTTTATGTACTATATCATGAGATTATTATAACTATAACAGTACTATTAATCTTGTAACCTGTTGAGGTGGAGCTCTTTTTAATTAAAATACTTTATATATATATGTTACGATTTGGTAGTTCAATTCTATATTCACCCATTTTATGAACTCATTATAGGTTTTCTGTGTCTGAAAAAGTTGTCAGATAAATGAAGTGCAGTAAAAAAGAACCGTATTTCTCTGTGAAATGTAGAGTAGAAGTTTAAATGGGAAAAAGAAGGTACGTTGTTACTTTACTCAACTTTCTTTCCACCTGTGAAAGATGGAAAATAACACAAATTAAGTGTAAATTGAAGAGAAGAACAGTTCTCTTACTTGAGTCACTGGACTACAAAGACATCGCGGAACATTTTATTCAGGGACGGATGATTCAAAGAGGACGAGGCAGCCGGCACACACCGCTCTAGAAATGTCACATTTCCTTTTCGCAACACTAAGCCTCAACAGCCTCCAAATATAATCTCATCTGCATCTGGCACAAAGTTTTGACAAATCTCTCTGTCTGTTTTTTTTTCAGCCCGTTAACCTCATCTAGCTGCATTACATGAAAGTGCTGGAACAATTGGACAAAGTAAACAAGCCGCAGGAAGCCCTGCGTAATCACGGAGCCATTTCTATCATTTGAAAAGAAGGTCACACAATGAAGCTCATCAGAAAAGGACTCTATCCATTAGTAGAAGAAGAGATGGGGTGGACATTATCTATTAAATTACAAATTTTTTGCATTTATGTCAGCGGTTATATTATTGATGAAAGTAATGACCAGTACAGCCGTTTTAAATTGAATGAAAGCAGGAGGTTAAAGTTCACTCTTGACCTTTTGAACAGTAATTCAAGCTTGTTTTCTTCTTTTGAGCCGTGACAAACAGAACAAACCCATTTACTAACTAGAAAAGTGTACTCAGTAGAGTGCAGATCTCCTCGTGTCTCCCTCTCCTCTCCCGAAGAGAGAATAATTGAATCTCCCTCAATTATCCGTCCCCTTCCTTAAAGTCAAGATGGCGGAATATTAAACTAAAACAGAGATTTATTAATCTCGTACCGTGACTGATTTTAGTGATTCGTATTTTATCAAGAATGGAATTAATCGGCAGAAGCTCCAGTCCAAAATGAAAACTAAATGTCGAGACGAAGGCCAACATGTGGCCTGCAACAGACATGGGGAGGCTTGTTTTTGACCACAGCAAAAAATGGAAAGTTGTGTCCATCAGAATTTTGTGGAGGCCAGAGTGACATCTCCAATGTGCCTGTTGACCAAAAAGACCCAAATTATTAAATTACAATAATTTAAAACCAATCCTCACATTTAAGAAGCTGGAAGCAGTGAATATTTGAAATTTTTGCTTGATAAATTTGTTAAAATAATATTTTCTTTTACTACTAATAAGCAGCGGAATTAGCTGTAAACACAACATTGAAATATTGTCACAGTTTACAGGTAGATATGTATGCGCAACATTTAGTTGAACATTCACTCTCTCTGTTTTCAGTCTCCACCAACTCCTGAGGGAAATATCTAGCTCCAAGATACCATTTTTAACTGAAAATAAAACCGCGGGAAACAACGCTGACGAGAGCGGTGGGAGGGAATTAAAAACAGTAAAAGGTCCCAAAAACCAAACAATGAGCTGAAAGATACTCAAAATTAAATGTGTATTTGTCCCTGCAGACACTGGCAGCAAACATGCGGTTGAAGCTTCACCAAGCCGCTTCTACTGGAGAACCAAGCCTCAGTGTTTGATACCTCACTAGAATGCTGTTCTTATAAGTCGGCTCCCCGTCTCCCTGAGGTCTATTTAGACTGAAAGACCCTCTGAAGAGGACGTGATTCCCCCGGACTGAACTCCAAGCTCGGTTTAGCTCTGCCGCATCACAACTGACATTTCACTCCAAGAAGTGAGCGTGCTGCTGAGTTTGAAAAATAAATTCTCAACTCCATATCTTAAGCGGCACATGTGCTTGTCTCATTTTCCAATTAGCATGAATTTAATTTGGGAAACGTATGCTAATAAAAACATCAGCGCTGAAGATCCATGTAGAACATTTCACAGTAATACACTTTTAGCTCCTGAGCCCGGAGGCATTAAAACGCCTCAAACACAAAATCAGGTCTTTAATTTTTCAGCAATTTTCACAATCTTTATTCACCAAAAATAAGATTTACTCCTTTCTATTTTGCTGTGCCGTTTCCTGGTAGCTGCTTATACACAACTGAATACATCTGTGACATCACAGCTTCGGGTTAAACATGGCTATTTACAGTAATTTGGGATTCATCTATATATTATATCAGCTTTATGATATCTGTCAGACAGCCGCCAGCCAAAAAAAGATAGCGCAAGAAACCCAGAAGAACTGAATGTTAACAATCCCTGTTCGGTTTGTTCAGTATTTCAGCTTTTTGTGAACATATACAGACTCTCATACAGCAGCCTTTTTTCATATTCCTAAACGTATACTGCAGAGATGCAGTGGATTAAAACCAAGAGCTGAACAGATATCCTCAAAGCTGCTTCTTTAAAATCAAACATTGTCTGTTGGGAAATAACAGACTACAGCAGAATACAGAATACAGGCGTGACACAGAGCGCTGAGACATGAGGAGAAGTCAGCTGGAGGCCAAATTGATCAGCATACGGAGTCAAAAAGCATCTTGTGTGTGTGTGTGTGTGTGTGTGTGTGTGTGTGTGTGTGTGTGTGTGTGTGTGTGTGTGTGTGTGTGTGTGTGTGTGTGTGTGTGTGTGTGTGTGTGTGTGTGTGTGTGTCCTTTCTCGTCCTGCCCCGTCTGTCCTCCAGAAAGCGCTGCATCAGCAAGATGGAGGATATCTAGATATCTTACATAAGGCCCAGTGACTTAACATTTGAAGAACACGGCAGAGATTCACTTGACAAAGACAAAAACAGTTAGCAGCGGTGTGACTTTGTCAAACTGCTGCAGTGGTCCACCACGTTAACTGAAATAGCAGGATTGTGTATGTTGTACAGATCTGGGTAATTTTAAATATTGGGCGATGCAAATCAAATTAAATAGGAATATCTCCACAATTGCCATGAAATTTGGTTCAGACATTCATTGTCCCCAGAGGAGGAATCCTAGTAACTTCGGTGATCCTCGTACCTTTCTTCAAGTACCACGATAAAGTGGACATTACAATTGTTTTTGTAAAAAGTCATGATATTTGGCAACGACATATCTCAAACATCTGCTGGTTCGATTGGCACAAAGTCTTTCACCAACATTCATGGTTGTTGTTACTCACATTTAGGAATGGATTCATGGTCCAGAGATGATGAATCCTAGCAACTTGGTGATCCCTTGACCTTTTCTCTGCCTCTTTCAGCAGCTCAGAGTTTTCACTTATCCTGTGACATATCTTTACATGTACGGCAAGGATTGGCAAAACATTTTGGACAAACATTCATGGTACCCGCAGGGTGAATCCTACGTGATTTGATGATGCAATGAAATTGCCATGAAGAGTCGGACCTTTGTGGTTATTGTGCAAAACATCTCTGCAAGTATTAGATGGGTGGCCATGAAATTTGTGATACACATTCACGTTGCCAGCAAGAAGAACTGTAATAACTTTTGCGATGCCTTAACTTTTCCTCTTGCACGCTAAACATAGACTGAAGTGGAGGTCGTCACCGTGACATAGGTAATTGGTTTGTGGACTGCAGGTTTGAAGCCTCGAGTTCGGCATTCTGGCCATCGCCATCTTGGTCCTGCAACCAGAAGTGACACGAGAGGCTGGAGCTAAGTACAACCAAACAACGAGGAAGATATTTTTAGACTACCGATTAAACTGACAACACTGAGAGAGGGTTAAAGTTGTAAGACGGAAACATGGATAATCCTCAGACCTGTCAATCACAAGGTAGCCACAACTTATAGCATACTCTGCCATATCATCCACCTTACTCTAAATGGGACAATCATTTACTAAATGAACATCATGCTATATTGAAGAAGACTTGAAACTCAGATTCGTGAATGAGTGAGAAGTAGAGTCATTTTCTCATAGACGTCTACACTTCTTTTTGAGAATACAGCCTCACAGAGCTCTTCGTCTTGCCTAAACTCCCAAACATTATTGCTACAGAACAGTCACTGAGTGCAGGACAACAAGAACAACAAGGAGAACATCAAACAATGAGAGGCTTTAGCTGCCTCTCATTCATCCTACTCTAAATTCCCGCAGTGTGAGCGTCCGAGGCAGCCAGGGGACAAAAGAGCGAGTGTCTCTCTGCTGCTCAAAGCGACATCTCAGCACTCTCGCCTCCAACAGGCCCAAATATGACATCCTACTGGGTCCAGCTGCCACTCGAGGGCCTGTTCAATCCCGCCTCTGTCTCGGAGACTGGCCCCATCTCTCGCGGCACTTAGCCTCACACCTGTGGGCTGATGTGCAGAAATGTGGCCGATGCCCACTTCAAAAATACCAAAAGATGAAACACGGCTTCTTGCCCTTGGCTCTTCAGAGCAGAGAGGCTTAGGTGTTCACATCGCCAGCGAGATTGAATTTGAATGCAGGTTAGAGGGGCTGAAGTGGCTCTTTGAAGACATGACCATCTTTAGAAATAAGTGTGCAATTATTCAAACGCATTCAGGAGCTTTGAGCGATGAAAAGACGTTCTTGGTGCTCATTCAGATGCCTCTCACGATGACGTGGCAGATCATAAGAGTGCATTTCACATTCACACTGAGGATGTCGGACACACTGAGGTGGCTGTTGAGGAGTATAATAAGGACAACCCTCCATGTCTCCTCCATGTACTTCATATCCTGACTTCACATCATTAGCAGCAGCCACATCCTCGTAAACTCTTGTATGAAACAATGCACACGGCAACATTTGCATTTCCTGAATCCGACTACTGGATTTCCAGACCGCAGGTAATTATCATTCAACCACCCTGTAAGATATGTGATTAAAGCCCCTCCCACACCTGTGATAGGTGATTATGAAGCATCTCAGCCTGGAGCGGCACGTGTCCTGAAGTGACTCTGGGAAACGTGAGATCAGTGCCGAGGCAGCACTTCTATAAGCCTCCCAGCCTAATAGCCTTTGGGCTTCAGAGACCTCCGAGCCACAGCGAGCGATGTATGGAGTATGGAGAATACATTTATACAATCAGAAGAGGAACACAGTGTAGCGGTTTGAATACAAAAATTAAAAAACCCAAGCGAGGTAAAGAAATAGCAAAAACTACACTTTGAATATATCGCCTCATGTCTTCACGTCGCATCATATCAGAGTCTTGCTTGCCTTTGAATGCAGCCTTAAAACACTCCTTTCCGTCTTGTGTTTAATCAAATACTAAACTACTGCTGCTCCCCGACCTGACAACTCGCACAGTAAGCTTATTTTTTGCCTTCTTGCCGAGAGAAAACCGATATAGCACTCTCATGTCTGTCAAGTTAAATATGAGGAGATGGTTAGCATAGCATGAAGAAAAATGTGGAATTATTCTTTAAACACAACAGCACAGCACTTATCAACGCCGCTGCTGGCACGAGGTGCTCTGACATTTTCCTGTCTCATTACAAACTGAGGAATCAGTGTATTGCTCACAATATGCTTTTGATGAGCATGCATTTGCTGTGTAGGACCGTGTGAATCAGAAACAGATTTTAGAGTAAATTAAATTTTCATGAATAACTTCTAATGTTTTGCCATAATCTGCAAAAACATTCTCCCATGCGTCTCTTCCCTCGAAGCTTTCCTTCTCTTCTGTTTTTAAAAGACAACATAGTAAAAGTTGCCCTCTGGAGTATGTCCTGTTAACAAATACATACATTATATTCGGCGTTACACACCAAAACACATTGTGTTTATCCCTGAGGTCGGACAAACATGTGGAATGAAGTTTTCTTCTGTATTATATCTGCATATTGCACATAGTCTTTGTACTTTATACTGTGAGCTTTTTCACATCATCTTTGATCAAACACAGTACTGCTCTTATTTATAAAAAAAAAAAAATATATATATATATATATATATATATATATATATATATCTTTATTTCCTATTACACATTAATGATTCTTGTCTTCTTCTTTTCTCTGACTGTATTGTTGTACACCAAAATATCAAGGCACACTTGAATGTGAAAACTTCAACTGAATTCCATGTTTGCTAGCTGGCAGACTTCTTCTGCAAAAAAAACGAGGGCCCTCTCATGTAAAAAAAAAAAAAGTGCTCTGTAGCGCTACTGGAGGTCAGAAACTCCACAGGGAACCTTTAAAAGAAGCGAAGAGCACAAATAAAAAGAAAAGACTGACAGCGGTCCGAGTGTTTATCTGCCTTGAGAGGCTGATATCACTCAATGAGATGGTTGATTTGACATCTGGCTAACAAGCGGAGTTCCTCTAGTCTGAAATGACAGACGGCGGTCAATAGAGAGCTTCGGTGATCTGGATTGGCAGTGAGGCGACTGTGTGGAAAACTAACACATTAAATAAAGTGGGACTTGAACTCACGACTCATCCTGTCACACGCAGGGTCGCGGTGGGATTGAAACTGCCACCGTTTTAGTCACAGAAACCTCTTCATCTACTCGTCCACTCTGCTGGATAACATCAAAGTTATGCTATTCCTGGAAATGAATTAGTCTTATTTCACGCTAAAAGCCATGTAATGTAATGCCCACTGACGGTAATAACTTAAGAGGATACAGAGAGGCTAAGGAGAGACAGTCATCACTTTAAAATAAATAAAAACACACAAACTCCCCCCAACGCTCATTAATTACAGCTATTTTTTCCTCCATTCTCTGCAGGCTGACAGCTGCTGACCACAGTGTGACAGCAGGTATTAGACAAATGGAGTTTAAACCACACACTCTCTCAAATGTATTTCTGCCATTGCGTCACAGTAAAAATGTGCTTTGATCACATGGAATTTTTTTTCCCCAGTGAGGTTTTGGGTAAAAGAAGAAGGTATACGAACATCATACGCAGCTGCAAGGTTCAAGTCAGCTTCCATCAAGAGAGGAACACTGACTTCAAACCACAAGTTAATTTAAACGGATAAAGTTTTTGGTTCTTTACGTCATGTCAAACTGTTTTAAAATAAAGACAAAACCCACAGTTGTGTTGTCACTTCTCCATGAAGAGTCCAAGATCAGACTGTTTCCTGACTTTTTTTCCACCTTCAATGTTTTTATTTCACAAATCACTCCACAGTGAAACTTTCTCATCAACACTCTACTTTCGCAAATATATGAGCACAAACAAATAAAAGTACTAAACATTAAAAACAATAGAACATCTCAAATTAAGTAAATAAATAAACAGGCAAACAAAACAAAAGAGGAAAAAAGAAAGACGAAATCGACAGTGAGCTTATCTACATTTCAGCTTTCCAAATGTGAAGATTTGCTGCTTTTTATCAGTTTCATATAATAACAAAAATATGTATCTTTGGATTTTGGCATGTTGTTGTGACAAAACAAGTAGTTTAAAGACGTGATCTCTGGGAGAATATGATGAGTATTTTTGAAGACTTAATCAATAGATGAATAAATAATGAAGATAATAAGTTTAGTTGCAGCCCCATCATGTAAATCATAACACCTGTTAACAAAAGCCCCGCCATGACGTCATGAAGGCCACGTGACACAGTCTCAAACGCCCCCGAGTGGACCTAAAGTTTGGGATTGTTTTGGCAGGATGATGCCACATTCATCTCATGACACGCAATCAGACGTGAGCAGTAGATTCTGAACTCGGCCTCTAAGTCACAGGAGACACACGCTCTCCGTGGTGCAGCCTGCTGGGACAATGATCCGGCATGAAGCTGTTTATCCATCTGAACAGCTGAGCGGATGATTATGAGCGTGCACACACACACACACACGTATCTGCAGAGTGATTTAACGCTGCACCGCTAGACTATTTGTTCGCGAGTTGTTTGTGTCCCCGCCGACACTATTTAAAACGCATTTCTATTTAAATGAAAGCAATGCAGATGTCTGGATGAGCCCGCCGCAGGGGAGGCCTCCCTGCAGCGGGCTCCCGCTTGGCATGATGATATCATCTCACACGGCTAGCTGCTGCTGCAGCCGTAACGTGAGCGATCTGATGAAGTGACAGCCTCTCCTGGCGCATTGGAGCCGCTGTAAAGTTTAAAAGGACAGTGCGGCGCCGCCGCCTTACCTCGGGATGCAGTTCGGGGAGGATCCGTCTATCTCCCATGTGGCGAACAGGTTCATGGGGACCGGTCTGTTGAGAGCTCCGCTCCCGGCGAAACTCAACCGGCCACTTCTCTCCGCCATGGTGCGGGCTGCGGCTGGGACCGTCCGACACCGAGCTGGGGGGGGGATCTGTCAACGGCAGACCGGTGCAGGTCTTCCGTGCACGCGCGTGTCTCTGTACGTGTGTGTGTGTGTGTGTGTGTGTGTGTGGGTGGGGGGGGTCCGTTAAACAGAAGGCGTGACACGCTCACGTTAGTGCGATGTGAACGGCGGAGGACGAGCTCATTTCCCCGTCCTTGTGTCCTGAGCCGGGCAGGTCGGTGTGGTCCTTGTGCACCGCGGAGGAACTGCAGTGGAGCAGCGAACCGACCGACCGCTGAGCTTGTTGTGCCAACCACGCTGCTCCTAGTATGACGGGTGATTAGTGCCACGCGGAGAGGGGCGGAGGGGAGGCATGAACAGCATAGAGCACATGCAAACCTGGTTAGATTTAGTGGTTTCTCATCTATAATGCAGTGGCGGGCCGTCAGGGCCTGCTAAGCCTTCTCTGCTGGCCTAAACAGAATCACAAAGTTAACATTTTAATTATTTTATTTAAAAAAATTATAATTCAAAGTTATAGCTATTTTATAGTTTAATTGTTTTTCACAAATGCACTGCTTGTATTATAATAATTTTTTCCCTATTAGCTTATTTTGTCATTGCACACCTCCTGTGTTCCTCTGTTGCCTTGCCCTCAGCCTTCAGCCTGCTGTATGGCGCGGAGGCCGCTGGTTAACAGCGTTCATCCAATCAAATTTCACTTCTGTTTCTCTATGGACTCGAGAGCTGATTAAACTATACGAGAAGGCATTCTAGAATCGGTTTTGCCACACGTGCGCTGTGATTGGTCAGTGTGTTAGTACTCTCTGGAACTGAAGCGTTGCTGAACTTTTTTTATTTTAACTGTACTCCAGGAAGACTTAATAAATTGATCATATTTGTTATTACTAATCTGACTCTGCAACGCGACTAAAGCTGTCAAAATGCATGTAGTAGAGTAAAAACTACAATAGTATATATAGCCTCCAAAATGTGGCACGAACTTTAAATATTTAACTGGGTAAACAAAACGGGCAAAACGAGAGCAAATGTGTCAGAAAGCCCTCCTGTTATGATATTTTCTCATTATATTAAGAAACATATTAAAATAAGAGCATATTTCTTTAAGGCGGTAGTAATGACACTGCTAAGCCTTGCTCGGGCATTAACCACCTCTCATACTTTCCCCCAGGATAAACGTCATCGACGGTCTCTCCAAACTGCATTTTGCCCATTTCTTTGGCAGGTGCAGCGGCTGCAGGTCTGGGCGGATCCATGGACACGAGCCGTGTCGCCAGATCGAGTCCCACTTTTTTTTCACTGCACAGTAATCAGACACACTGTTGCAAAATCAACCTTCATTGAAACAGGTTAAATCCTCTCCTTATTGTGCAATTTTTTGTACATTTTTAATAACCTACTTTCACAAACTATACAGTTTCCGCACCAGACAAGTTTTTTAATTATGAATGAGTAAATTAATGAATTACAATAATGAATACTGATCATTTCTGATGCACACAGCCGTGTATTCTGGGGTTTGAGGACAAGCAAGTACTGCCACCATGTGGGTCAGCAGTGAAGGACCTTTTGTTCTCAACACAATTTCACATAATTAAACCTGTGGTGTTTCTGCAACATGTTTAACTTGCTTTTGGGATTCACCATCAAGGTCTTCAGGATTAATATGATCTTAATACAAGCTTTCCAAAAATGATAAAGCACTCCTGGAAGTACAATAACACCAAGCTCTCAGTGGTCACCTTATGAATCATCCACCAGCACAGAATGTAAAAATTAACAGTTTTAATTCACTGTGCTATAACTTTTTTCCCCACCAGTTTATTTCCATTTTGAGGCATAGTTCATATACATCCCAAAATGTTGTAAATACGTTTGAATTCTGTGCATTTGGAGTTACTCCGGCAAACATTTTGTCATTTAACTCGTTTGTGTGGCGATTTCCTTAATAAAATCGTAACTAAGAATTAACTTAAGTAAAATACAACCTTTATAGATGATGCATTATTTGAGCAGACATCCGTTATATTTGATTGTATCTGGTGCATCTGCAAGAAAGAATCAACAGTCTCACAGATTTAACAGTTTGTGACAGCTTTATTCGGTTGAACTGCAGTCTCGACCCATATTCACAAAATATTTAAAAAAAAAATCAATCTTTCTGAACATTACTAAAAAAATTAAATGACAATATGCAGTGAGAGTTTTATTAGTATCAAATTAATAAACTTATTTCAAGACATTTCTTCCTGCAGAAACAGACACTTGTGTTCAGACCCACAACACGCTTCAGAGCAAAGCTGCAGTTAAAGTTAATAAAAAGCAAAGAAAGATGAATCACAACACGAGGTCCTGATACAACAGAATTGAATGTAATTAATGCCAGATTCCAACAACATTACACAAGAAAGCTGAAATAAACCACCAACTGAGATGCTTGCATTTTTCTGTTCACATATCAGGGCAGTGAATGCAACACGTGTAGATCAGAAGCAGAATCACAGTTTCACAGCAATGCCAGGTGCTAGCGTTGCAAACAAAAACATACCTATTGACACTTTGGGGAACCAATTCCATTCCCACCTAACTATTAACTGCTGGATGGAATCGTAACATGGCAGACGGCTAGGACAGGCTGCAGGATGCGACGAGTATCGTGACTGATCGAAAGGGTTTCTGTCACTCAGCATTTCAGCAAAAAATATAAAGGGGTTTATGAGGGAGAAAAAAAAATGTTATAAAAACATTTTCCTATGGAAGCTCATCCAATCAAAAATAAAATAAAAAAATCAAAGCCAATGAGGGCACAATAATGACTTAAGATCTTATCTCAAAAGAAGCCATGTAAATGGGGATTTCCTCCCCTTCATTAAAAATAAACAATAAATCACATGCCACCATACAGGCCTGTGTTGGGCAACTATCAGTCTATTTTACGGCCGACAGGTGCACCAATCTTAGTGCTTGCTGTCTGCAGAGGCGGAGCGAGACCTTGAACGGGAGCGAGACCTTGAACGAGAGCGTGAACGGGACTGCTTGTTCTGAGCAGGAGCAGGTGAGCGGGAGCGAGACCTGGACCGGGACTTGGAGCGGGACTTGGACCGGGACTTGGAGCGGGACCGGGACTTGGAGCGGGACTTGGAGCGGGACTTGGAGCGGGAGGGGGATCTGCCTGACGCCCTGCCCCCTCCGGATGTCTTCTTCTCCGGGGTGCGACTCAGAGACCTGGATCGGCTCCTGGAACGGTTGCGGCTCCTGGAACGGCTCTTTGAGCGGGAGTAGCTGCGGGAGCGAGAGCGGCTCTTGCTGTGGCTGTTGGAAGAGAAAAGTCATTTAAAAATGTTTCTCATGGATGTGCATTTATGTGGCATAACACCAGAAACAGTAAAACATAACTCAAACTGCACATAGCAGGAATTTATGTAAAAATAAGAGTCTGGAATTGACAGATCTCCACAACTGTCCCAAACTATGTCAGGTTCAGTTTGGTGCGTTTGGTTACTGGTGGGAAATACAATCGGTACAAAATAAGTGATTAAAGAATTTAAGATGATGGTCTAACTAGAACTGGTCAAAAAGATAGCTTTAAAATATTCTCGAAATGTATATCTATTCCTGTATGAAGATGTTGATGTGAGGAATTGTCCAGTTAACTCATTTTAGGTGTCGACATGGCACAAGAGGGCAAAAAATATGTAGCACAGTTTTAACAACTCACCTTCTGCTGTCCTCAAAGATCTTAAGCTTGCGTCCATTCAGCTCTGAACCGTCGAGCTTGGAGATGGCGTTCTTTAGGTCACTGCGGGATGCAAACTCAACCACTCTGTATATAAACAGAAACATTCATTAGGCCCAAAACCCTGGAGGACAACAACCATTTGAAAAGTTTGACGAACAGGAAAGCAACTCACCCTTCATTTTTGTTGGGCCTGTGTGCGTCCACAAAGGTAACTTCACCTGCTTTTCTCATCAAGTCTTTCAGGTCCTATTTCAAAGCATAATATAGGATTAGTAACAAAGAACAAAACATGAGATGCAGGTGAAAGCCTTTTGAGACCTGTGGGGAGAAAAATGAGCAGGCAGCAAAAAACCAGCACACACTGAAACTTGGGTTATCTAATGCTGACTTTTGTCATTGTGATAAGCTCCAATTTCAGTGGAGGGCATGTAAATAAAAGAGCCACTGGAGGCGTGTGGACAAGTGTTGCCTTTACTCAAAAAGTCCCATTAATTGGCTTCTTGAAGTTGCATCAGCAAACAAAAATCAACTCCATAGTGGAACGTCTGACTGATAACAGAATTTGTGTGTATTAAGTTTGAAACTTGTCTGCGTATGTGAGATGAACCTGTGTATTACTTGGTCGGATGACAATAGTACTCTGGTTAAGTGAACAAGAATTTTGTTCACGTGACCTAAAAATTATTATTCTTAAATAGTCTTTAAGTGTTTACATAGTAAAACTGCCTCCTTCCCATTTGAGACTAACTCTACACCCCTTTACCACCCGACCCTGAACAAACCCAATCACATGAGTTTTATGCTACTTACCGCTCCATACCCAGGAAGATTTTATCATAGAGCCACTTGTCCAAATAGCAAATGGGAACCAATGCAGTGTTAAGCCCTTGAGAAACGACCTCGGCCTTGACCAGCATCCGGCCTCCACAAGTAAGGAACCACCAGAGCCAGAGAGCAAGTAGGGGGAGGGGTGTGCGCCCGATTCAACACCGCCCCCAGCTCCATCAGCAACAGAAAAAGACCCAAACGGGAGAGTGTAGGGACCGTGGATTTGAGGGGGGTTACAGCAGTCGGGGGTGCCAGCCCACAGAACCTCCAGACTGTGGCTACGGACCTCCTAAGGCTACCGTATCCTGCGCTAGACCACTTTCACCCGCTACGGGGCCCAGCCAAGACTTTAGACCGGCGGCAACTGCGTGTAAGGAGAGGCACCAAATGGACACTATTCAGAAAAACAACCAGGAGAGGGCGCTACACACTTCTGACACCTCCGTGGAGGGTGTGCATTTACCTCTGATATAAAGGAAACCATATCAGAGCAGCTGTTAAAAATAGTTAAATGTTTAGAATGGTATCAGCAGCATATATGTGCTTTTGTCTGAAAAAGAAAAATGTATTTGGAGGGAAAGTAAACAAACTAAAACACTTGGGGCTTTCTATTGTTTTGTATTTAAGTAATCTGACTAGAGAAAAATTGACCTGGCCCGATCAAATGAATGCTGCTCTATTTAAATAAATAAAAAACATGTCCTTATAAAAAGGTGACATCTACATTTTGTTATTATCTGTGTTATAAGATAAATAAGAAAGTGTAGTTATTGCTTACCTGCCAGCTGATTCGTGAAGAGAGGTTCTCCACAATGAGCCTGTGATCTGTCCGCACAGGGGGGCCATACCTGTCCAGTCAACGCAAACCAAAAAAAAAAAAACTTTAATACCAATCTTTAAGTTAAGATAGGAGTCCAATGTATCCTTGCATAACAACCCATTTGGCTTCATGTTCACCTTGTCTAAGACACTATGTAAATATTGTAATTTGATAGGTGGAACAGGTTCACATTAAACACTTGATCTTAGTTAAACCTGCTCAAAAGACAAATATTGTTGTTCATGCAATTCCAGCCACCAGATTTAGACACTAAAATAATCAAACATTAGGGAGCAATAATGCAATACTGGTTTCATTGTAATTTTTTAGTTACAATAAAGTTATTTTTAGGGCAAATGTACCTGGATCCACTGCTGCGAGATGGACGATAGCCACCGCCGCCACTGCTGCTGCCACCTCCACCACCACCACCACCACCTCCTCCGCCACCAAAACGTCCTCCCATTCCCCCAGGGCCACCACCTCTTCCTCTTCTGGAGCGAGCATGCTCAATAGTAACCCTGAAAAGAAGAAATTATTTTATTTATTTATGATTAAACCGTTGGATGAACAACAAACTAAATGTTTCCAATATGTCTATGAAGCAAGTCCATGATAGATATGAAGTTATTTACAATTCTGTGCAGGCCGACTTAAAATAAATAATTGATTTGAATTAACTTGGTGGTTTTAAGTGGACAATACACTATTAAATGCATCAAAAGACTCTGGTCTTATAATAACAAAGTATGTTGTGATGTTGATCGGTTTATTATATCAAGGGACAAAATCTGTGTTGTCGTTATTAATAAGTGATGTCTTGTTTGGCAAATCAAAAACTCAGACATATCCATATTACTGATTATATGTATTTATTTTTAAACGTAAATATCTTGTGAATAGTGCAATAGTCAAGCCTACAATATCACTATCAACGTATTTAGTTAATAAAACTTGATTTTCCTTCACATCTCATCCTTACCTTTCACTGCACAATTCTTTCCCATTCAACTCGTACACAGCATCATCTGCATCTCTGTGGTCATCAAATTCCTGAAAAGAGATCAAATCAAAAGTTATTCTCTAAACCCCAAAACTGGATCGGAAAGCTTAATTCGGACAAAGTAATCACTGGCCAGTCACTCACCACAAAGCCAAATCCATTCTTCAGGTTGATTTCCCTAATCCGTCCATAGCCCTTGAAAAACTTCTCCACATCTCTCTCCCTGGCATGAGGGCTCAAGCGGCCAATGAAGACACGACAACCACTCATTGTAATCTGAGGAGCTGGAAAAACACAAAACCAGGTAAACATTAAACCAGACCAGTAGTAAAAGTGGAGGAGCTCAGTGTGTTGACTTTACTAGCCAAAGGTTAATTATAGACAACAGTACAGGTCCCATGCTTAATCAGTAATTACTGGTGAGAATACAGACATGGTTGCAGGTGCTGTGTTGAAAAAGACTTTTGAAGTTGAGCATTAAAAAAAAAAAAAAAAGTGTGTGACGTCGCATCAACCCGGGTCTACGACTCAGGTAAAACTGAGCAACCCGGATCGAGAGCAAAGACACGTGATCAGCTCTGGTCAAACAAGTGTCACTGTAATTAGTCCATTACGGTTCGTTCTCAAATAACGTTCCCAAGATCTCACAAGACAAACATGTATACACTTTACATGCCAATTCTTTAATGGGCTAACCAAAAAAAGTCTTACACCGGTTATAATATTAAAAAGGTAGACTATTTTTTAAGAGGAATTAACTCGTACATTACTTGGGAGGTCAAATGTCTTTGTGTTCATATTAGTTAGACTTTTTGATTTAAAAAAAACAAAAAACATCTCACGACAATGCAACGGCACCACGAACTAGAACCTCAAAAATAAGTAATTATTATTACAGTGTTAACGTTACAACTCTCAGGTACTATTAACTTGGTTCAATAACCAACGTGTTATCTATAACACATCGTGCGTGTTAGCTCGGTGTCTCGGTTGAAATAAATTGGGCCTAGCTAAAGCGTGCTGGCAGTTCATTCTTCACTACGACGACACACTGCTACGCTAACGTCTAAACGCTTTAGCCAAACATTGACGCTCATTATGTCGCTGAAAAGAAGAACTGTGAGAGGTTAAAATACTAAACAACGTCATATAGCGGCGTATTATTAGGACAAAAGAGCTGATTTTCTTGCTTAAATATAACATTGCTTCTTGCACGGCGCTTTCTTAACGCACGTTAGCTGCCTCGAGGTCGACTACTGTTAGCTTCGGCGAGCTCACGACAAAGACGTAATTATCCGTTTAGAAAACACGATCCACGCAGTTAGCTATTTAAAAACCGTACACTTATTTAACGCCAGGTATATCACAGTCTCACCTTTTCTTTCACTCAACGCGTCTCCGGGTTCGGTGTTTACGCCGATAGTAAGCTGCAACTTTGTGGCGTGTGGTCTCAGCACTGCTCAACTATATCAAAATGGCGAGTGGGTCTAATGCCAGAGAGGGGAACCGGAAATGCTGCTGCCTTCTTCACGTTGCCAGTTCGGTGGTTTGTCATTAACTGCCCCGGTTAATCCGTAACTTGAGTAAAGTAAAGTTTTGTCGTTCAAAAAAGTATTGCATTGGCTGTGTTAACGTATAACGGTGAAAAAAAAAAGCAGCTTAGTTGAAATCCACTTGAATATTTTTTATTATGAAAACAATTATTTTGGAATCTTCAAAGGGGCATACAACACGGATGTGGCAACCAACAGGCTGAAGAGACACGAGGAATCCAGCGTATTCATTCTTTCATATCATTACTTTTCGTGATAGTTATATTTATATTTTGTTGGTATTCGTACGTAGTCATAGGGATGCTTTCTGCTTCGTCAAACCAATATCCTCTGCATTATATTATTTTCTACATATTTCTGTTTTTATCGAAAAACTATTACTTTTTCGTCATTTACTAAATCACACCTTTAACATCCTTTATAAGACTACATTGCATTTTCAAGGACAGTGTCTTAGATTTGTACCAAGCAAGACATTTTACAGTTGAATAATACATGTGTCAGTGCTCTTTGATTGACAAAACTACTTTGAATGCACTTTAAACCCATCTTTAACATTTCTCTGCTGCAATTTATTGTTAGTTATTGGCCAACATATACAACGACATGGTACATCTGTTATTATTTATCTGATGTATTGGCCAAGTTATATTTTGAGATCTATCTGGAATCTAGAAATAGTTTATCTATAAACTAAAATGTCTGTAGTTTTGGCATTTTAAGTGAAAGTCAATTTAAATACCTGGCAAATCAAAGAACTTAAAATAAATCATATTATCAGTTTACATTCTCAAATTGCCTACCCCCAACCATGTGCTATACAACAGAAGAAGCCAAACATTTCTTTGTTATTCTGTCTCTTTATTCGAGAACTATATCATCATTCTTGAAATTGTCCTGGGTTAGGAAAAGGAAAATAGAGGGTTACAGTCCATAACAACAACATTCCTGTCTGGTCTGCTTTTTAGAAAGTGCCAAAGACTTCTGAGCATGGATAACTGATCACTGCACAGCTCCTGTCGACTCAAAATGTACTAAAAAGGTCTGAACACAATACATTTGGTGAAATGTAAGACTACATAAATAGGAATATAGCTTAAATCAAGTTTGCACTTTCAACCCAAGGTCAGCGGGAATGAGATGACTGCCATTGTTACAAGTCATGTGATTTCCTTCCTGAGAAAGGGTAGCTGTCCATGCAAACACTGCAGCAAGAAGGATGGGACAAAAGTAAAATCACATGTGGCCGGGTTCACTGAGCTTTTGCATTTAAAAAAAAGCAAGCTATATGAATTTAAATGAGTAAAACTACCAGGAGCCGATGTTTTTCATGATCATTATCATCATTATAATCACCACCTTACCTTCATCAATATCAGAGGTGTGTGTGGTATTGTTTACTTGCATTTGTATGCTAATTACAAATAGCATAATTATATTTTCCCTTTATGTGTATCCAATCTTCTCCCTGCAACAAACCCCAAAAGTTTGTAGATTATGATTAAAATGCTTTGTATCTGTATGTCACAGTTCTGTTCCCAGTTAAAATAAATCAAACATAAAATGGTTTGATATTTTGGGAAATACACTTATCTTCTTGCAGTGTTAGATAATACGTTTGATACCACTATCATGCCTGTATGATCAAGATGACGCTTCGTGTAGCATTCAGTCAGCTTAGTCTTGCATAAATACTGGAAACAGCTAGCCTGGGGACAAAACAAAAAAAAGTCAAATTGTCTTTTTTTTTTACTTTTAAGTTTTTTTTCGGGTTATTAAACAAACAAGATATAATGTGTTCAGTGGGGAGTTTTCAGTCTGCTGGTGGGTGGATTTTGCTATCTTTAGACAGGACCAGGCTAGGTGTTTCCCCCTACTTCAAGTCTTTATGCTAAGCTAAGCTAACATGCTTCTGGCGGCAGATTCTAATTTACAAACCCCACATGAAAACTGTATTCATCTTCTCATCTAACTCTCGGCAAGAAAGCAAATAGGAATATTTCCCGAAATGTAGAACCTGTTTCTTCAAGGACTTCTGTAACTTAAAAGAGAATACTGCTTTTCTGCTTTTCCTTTCCATGGCTGCTTAATCTTCATTGGTTTAATGGTGAAAAAGGCAATGAAACCAGTATCACAGAGGAACATTCTCTGGGCGTAAATATACATTTCCTTGCCTTGAAGTGTCGCACTGTTATAATATAAAGATTATTTGGATATAAAAGTGTAGACAAAAATTGTACTGGATCACAAAGTCAATTGTCAGCAGCTTGACTTTCTTTGCGTCTCTGAGATGTTCACAGATAGTGACTGAGCTGCATAAACAGCGACTATTAAAACAGTATTTGCCCTTGATTGTTTACAACTGTCGATCAACTGGTTACACTGGCAGCTCATTACCGGCTTATTGATTAAAACGAGCTCCAGGTTGCATCATTCGGTTTACAAAAGGAAAAGGAGAAGAAATACTTGATGATATGATCAGAAGTGTGGCGTCTCGGTTTAGTTGGACGTTTTGTCCCAGTCGTTCAACATGCAATATTTTTACAAGTTCAGACTGAACTGGAGGAACAATCAAATCCTCTATAAACCCTCTAAAATGGCCAAAGTTAACTACTTAGGTTCCACACAATGAAAGCAGAGTCAACAATATCAACTGAAGGCCACATAGAGGTTATCGAACGAGAACTTGTTGAAATTGAGCTAATAAGCAGTTTCCTGGTAATGCCACGATGAGTAGCCTCAGGTGTCTATATAGTTATTTTACAAAAGCAGCTCTGAAGGCAGGGCAGGGAACAAGGCTGACAAAGGTTTAAAAGTTCATGGAAAAGACCAATAATAATGTACTACAAACTTCAGTTCTACAAGTGGTTGTGGTGGAGTCTGAGCCACGCTTCAGGGCTCAAGTCAAAGTTTGTCATCCTGCCGTCTGCAGGACAGGCCGGGTCTCTGCAGGTCTGAGGTCTCTGAGCTCTTTTCATGAAGAGGGGACTCTTCTTTTCCCGCCTCTTTACTCCGAGGGCCAACAGTATGAGGTCAGCTGGTTGTTCAAGCCTACTAATGCCACGGTCACGAGCAGAGGTGGCAGGGGGGTACCAGAGGTCAGCGGATGTCGGGCAGTTACACCCTCGTGTGGCGACAGCTGTGGGAGGAGCCGGTGGCGGCACCTCCGGACGGGGACGAAGGGTCCTCGTCGCTCGACTCGTTATGCTCCTCTTTGTGGAGGCCGAGGCTGATGTGGCTCTGCAGGGCGGCCGGGGTCAACCACTCCTTGGGTAGGCAGCTCTGCAGGAAGGGGATGCAGGAGCTTAAGTAGGCCAGTCTGTTGACCCAGCGAGGGATTTCATGTCCACACAGCAACTGAAAAAAGTCAGAATATGTTGGTGTGAAACTTATTGTCTTTATTTTATTCCCATAAAAGTGCGAGACATTTTTTTTAAAGTTGACTAGAAGTAAACAGCTAAATAAACCAGAAGATTTGATGATTTTGTGGATATTTTTGTATGTATGTATACAGGAAATGGATACAAAATAAAGGGCCTTTTTCTGCAATTTGGTATTCCACTTCAATGAAGTTGAGACTCTACAGTCGGTCAAGCCCCTAAAACGCTTGATCCTACATTTCCCATAACTCTGAAGGGTCATTCTTTTGTTTCAGGCAAAAATGATAACAATGTTCATCACCTTAGTTTAGGATGTGAACATGTTAACATTTAAGTGCTGCTGAGACTGATGGGAATGTAACTCTTCCCTCACAATCTTCCGCTGCAAACTAAAAACACATCTAACTTGAAGAAAGAAAAGTAGCACTTTAGTAGCACTTAAATGGCACGTACTTATAGGACTTTGTAGTTTCGCTTTCTTGAAGCAAACAATTTATGTTGTTTATATGTTGTTCTATTATATATATTTTTTAACTTTAACTGTTTTTGCACTTTATTACAGCACATTCACTTTATGTCGGACAGAAGAGAAACACAAATTTCAAATCTTCTGTATGCTTGCACAATGGAAGAATTGACAAATAAAACTAACTTTGACTTTTTGACTTTGAAATTGTACTTTCTTGATTCTTGTTGTTCTGAGTTTGTACTCATGGTTGAATGCACATTTTGTAAGTCGCTTTGGATAAAAGCGTCAGCTAAATGATATGTAATGTAATGTAACTTGCAGGTATTTGGTTGTAAAGCAAAGCAGTGGACTAAAAAGATTTAAAGAAAGTTAAGCTGATATAACCCTGATGACAACAGTTATTTTTCCATACTTATAAAAAAAGACCTACAGTAGGTGTGACTGTATGTAGGTGACCTACATACAGTATGTGAATGTGGTGGAGTGCCCCTTAAATCTCTGGACAAACTTTCATATTGAAAGATATGTATTTCTTTATGTCTATGTATAGCTACTGTAGGGTTTTTAGAACTTGGTTTGTCACAATTGGACTTGTACAGTGTGAGGTTTATTGTACATTACAAATGCATGGAATATGATAATTAATAAGGGATATTATTATGAAGAATGTGTAATTGTATGCATATGAAGGTCACTGTTTTATTAATGATTAATGTGTGAATGGATTTTAAAACAACGTTCGCACAGTGCATGTGGATGCCGGTGGACTGTTTTGAGACGGAAGTGTAGTTCTCTTGTTCGCTTGAGGTGGCGGAGCTGAACATTGACTTTATGAAGCAGCAGACAACCCGGTCTGTAGAAGAAGAAGAGTAGCTCCGCCCCGGAAGCTGCAGGCCAGTGAACATGGAGTTTGTTGGAAAAGGTGTGAAAATATGACTTTTAACCAGTAGGAAGGGCTTTAAGCTCCATGTGTGAGAGTATGGACTAACCTACGCGCGGTAGAGGAGGCGGTCTCTCTCTGGGAACGCGAGCGAAGCGGACGGGCGAGTCAGGAGAGTGGGCTGAGGAAGGAGTGACCCGATCGACATGCATAAGCTGTTTTTGTGATCATTCTTTGATTAAATACTTTTTAATCATCATAACTCATCGACTCCTGGACCCCTTACTCCTCATGACCACCCGAGAGTTTCTAAGAACTCAACACTACTGTATATCAGCACTGTTCTGTACCTTATGGTTTCTGTACAATATATGTAGGAACAGAAAAAACAAACACTTGGCAGTAGAAACAATATCAGACTGACCTCAGACAGCGAGGAGGAGAAGTGGTTGCAGTTTTTGTGCATTAGATGGTAGGCGATGCCTTTGAACTCTTTACCCAGCTCTTCCATGATTTTATCAATGTCCTCCTCTGTGAAGTCGGTGGTGCCCAAAACAATAGCCTCCCTGTTTGAAAGCCGAAAAAGACCAATCAGCACAAATTAACATTGATAACCTCTCAGAGCACTATATGCTAAAATGAAGCACACACTCACTTGAATTTGAATGTCTCTCCCAGTTCGGCGGCATTCCCCGGAGTGATCTCAAAGATGCCACTGAAAGGGTACGGATGACCCCCGTATGCAAATTCTGTGTGGGCAAGGACGCAAAGTACACATTAACTCCTCAAAACAAGCATCAAACAACTGTAATTACATAGAAGCGACCAATTAATCACTGACACACTGTGCTTAAATCATTAGGTCGGGCTAATTACAGACCTCTATATACAGAAGTATAACAGAAAACAGTGGAGAACACTGGGGCCACGGCATATTGAATAGAGCACCATACATTTTTAGCTCAGTATATTCTGAATTAAATTTGAATCCATACATTTTGACAACAAACACACATATGGGAAATCCTCAAATAAACAAGGATGAAATAAACACAGTAATTTGATCAATAATATGTTGTCTTCTACTTAGGTGTATGAAGATTCCACTGTTGGAAAGTAACATTTAGGCATCTAATGTACTTAAGTTCTCCACTACAGTTCTGAGGGAAATATTGCATTTTTTACTCCACATTTATTTTATAGTTTTAGTTACTTTACATATTAACAATTGATGATCTTATAAAATATGATTTACTGTTACAGATTAAACTATTTGACAGTATATAAATGCGTTTTTAGAAAAAGCTCCACTTTGACCATTTAACAGTAAAATGCTATTCACATGAATTTATCGTAATGATAATCTATAATAATACAGAGTGACACTCACAGGGGCAATTTTTCTGCATAATGAGTACTTTTACTTTGATACTTTATGTACATTTAGCTAATAATACGCAAATATGTGAGACCTATGTCCTTTGTGCTTTTAGCTCTCATATAGAGTATTTCACCTGACAGTGATGGTATATAACAATTGAATATGATTAAATCCATGCAGTCATTATGCAACAATATGCTGCAAGCACAAAATCATATGCTAAAATTACACAAGAAGAAGTGATTCATGGCCTCGTAAAGGAATGTATTTTCACTATCATCATATTTCACAGTGCACAGAGAATATATTTCTGGTTGCAAGGGCATAATGGAACCAGAGATCTAGTTTCACGCTGGTTTTTGCACCTCTTTTTTCACACCACGCACACGCACGCACGCACGCACGCACGCACACACAATAACTAGTGAGCCAATGGTGACTCAACCCAGAACAATGAGGTCAAGTAATCAGGGACACAATTCCATATTCCACTTTTAAAACCAGACATCATCTGCCTCGTACAAACCTCACAATCAGACGCTGAGCCGCAGGTCTGAGAGCAGTCAGCTGTGCTGCTCTGACAAGCTGTAATGGGATTTCACAGACATAAAAGAAATGAAGGAAAGGTCTTACCTCTGCCATATATCTCAATGCCTGAGTGGAAGACTCCAATACCCAGATTGGAAGTGTATTCATTTATCCAGTACTGCAGAGAAAGAGAGGGAGAGGTATAGAGAGTTAAGACGCTTTGTTTAGGAACAATATCAAGAGTTATTTGTAGTCTTTCAGGAAAGAAACAATACAGCAGCTCGACAGGAAACTCTGGCCTGAAATACTACATCAGCAAATTCTGTCTCATAAAAATAGGAAACAGGAAAGATGCTGATAATAAGTTTCCAGCTACGTATTATCATAATTTAATACTTGAACATATTAGGCTGCACAATTAGGGGCTTACAATGATTTTACCGCACTTTTGATATTCAGTTCAATTTAGTTTAAAGAACTTGGCTTTCTTGTTAAAGGAATAGCTTCTATCTCTTAAGGGATCACATACGTCCTTCAAGGTGCTATTTTAGGTTTTATTTAACTCAAATTTGCATATTGTTCTATTCAGATTTTGTGAGGCGGCTGTAGCTCACTTGATGGAGTAGGTTGACTATTTATTGTGAGGTTACTGAAACTGAGCCTCAGTGGATCTCAATGTGCAAATGCAAGACAAGGATGACTGTCATGTATCTTACAATCCTTTGTGTTGTGTTGTTTTGTAACCACCAGAATGACAAGGCTTTCCTGGTTGAACACATTCTCAATCAAATATTCATTCTCTTGTTTCCTCGATAGAATTAAATCCTTCTCCGCATTGTAACAGCGGTGGCGTCCCAGCATGCACTGGGCCAAGAACAAACAAAACAAGGGACACACCCAGAACTGATCCATCAAGAGGGCAGATGAACAATCAATCACACAATGGGCCTCTGATCTGTTTGACCTGCAAGTCCTTAGATTGCTGGAGGAAGATTCACACATGAGAAACGCCCCTGGTGATCTATGAGCCAACATGTTGCTCTTCACTGCAGACAATCAGACATAATTCATGGCTGGACCACAGCTCTTCAAACCCCCAACGCCCACCGACACTAGACATCCCCGAGGAAACATGCTAAGAGCTCTGCACGCAGCCCCAGCTGTCCCATATTAATAATAGAGCACATTTCCGGGCTCAGTAAAATCATATCCACCTTTTTACTTTGTGTCAAGAGTCATACTTCTACAGTGACTTCTACCCATTTTAGCTTTTAGATCATTTTTTCTCACACTAATGGAAATCTCAGTTTCCTGGTGAAAAAACGAAAGTCTCCCAGAGAAGTGAAATGATTTGAGCTGACTCTCAAATGATATGACTTTTGCCTTGGTGCATAAACAAAAGAGTCCTGGCGACATCAGGGGAGCAGTCACAGATCTCCCCCGTGATAATAAATCACACTTCTCTGATGATGCGCCTCATCTCTCTCGTTGCACGCCATCAAACTGCTGCAACGATCCGTGCAGCCTCCCCCAACAACATCCTGCCTATTGCGGCTGCAGCATCCACCAGACACATCAGTCACATTGACTTCACATTGAAGACGATCGATTCCTCGTAAGCCCTTCTGCTCGCATGATTCACTCTCTTGCTCACTGTCTTCGTGTTTAATTCTCGGGAATTGGTGTATTAAGTAAGTATTTGAGGCTGCATGGCTCTGACTGTCACCGGCCCTCATGATCACTTTCTACCCTCTTCAACAAACCCGGCTAAGTCCCGGCACAGCAGAGCTACACTGGAATTAAACCAGTTTGAGCAGCTGCCGCTCACTCAGGTTCACATCTGTGAGACGACTTTGAGATACCGAAGAGCGTGATTAAACATTTATGTGTGAGTATTATTATAAAATCACATGTTTTCCAGTATGCAGCATGACATCATGTCGTTGTTTACCTTTGTACAACCTCTTAAAATATAGAGCAAGCTGACTCACGTCTGGGAAGCTACAGATGAGGGCATTTGTTGAAAATACTTGACTTCAGGTGAGCAAAAGAAAAGCGTGCTGATGATTCTGGTTCATAACACTTCAGTGAATTAAAAAAAGTATTAAATTGTCAACTGCAGACTTTCTATAATTCTATTCATTATTCATTTAACACCATCCACCCACTCTTTTACAATGTCGTCGTAATCACATATAAGCACATTTTCAGTGTTTATTTGTCAATAACTATAACTCCTCTGCTGAAGCATCTGTGTATAGCCGGTGTGTAAACAGATCATGTTTGGCAAATATAACACATCATATAAACTGGGGGAGATGGTGTTTGCTGAAGGCTGATAAAAACATAAATACTGACTAAACAACTATATTAGACAGGTTTAAAAAAAGAAATGCCATCCTTATCAAAACCTATGAATCAAGCCAAGTGGCACATTGTTGGGAAAGGCTCTGTTCCAAGGCTATATTTGCAGTTATTACAAAAGTGAATGGGATTTTGAATGAGTTTTATTACTTCTGAAACAGAGCCAAGAAGTTCCGGCTTCCCTTTGGCTCTCTGTATTTGTTTTTCTAAAGCCAATAAATGTATTTACACTCATTAGTTTCCTCTCTATAGTAATTTTCACTGTGGCGGGGTCCGCCATTCCCACACACACGATTAAAATCACACAAAGTACCTCTACATTTGTATAGGAAGTACTTCTCATAGTAACCAGCTAAGCATGTCTTTTGTACACAGTTTTGGACCCACTTGTAAGTGATTAGTACATTAGTACATAACAGCTTAGTACACGTTTGTGTTATCAAATATGATTACAGATGTTATATCATTCTTTTTTTTTTTTTTTTTTACAGAGGTTATAATTGTTGACAAATACATGAATAAACACTTATAACTTCTGTTTATCTGAGTACAACTACATTAAAGTTGAAGTAAAGTTTCACAACAATATCACAACTGTTTTGAGGTAAATGGAGTAATTCTGTGGGTTTACAGCAACATGTTGCAAAATATTCACACAGGGGGCTGTTCAGCAGTACAGACTGAAGGCATGTGTCTGAATGAAGACCCTTGTCCTTTACATGGTGTGTGTGGGTTCATATATGTGTGTGTGTGTGTGTGTGTGTGTGTGTGTGTGTGTGTGTGTGTGTGTGTGTGTGTGCGTGTGCATCATGTAAGCTGTGGGCACAGTGACAGAGGTCAGAGGGTTGAGGGAAAGTCTTGTTTCAAACAAATTACTTAATTTTCTTATCTACTTTCTCATCTTTTTATGTTTTAAATGTCTTGCTTAGATAAGGACATTAACACTGGACACATTACCACCTAAGCTTTTCTTCAATCTTTGAAGATGGGTGTGACTGTTCTCCATTGGAAATTCTTCTAATTTAACACTCTTTAGACATCCATGGGAGTAGAATAAAATTAGCATTTATTATCATTGGAAAATTATTCACGTCCAACTGTGGATTTATACTAACAGTCTCATGCTGCAGTCAAAACACTATCTGTTCTTCGTGTCCTGTTCGAGTCCACCTGGACTCCTTCCAGCATTAAAATAGCTGTGAAGTGCAACTGTGAAACAGGTGTGTAGTAGGCCTGCTATTTCTGGTGGTGGATTCACTTCCTCTGCTGGTGTCTGATGACAAACTGCCACAAACACCCACACAAACAAAAACTGAATAAAAAAGTAAGCAAGTGGTTGCAGTGGGTTCTTACCATATCATACACATTAAGGATGACAGGTGCATTGGCCATGGTTTAAACCTGAGATGGAAAGGCAAACGTCCCCACCCTCCACGTTGTACGGTTGTCAGGACCTCCACACCCCTCTGAAGTCACAGGGCCACACCGCGGACAGCAGCGGCGGACGGGCGTCTGCTGGAGGGGTGGAGGCTGCTCATTCCCCCCGTAGGAGGCTGGAAAAGCGAGAAAAAGACAGACAAAATGTCCCGAAAGAAACAGGACAACTGCAGCGTACAGTCCCAGAGCCACTATGGCATGTTAGAGTTGGGAAAGCGTGAGACTCGGATCCCCAGCAGCTGGCAAAGCGAGGTGCATCTGCTCGGCGCCCAAAAATACCCGTTTGTCAGGGGAAATCGATGCCGGTAAGAGGAGTGTTTGAGTGTTTTTAAAAAAGCAACCACAACAGCTCAAAATGTCACGTCAAAAAAAACAACGCGTTAGAGGCGCTAACATGATGCCCAGCGGACATGAAGGGGCCTGCAAGTGTTGAAGTCTGAGGCCGGCGCCCTCCCGTCACCACGGGCGGAGAGGCGACCGCTAGGGCGGACCGACGTCGACGATGGAGGCGGGGAGCGGGACATCTTTCACCCGGAGGATGTCGGTGCAGCTGCGGGAGAGGACTCCTTAGCCATGGCGGTTAATTACAGATGATGTGAAGGCAGGAGGCGGAAGAGGAGGAGGAGGAGGTCAAGTTCACCAGGAGCATCCCTGCCCGGTGCAGTTCCCGCTGCCCGTCCGCATCCAGCAGCCTCTTCTTCGTCGGGAGGGGACAAAGCTTGGCGGCATGACTCCTCCAACAACGTAGTACTCAAGCCGCTCCGATGGAGAGTTTTTCTTTTCTTTCTTTCCCCCCCTTAAATGTATTTTCGTAAAGTGCCAAAGCAGCCGATACGCATCGGCGTCGTGCGGCTTGTTGCAGCTCCGGCTCTGCCTCCCTCTCCCTCCTGTCGGGACTGAAGCTTTTAGATTACATCATATCTGCCTCCGGGGGAGACGGAGCTGCTGGTGGGTGTAAGGAGCGCATTTTGTTATAGAAACACTGCACGGTTTCTGTCAGCCGGGTCCTGCTGAGATATGCTGATGTTTCACATCCGTGCGCCGTTTTAGCCCCTGAAACCCACTGTTAGACACATTAAACACAGTCATTGTCATTTATTTGCGTGTTTGTTTGGTTTGTCAAAGTTTATCTTTCATGACTAGTAAATAAATATATCAAAATTATGTATAATACAACAACAGGTTTCTAGGTTTATTGTGTGATATCAAATTAGTAGGAAAAAAATCTTAATAATTCTAGACCTATTCATTTTAGTCGTTCAGTTATTTACAATGAATTTATGTTTTTCCCCATGAAATTATGATCATAATAAGCAGTCGTATTTATATTATGGTAAAATATACTTCATACAGGAAAGAGTTTTTGACGCAATTATGTCTACTTTTACTTTGAAGGTAACGTGGCAACATCCGGTTTTATGCTATCGTTTGCTAACTTCACAGATTTAGTTTTAGCCGTGGCTTTTTATTTTATTTCGTATTAGTATGATACGTATTAGTATGATCTCATACTCGTAGGAGTATGAGATACATTCAATCACAATTACTGGCATATCAAGAGAATATTTGTAATTATTGTTAAAATTAAGTGTTTTGATAGTCAAGATTTTTACCATCTCGTAATATTGAGATATCAAAATAGTCAAATTTGACTCATCATTTTGTCCCTTTCATAATTGCAATTGTCTCCGAATTTTGTCTTTCTAATAATGATATTTGCGGATTAATGTAAAAACATTCATATATTCCCTGAAACAAAAAACAAAGAAAAAAGCCTAAAGCAGGTACATTTAATGAGTTTTAATACAGTAGTGCTTGGATGTAAAACACAATATTTTACATAATTCATTAGTGCCTCTGACATGCATTTTTCTGGCATCCTGCACATTTTCACAATCCCAATCAGCAGAGTAATGAGAAATGTATTTACAGACCACAAGAGCCACATACAGTCAGAGAGGAATGCATGAAAGATGCACTGCAGACTGACACATGTTGACAAATACATCCAGCACACACAATTCACTGGTTCTATGAAAGTTCGGAGTTCCAGGATTGTGGCTATAGTGCAAAACAGTAAAAAAAAAAAAAAAGAGAAAAAAACATAGCTGACAGCAACTAATTTCTTTGAAGAAAACTTTCCTTTATATTGAACTGGCTCAAAACAGATTTTCAGTATAAAGCTGTTGATCCTTGACACAAATTGACTAAATTATAATCCAATTCTCATCAGTTCCTTAGCAGAAGGTGCGATGTGACTATGAACACTGGCCTCGATGTAAGATTAGAAAAATGTCTTCATTGGCTGTGACACACAACAAGAACATGGCAGCGTCTCTCAACAGTCTTCAGCGGCGACCGAGCGACAAGAAACGAGCTGCTCACCACGCGATAATTATCTAAGGGATGATTTGTTTTTAAAGATATATACTTAATGGCTCACCCTGAGTGACCGTGTGACTCTTAGAATAAACCCTTCAAAGTGAAACAACTTGGTGATACTTTGAACAAGCGTATTTTGCTTTAATGGATAAATATGATTGTTTTTCTTAGTCAGCAAATTCCTTTTAAAGACCCAAACCAACAAAGGAGTGAATGATATATTTGTGCAACAGAGGTCCACTGTTGTCTACAATTTTTTTATTAAAGCACCAACTATGTGTTAATCCACAGCTGTAAATAGTGCAACAAACGCACTATTTCCTTCTGTTTGAGTAACGTATGCTAAACACAACTCTGCCGAGCTGTTATAGGAATGTCTTATAATGAAAAAGAAATGTTTTATAATGAAAAAAAATGCATGTGTTGAATGAATGGGTTTGTGGCTGCAGGCAACAAACAGGCGGAGGAAGTCGTAAAGTGTTGAGAAACGGAGTAAGTCACTGTTGGTTTAGGGCTTTTTAATGGTATTTCTTGACAATAAGAGAATAGAGATTATTGCCAGCAACATCCTTTAATTTAACTTATTAATAGTCGTGTTGGGTTGATTTTCATTTGGATCATGATAAAGGACCAAGCCATTACTTTGAATAGACAGAAAAAGGCACTCCGAAGTCAATTACAAGACACAATTTATCACGTTAACATTTACCAAACCTCCCATGATTCTGTGCAACGGGGTGCAAAAATAAAACTGAAATGAAAATCAACCCCCGGTCGCATTCACTTTTAAAAACACTGGGAGGAACTGACAGTAAAGTGGGTCCCCCTCACGTCGACACTCAGACAGATCTGCCATTCAGGAATGGAGGTGCACAGGCTTGCGAGTGACTGAAAACAAACACGGTCTTTCAGTTCGCAAATGGATCCTGAAGCGCGAGCCAGTCTGACCCCGACCCAAGGATTTAATAGTATTCTGTGTACGAGCCGCCGTTTGTTTCTACCCGGGCTCAGCCCCGTGGCAGGAATATACATCCTTCTTGTCCTCCTGACTATCACAAAGTTATCTATTAGGTAACCTCTGTGGTAAGAGAACATCCCTTTGCATAGGAAGGGTGTCAAAAAGCTACCATTAATCACATTATACATATGAACATGGAGAAACTCATCAGTGACACCTACACCTGCTAATAAAAAATAATAATAATAGCGTCTACTGTTTAGAGTTTGATCCCCACCCC
Source organism: Myoxocephalus aenaeus (assembly GCA_038501785.1). NCBI lineage: Eukaryota > Metazoa > Chordata > Actinopteri > Perciformes > Cottidae > Myoxocephalus > Myoxocephalus aenaeus. The sequence goes on from JBAMJR010000015.1 coordinate 4,400,544, forward strand.
TTTACTTTTCTTTGGCCTTTAAGCAAAGTTTTTTTTATCTTAAAACAGACGTTGGCGTCATTAAAAGTGCTTCCTTGGGAACCGCATGTAAATAAACGCAAAGATAGCTGCAACTCCGGCTAAAGCGACCAGTATTTCCAAAGTAGACACAGAGGATTTGGGATCGGGTCGTGAGCCTGTTGGTCCGTTCACGTGATTAGGGAACTGCAAGACACAGATATGAAAACAAGAATAAACATGACAGCTGCACTGGAGGTGATATTTATGTAGAAATGCACCCGTTATCCGTTTAAATAACAAATATAGACAGAGCGGTGTTGACCACCCCGTTTGTCTGTATTACATTCTGGTGTTGGACACATTTCAGTTTTAATAAATCTTCTAAGAAGTGATGAATCAAATAAAAAAACGTACTTGATATTATTGTTTGATTTCATTTCAGTATTGCGTGAAACTTAAAACACTTCTCATTTAATTGAATCTAGTTTTTGTTAAAGATAATAATAAGCAAATTTGATAACTTGTTGCATTCAAGATCACTATTTATTAGCATATAGAGTAAAGGCTGAAAAGTTTTTATGAACTATCATCCACCCATGTTTTCAGTCATAAGGAGGGGTGAGACCCAACAATTGTTCATATGGGGATAACAACACAGTAGTCTCTGATCCTTAGCAGGACTTAGCTCACTGATATGACATTACGTCATTTATCTCAAGGCCTTGTGGACGACTTGTCGAACAAAGACCGCATTGACAGCATAAAAAAACACCTTTGTGAAATAACATATCAGAAGAACAGAAGCGCTATTTGAGTTTTTTTTAAAGCCTTGTGTTTAACTGCAGCCATTGTTAAGGCCACTGATTCTGAAAATTGAAGAAAACATTTGGTTATTAATATTTTTATGCTGAATTGACTGTCTTGTTGCGACTTGTGTACGGTCAGGAAGAGAGATAAAGCTACGAGCAAACCTGACAGGCAGTTCACATCCTTTGTTTTCTCAGTATTAAACTGAAAAACTCAGTTAGTTCTCTGGTATTTCTTTACTATTGTGCTGAGATGTATCTGCTTTTATGTTTTGGTGACAATTTTCCATTGTGATGGACAATAAGGAAAACAAATCCCCAACTGCTTACAAAATAAATACAAAGCACAAAAATCAACAAACCACTCAAACATTTGAATACAATGAAGAGGCCATTTTACAGTATCATGCTTCCCACCTTTTTAAAAACACGCAGCTCCACGTCCTCCCCTGCGGCCCTGAACAGATCCACTATAACTTGGTGTGTCAGATCCTCAAGTTTGACCCCGTTGATCTACACAACACAGAAGAAAGAAAAAAACAATGTGGACGTGCTTTTTCATTTACTTTCACTCTAAATCAAATGACTTGATTGACTTTGAGTACATAAAGCCATTAAACCCTTACTAGCTGCACCATTAACGTTTTGACACCTCTGTAAATCAAATTGTGCAATTTAATAGTAAGTTTCTGCACAATAAATCTTCCCAAAGGCTACAGCGCCGACATACACTGGTGTATGTCGGCGCTGTAGGATTGATTTTAAAAGTTATTTTACTGGTTTACAAGGCTCTTAATGCTCTGGAACCAGTCTGCATGACTAATTATTTTTAATTTTGTAATCTTTCACAGCTATTTATATCCTCAGCTGTTTTCTCCACTTCATCACTTCCCCTCCTCTACATCCTTCCCCCATAAGAAGAGCACACGTTTTACCGCCAGGATCTTGTCCCCTTCATGGAGTCTTCCGTCCAATCCTGCAGCTCCATCTTCTTTAATTTTGCTCACGTAGACGCCATTGTCATTAATGACATACTGCTGGTCCACGCCCCCGACGATGTTAAAGCCCAGGCCTAGAACACAACAACAGACAGGAGACAGTTGAGTAACATTCAAAGACAATCGTTTTCCTGAGAAGAAGTTGCTGTGTCAATCACAACATTTATCTCAATGGCTCAAAGTACACGATGAATCACCCCAAACGCAGTACTGCTCCTCAGATAGTTCACACCATGTTACATAACAAGAGTGAAATCAGACGTTACTCTCGTGGAGCTAAAATAAACCCTATTATCAAACCCTATTGTCCTTTGACTGGAGTCAGCGGTCAGTCTGTTAAAATCTGACAGGCCAAGAAGTAAGATAACTTTTAAAGATTCAAACACCAGCAAAGAGCATTAATATGTCATAAAAGACAATTAAACCGACTGTTTTTAGAGCTCGACAGAAATGCCCTTCTTGTGCTCCACGAAAACACACAGGGGGGTGGAGGTTTGGTTATTTTTGATACGCAGGATTTAGCCGTTAGCTTCATATACACACGAGCTTGACACGTAGCTAGCTAACCGAGCTACCGTCAAGTCAACCCGTCCTCTTACCTGCTGAGCCCCGCTTCAGTTTGATGTCCACCACGTCGGGCGAAGAGGGCAGCGAACCATTCATTTTGGCCGAGACGACGAAACGATACAAAAAATGGATCTTCGGAGGCGAACGGACAAACTATTTTATGTGAAGGTGAACCTCATTGAGGAGTTTCGATTTGCCTCCTTTCGACGCGGTTGGCGGTCTGTGGTTGTTGCCGCCCCCTGGAGGCCCGAGGCGGAACTGGAGGCCGACCTTTGGATCACAAAGCAGTGACGCCAATCAGACATGCAAAAACACGACAGATAACTTGTCATGTACTTTCACCATTAGTGGTAAATCCTCAGATCCACGTGTTAAACACGTTTCTAGCACTGGATTACTGTATTTCCAACATGTGTTATCTCAGTCATTATTATGGTTCTTCTCTCTGGAACAAGGTCTGCTGCAGCTGTGTCTTCTTTTAAAAAGCTTAATATTTTACCTCATCAAGTGTTTAATACAAATAATGTATTAATTCTTCATTTTTTATTAATCTAATGTTATTTTTGTTTCAAGCATTTTAAACTATAGTCAAAGAATGAATTAAAAATATATCAATCTGCTGTATCTTTCTTTAATCTTCGTCTTATTTCTGTTCTAAGCAATTTCAGCTATAGTCCAAGAATAAATTGTGTTATATAAAAAAAAATAATGATGACGATACACATTCCACCACTGTGATACATCAAATGTATAGAAGTACATCCTATAAAACTCTGATATTTGACTGCGAGCAGAGGATTAACACTCTCCCCTTTAGGGTAAAAAAGAAAAAGAATGGGAACAGGGAAACTAGTATTTATTATGTGCACAGGCAGAAAAGTTTACAATATTCTGAATCAAACAGCATTATCAGTCTTTTTTTTTTGTGCCCTTTATTTATGAGCATATAATCTCAAAATATTGTACCACTGTTATCTTTGGCAACAAATCAGAGATCTCATCCCTCTCCTTTCCAACGATTTACTTTAAATTGAGCCTCACTTTTCACCATTTCTCTCCATTTGACTTCAACATGAAATCATAATTCGTAAGACATGACCCTCCAGTCTAAGAGCTCATGGAGGATTCACACTGAAGAAAGGAGGAGCTCAAAGTCTGTATATAAATACATTTTAAGAAACTTCATCATGAGCATATGATTGTTAACAGGCCAGTGAGCTTTGGGGGGGAAATCGGCCAGCACTGAAGAAAGAAGGGGAAAAGGAGACCAAGTTGATTTTCAGCATCACACTCTCATGCATTGCAAAGGCTTATCAATATATTGATATAAAGGACAGGATAATAAACATACACGTACTGTAAACAAATTACAGCATACTAGTGGAAAATATGTTCCACTTGTTGTACAATCTTTTCATTAGGTATAAATTAGTATTTCCTTAAAACGCCTGTTTTAGATGCACTTTATCTCATTCGCTACTGTTATGTCCTTAAATATATTTGATTGTGAGATAAGATTGTGAGAAGAGATATCATTCAGCAAAAAAAGAGAAAAGGATTATAACGTGCTGACCCTGGTTTAGTTTGCCATTTGTTCTGTGATAAATGACAAAGTGCCAGGCGGGTAAAGATTGCACTTGACTGACTATTGTGCCTCAGAAACTCCATCAAGGTATTTGAAAAGGACTTCAAACACGGTGGTAAAGTGTGGCGCCGGGTCTCCTGTCCAGCACGTGGTTTGGTAGCCGAGTTTCAGATCATGTTCGGGGCTACGCTGTAAAGGACAACGTCTCCAGTCACCCGCAGCAGATCCACTTCCTCGAGCCCACCGACTCTGTGCTCGTACTCCAGCAGGTGGTTGCCGTCCACCGCCACTTTGAATGAGTCCTCCTCCACGAGGATCTTCAGCTGCAGAGGGGGGCAAAAGAACGTTTATGCAGAACATGCTATGTGTCGACCCCAACGCCGGGTTCAGAAAGCTCGACAGGCGTACGGTATCAGAAACAAAAATGTGCATCAGGTAAAACATTGTTGTTTTGCCTTTGCTACAGTTCCACTGAAAACACTAGTCCAGCAAGGGACTACAGATGCAAATGAGCTGAAGCTATAATCTGGTACAGTGCATCAAATGGTGACATTTATGTTTGAACTGTATATGGTCCCTTTTAAATAAAGATAATTAAATTACAAATTAATTTACCTCAAAACGGCGTCCGTGAACGAATGGGAAATGTGCGTCCCGCTCCTCTGGCCCCCAACAGCCACCAAGGTTGGAGTTCCTGACAACTGCTTGCTCGTGAAATCGAGGGTTCAGGTGAAAGACGACATCTGGACCTTTGATGAAGTCAATTTGGAATCTGCAAGAGAAAGATCAGGACTGACAACTAATCATTGTTCCATTGGTCAATTAATACAAGATATATGTGGCTTGAACAAAAAAAAAAAAAAAAGGTAATAGTATTGATAATGAATGAAGCATTTTCCATGATTGGATTCAGCGTTATCATAAGGCCTCTGCTTGTGTCCCTCAAACAGGAAGCAGAATGAGAGGGTGAGTGTACCTGTCTGCACCCGGAACCGGCTCCCCCTCTATCGTGATTACCAGTCGTGGCATAATTCCAGCATCAAGTGGGAGATCATACGGCACCATCTGTGAGAAATAGTCACATTTTTAAAACTGTGACAATACATTTACCATGCTCCGTTTAAATATGAAGTGGAGAAAAAAAAAGCATAATGAGAAATTATGATTTACTGTGTTTATTATTAGGCAAAAATACACATCGTTAGTTGCAGTTCACAAAAAGAAACATTGTTTATCATGTTTATAATATCCCCAGGAACGGAAGTAGACTGGTTCACATTTGATCACAAATACTCTGAACTTGGTGATAAACAGCAAAGTATTAAATATCACAAACTAGCGAGGGGATTTTTAGTTAAACATTATTCAAAACTTTGACCCAGCCCACATTCCTAAAGAAACACCCCAATGAGTCATCACCTCTATTTAGTTCAACGCTCTTACGCCATTCACAAAGACTGGTCATGACAACAGAAAAGTAAAAAAATGAAAGAAATATCAAATCTGTTTTTAACAGTTTTAGTACAGCAACAGTACAAAGTGACTTCTGATCAAAATCACAGAAGACAAAAAAATACTTTGGAGACTTAAACATGTATAAAAGTGACCATACAAGATTTAATCAAACTGTAATTTTATCAGAGAATATAAATGCGTCTTCATACATTAAACATGAGTTCTGTGTAAATATGTAATTTTAAATCATATTGCACTTAGTTAACTTAACACATTACCCAGGCAGATTGAACATATATCCTCACTCTATACTGTGTATATAGTCTTTCCACATGTTCGCGTTGCCTAAATCAAACCATATGTTGATTCTGGAGGTGATGTCCTTGTCCGACTGAAAAGTTGAGTTCATTGCTTTCAATTATATGGTGGATTATATCTGGGCTGAAAGACAAGAATACATTTTTGATAACTACTTCTGAATATTTCTTGATTCTGCTTAATGTTTTGCTTTGCACCCCAGCAGAGCCCATGAGACAGAAATTAGCCAAATGCAGCCATCACTGAAAATGTACCATCATGCAGTAAATCCCAAAAAGGCAGGAAACTAGCCGTCTTTCCCACCGTCAGCAGTAAACGGAAGACACAGCACCAGACACACTGCAAATTCTACAAGAAACCCTGTGCTAGAATATCCATGTGAGGTGAGCCGGAGACCTGCTAAAGTGGCCGGCAGTGTAGCTGGTAGTCATTTCCTAAATCCCACTGAGACCGCCACCCCAAGAGAGATGCTCCACTGCCCACCAGAACAAAAACACATCAGCAAAGAAATGCAGAAAGCAAGCAACATAATGTTATTTGTAAACAGTGTTGGTACTCACCAGCATGCCTCCCGGAGCGGCAGGCCCGCCGTATGGACCCATAGGCCCAGGGCCGGGACCAAAGGGGCCAGGGGCAGGAGGGAAGCCTCCCCCTGCAGGTGGTCCCCATGAACCAGTGGGCATTGGGGGAAAGCCTCCAGCAGAGTATGCTGGAGGAGGGAATGCACCTGGACCACCTGGTCCGTACATCCCGTTGCCGCCTCCTGGCTGACTTCCTGGGTAAGGCACATTGGGATAAGGCCCAGGAGGAGCTCCGGGGCCAGAAGGAAATGGTCCAGTTGGGTAAGGACCAGGGCCTCCAGGTAGTTGTCCTGGAGCTCCTTCAGGTGGGTACTGCCCAGGGAACTGCCCTGGGTGCTGGCCTGGAAACTGCCCCGGGTGCTGCCCGGGGAACTGCCCGGGGAACTGCCCCGGGTGCTGCCCGGGGAACTGGCCAGGGTGCTGGCCAGGGTGCTGGCTGGGGAACTGCCCAGGGGCTCCGGGGCTGGAGGGAAACTGCCCTGGAGCTCCTGGTGCAGGTGGGTATTGTCCAGGTATCCCAGGACCAGGGGGGAACCCGCCAGGTGCTGAAGGAGGTCCCGGGTATTGCCCTGGTGCCCCAGGACCCGAGGTATATGGGGATTGCCCTGGCGCCCCTGGCCCGGATGATCCACCAGCAAAGCCACCTGGAGCGGAGGGCTGGGTGGGAGCTCCTGGGGCTGGAGCTGACCATGGGCTTGGGTTACTGGCGGGAGCCGTCGGGTTTGTGTTTCCAATTTTCTTTGCCTTGCTTGCAGAGTCATCGCCTAAGGCATCTGCCAGCTGAGGGGGGAAAGAAAGGGAAAGTGACTCTCTGAACACAACTGAAAATCTGTTTCACCACTAAAACTCTGCGATCCTTTGAACTCACCGAGAAATCGCCCATGATCTAAAAAGAAAAAAGACAAGACACAACTTTCATTAGTTTTACATCAGGAAGTTGTACCAAGCTGTCAAACGCAGAGGGCTTGTCGCACTGAGGCTCTGACTAATAGCACAGTACATGTTTCTATCTCCGACTGGTGACCAACTAAATCCATTTTGGGCAGAGTCGAAATCTCTTGATCAAAATTAAATATCATTACGACCAGCTGGGACTTCAGCTGCAATATTCACGGAGACGTAGTTCTCACAGTTTCTAGTTAACTGCTGTTACATAGTTGGCCACCGACCGAGCTAACGGCGGCTAACTGTTAGTTGACGTTCAGATGGTTCACTTAGCGATAGCTCGTTTGTTTATTTTAGCTCCTCTGCGTCAAAAAGGGAATAAGTAGTAAAAAGTGATGTGTCACGCGACCTCACCAGTAGATGAACTCCTCTCAAATGATGTGTGGGGTGACGGAGATAATGTATCCAGCAGTTGAAGCCAGTTAGCCAGCAAATGTAGCCTTCCGAGGCTCACAACTACAAGCTAACGTTGGATCTGCTCTCTCGCAACTACAACTCTGGGCAAGGGAGGAAGGAAAGGAAGATTGCGCGCGCGCACACGCGCTTCAATGATGACGTATTCCAAAGGGTGGGCACGTTCCGGAGCACACGCGCAAAAACATGGACACACAGACACAGACACAGACACACACACCCTAGAAACAAGTTATATAAAAGTAAAAATAAGAGCGTGACGACATGTGACACATATGTTTTTAAAATAATACATTAAAAAAATAAAATCCAGGCACTATATCCCCTACTTGCACTACTCTGACTACGCTGTTGTCTTTAATTGTCTTTTGTCTCTGTTGTCTTTAATGTCTTTTTTATATTTATCTTGTTTATTGTATATAATATGTATATATGTACGATGAGAGCTACGTGAAAACGGAGTCAAAGTCCATGAATGTTTAAACACACATGGCCAATAAAACTGATTCTGATTCCGAGGTAAATTTATAAATTGACAATAATTGATATTTGTATGGATTAGATCGAAGATCAGGCTTTTATTCTATCAGGTGACATCTCTGTTTATTTTAGATTTAGGTTTGGACTTTGTAGCCCATATCAACCCTCCACTCTCTGTGTAACATCTATAGGGAACGTGATTAACTATAAATTAATTCAGGAACATGCACAATGTCGGCATATTACCAATATCATACAATCTAAATAAAACCTGATTTGCAGCTCTTTGTCTCTCTACAATACATGTAGGAAAAACAATGTTTGCTCTCTAGTTGTACAAATCAATGAGTGTTCTTACATTCATGTGTTCATTTGACTCAATGAAACATAACGTTAAACAACATTGTTAAGGCTTGATTCTAGGCATTTTGCTCAATATGTGGCAGTCAAATCTAACATGTTTTCTTCTTGAGAGTTTTGTTTGTTATTGTTTTGTCGTTTTAACTTACATTCTTAAAATAATTATTTACTTTAGTTTATAGTCTGTGACAAAAAAAAGAGCTAATTTCAAACCAAATGTGTTGGGTAGTTTTATATTGTAAATATAAATGTTAGTTACTGATACTTCTAGGCAGGGTATCTGCAAAGTACCTATAAACTTATCAGTAACTAAAGTGTTCGTTTCGACAATTTTTTCCTGGTTAACATCGAGATGTTGAACGGGACAGTTTAATAAAGCTACATTTGTTTTAATGAGGACAATAATGCTGGAGGACAATAGTGAGGAGAGATTAATGTTTTGGACGAGACGAGCGCGTGTGTGATTGGTCCAACCAGTCACAAGATGATGAGAAGGAAGAAAAAAAAAAACATTGTTGGCGTTTCTACCATTCAGAGCAGTAGCTGCAGCTTCAGGGATCTTTTTATTTTTAACAATGGTAAGTTGTGAGCTGAGCTTTTTCTTATTCGCCGTTCTGCTCTTTAATCGTGTGCTCTGAACAAACGTGAACTTGCGGAACATTATTGAGGAAAAAGTGAGACCGCAGATAGATTGGCAGCGTTTGCCTGCTAGCTTAGCATGAGTTCCACCCTCTGTCCATTGTGTCAGTGTCAAGCTAGCCACAACGGAACGTTGGGCTTATCCGGTTATCGATTTCACAATAAAATGACTTTGCGCGAAAATTCCATAATATTTTCTATTGATTTACTGTAAATCAAGAGTTCCAGTTCAATTACATTGTAATATTATATTATTTTATAATTATATTGGACGCATAACATCAACGTAATTCTTATTAAAACAGAGTGTGCAATAGTAATTTCCTTATAATGGAACAAAAAGCAACAACAAGGAAAACGCAATTCACACATAATACAGTATTAAAAAATAATGTAAGAATGACTTTTGAAAACAACAACTGTGTTACAATCAATATAGCTAAAAATCTAGAGTCTGACGTCACACTGCAGTAAATCCTAAACTCGCACAAAGCAAAATTATTGTAAGTCTAGTCTTAATAATAAGGGAGAGGCAAGTTCTTATTTCCTTTATTTTTGTATAATTACTAGCTTTTATTTTGCAGTGCTGCTTACCTCAGTAAATGTAGAAAAATAATGTTTATTATTTATTAATCTGCAGTTTATTGTCTTGATTGTTATTTCTGGAAAGTGTCAGGAAGTAGTGCAACAATGTCCATTATAATTGATCAGAGCTCAAGGTGACAATGTTGAAACGAGTCCAAATTATTATTATTATTATTATTATTATTATTAATTTTATTTTTCTATCAAATATGACAGATACAAGCAACACATCCTCACACTGGAAACTCTCAAACCACAGAATTATTATGTCGCTGATTACCTTTCTCCTGATGGACTAATGGATTTATCATTTCAGCTCTAATATGATTCTTGCTCCACTTTTTATTTATTTTTATTTTTAAAGACTGCTTTTTTTCTGAAGCCCAAGCTGGCGGACTTCCGGTATCAGTGTAGCTAAGTCTGGTTAGCTTGTCGTCGCCGCGGTGATGAGTTTCTTCTACACGTCTGGGTTTGGGAATCTGCCTCATCGCTAGCTCCCTCGTGATGAACAATCATTACCTCTGGCTTTTTTCAAACTTGACAGCTCAACCGTCTTCAGTGCCGAACACCATTTGTCTAATTTTGTTTTACACATAAGATGCATTAAATTAACTGTATAGTTAAAGTTAGCTACCTCTTATTTTCTGGATGAACTGTGAGCAGAAGCCAGCGAGCTATAGCTGTCAATGTCTGCAGGAATTTAGACCAGAAGTCAACCTGTGGCCTTAGTTTTTTTTTAATGGTCGTGTCTGTTCCGCATTGTCTTCCTTTGCATCCTGTTTTTCCAACTCTCTCATTCCCAACCACAAAGACTTAATCTGTAAAGATCTCTCTGAGCTCAGTGAAATCCTGACTCCCACCAGCCATCTGCTCAGGAAGATGTAATTATAGAATTCAGAGACTCTTGAGGAGTTTATGTCTTTGTGCTGGAGTTATGTAAGTGTGTGTGTGTGTGTGTGTGTGTGTGTGTGTGTGTGTGTGTGTGTGTGTGTGTGTGTGTGTGTGTGTGTGACACACACAGAGGTTCAGACCAATACAATCCTGTTCATACTGGTTTATGTTTTAAGTCTGTGGGTCACTATGTGACTGAACTTCTGAAGAAAGTTTTTTTTTTTAAAGTTTCTCCTTTTGCTAAAGCAGGATAATAGCATGTTGCTTTACAGTTTAGCAATAAAATAAATGCATGAAAATCGCTTGAAGCTTCAGTCTGTGACTCTGCAGCTGTGTGCCGAGCATATAAACCCTCTGCAAATAGCCTAAAAATCATGAGGCCAATTTAAATACAACTTATTATTTTAGGCGCCTGAATATTTATTTATATTTTCCGGAATTATAAGCAACAAAAGATGACAGTTGAAATACTCCTTATATCCACCACTGCGTCACGTTGTTATACATGTCTTTATTTGTACACACAATTCATTTTATTGGAGGGTATAAGCTGCTGGCTCCGTTGCTAACAAGTATATATATTCTTTAAGCCAGTTATTCATACTGTCATAAGTATTTTTTCTGTGTTTTCCAGTTCATTAAGATACGGCCACAAATGCAGATGTTTTGAGGATGGACTGGAGGGATTCTGAACATTTAACATAGATCACATAAATGACATCAATGATATTAATATACATGGCATTAGATACGATGAGGACCAAAATGACTTAATTAATTACTCTTAAATCCAAACATCTAGGCTTTGGTTTGCTTAATCTGTGGACTGATTGTAATTGTAAACATAAGTGGATGTTTCTCCTGTTTCTCCCAGAGTGAATCACTGGCAGTGTGTGATGTGGACGAAGAGCTGGTTAAAAAGGTGAAGAAGTTCCGCTTGCGGAAGGAGACCGACAATGCGGCCATCGTTAGTGAGTATATTTTAATTAGTTCTCTTCCATGTTGTTTTGATAATGTGTTACGGTCAAACAGTAAAAGAGTGCTGCAGGAAGGAGTCTCAAAGCATATTGAGTTCCCTCATCCCAACACTCTGAAGCTTTTCTGCGTCTTAAGGCAGTGGTGTGTGTGTGTGTGTGTGTGTGTGTGTGTGTGTGTGTGTGTGTGTGTGTGTGTGTGTGTGTGTGTGTGTGTGTGTGTGTGTGTGTGTGTGTGTGTGTGTGTGAATAAAAAAAAATATATATATATATATATATACATACATACATACACACATGCAAAAGTCCAATGGAAAATTCCCAATAGGCTATTTGTCGAGGGGACCATTGCGATGCTGATCTTTGGGCTCCAAACATACGTCATGACATGACACATTATGACTCTTAAGTATTTAATATTTTTTTTTCTAGATTAAAAAAAATCTTAAAATGTGTTACTTTCGAATGTGACCAATGCAACGAAACTCATGTGATGGTTTCCCCCCCCAGTGAAGATCGATAAAGAAAAGCAGCTGGTTATTCTTGAAGAGGAACACGAGGTAAAATAGTTATTAAACCTGTCTTTATAACGTGCCGTACTTTATTCTTGTTCAACTTTCACTTTAAAATGTTCACGCACCAAACAGAGTTCTGCGACGATCAATTTGTTGAACTTTGTACAGTAACATTAGTTTTGCTCATCGCAAATGTGTCTTTTTTTTCTTCAGGATATTTCTCTTGATGATCTGAGGGATATACTGCCCGAGAGACAGCCCAGATATCCTTTTGAATAAGTCAAAGTCTTATTTTAATAATATTCAAATGATCTTGGCCTTTTTTTACGAGTCTGCTTGTGTTTCCCCCAAGCTTTTTAAATATACAGTCAGGTCCATAAATATTTGGACATTGACACATTTTTCATTATTTTGGCTCTGTACACCACAACAATGGAGTTGAAATGAAAAAAATCTTAAATGTGCTTTAAGTGCAGACTTTCAGCTTTAATTTTAGGGTATTTACATCCAAATCAGGTGAACGGTGTAGGAACTACAACAAATTAAAATGTGGCCACCCTCTTTTTAAGGGAAAAATATCTTCAATAATTCAGTTTTGTTTTCCGTCTGACTCGACCAGGCCAATGTGAAATATGTTGACCGTCCTTAGCACCAGGAACGTTTATCGTCTACAGTTACAAATACCTCCACGATGATGGCCGCATCTCCTACCCGCTCTGCTTCATCTTCTCCAGCCCCGTGGGTAAGACCTCCTCCAGAGTCGCTGCCCAGTGAGGGCGCATGTTTGCTGCACTGCTCCATCACTTCTGCTCATGTCGGCGTGTTTGTGTCCAACAGGCTGCAAACCGGAGCTGCAGATGATGTACGCGGGAAGCAAAAACACCCTGGTGACAACTGTTGGAATGTCCAAGGTTAGTGAAGCTGCTGCTGACATTTAGTTTATTTTAGTCATAGGTTGTATTGTTTAATTATTCCAGACATTTGCTTATTTTGATTAGATTTTCGTTCTCCTGTTAGTTATTCGTTAAGTTGAATTATTTTTGTGTTTTAGTATACTTCGTTTTTTGGGTTTGTTCGTTTGTTTATTATTTGGGTAACACTGTGGGCACTTGCAGTTTTTATATAAGCAAGTGCCTCATTATTATATATTTTTATATATATACACACATTGTAGGAGCTATTTACTAATATTTTAAGTTATTTTTTCTTCACAGGTAGTATTGTTTATTTATAGTTGTTTACGTAGGTTTTAGTTTGTTAATTGGGTAATGCTGTGGGCACCTGGTGTACTTAATGGAGTAGGCGGGTACAGGACCGGGATGCACCTGGGTGGGCTTATGTTTTTTTTACCAGACCAGCTCAGCACGTCAACAGCGACAGGTCAGCACGGGAGAGGCAGCATGGGGCGTTTTGTTTGTTTGTTTGTTTGTTGATTATTTTGAGTTACAATAAATAGCAATCAAACCGGACTCTTGCATTGGACCATGTATTATTTTGGCTGCGTCATTTAACCAAACCTACGGTGCATCAGTGGCTTTTGATATTGGTTTATTTTCTTTAATTTATATTTATTTATTTTCTTTACGGGACAAATGGCCACTACACACACATTAATTAATAAATAAAGAAGGCAGGTAGAGGACCAGCAGGAGAGGCAGGGATAGACATGCTTTCTTTGTTTCTTTCATTTGCTTAAATCATAATATACACATTTTGCATGGATAATGAACTGTTTTCGCCTGCGTGAACCACAGTGGCACAGTAGATTTAGACTTTTCAGACAAATGGCCTCATTCATTGAAGTTAGCATTGAGCTCAAAGCACCACTGTGCCTAAATGCAGCCTCACAGAGCTGTGAGCATGGCTGTAGACTGTTGGTCTTGTGTATTAATGTGACATTCATATATTAGCTATATATATATATATATATATATATATATTAGTGTATTATATTATCGAACATCTATTACAGCTGGTACCACGCTTTACACTAAACTGCATCCTAAGACTCTGTTGTATGTTTTTACAGGTGTTTGAGATCAGAAACACGGAAGATCTGACGGAGGAATGGCTGAAAGAGAAACTGGTGATCTTTGGCTAAAGTGATCTCACCCAGTGGTCTGGGATGTGAGGAGGATCCAGATTGCACAATCTCTTGGGGAGAACACACCACAGTTAATGTTTCCCTCCTCCCTGTGCCAGACCTGATTGAAATAGTGTTTGAAAATACCTTCTGTGCTCAGTTTTAGGCCTCTATGTTGGAGTTTATGACATATTACAATTCAGTATGGCACAAACTAAACCTCCCCAGCCGGGCAGCCGGAAACTGAAAACACTATTTGACGCGGGTCTGCTGTAGTTTCACATGAAACCAATCAACGTGCCAGTAATGTGTCTGTATTGAATTAACACTCTGATAGCTCTTACAGAGGACATACATTGATAGTTCTCATCCACCCCTTACTCAGCATGATCATCCAGGTGAATCTAAAGGCATTGTTTCTACCACCTTCAATAGTTTACACTCAGTGTCTTTTTGCTGAACTTCTTTAGTTTAACCTTTTTTATGTTTTTTTAAATGTTTCATAATTTGAGGGACTTTTAGTTTTTAATTTAGTTTTTATTCCTGCTGTATGTAGGGTAATGTAAACATATACTTTATAGCAGTACTTTCCTTTTGTGGTGGAAAATAAACTTCCTGACAGAACATCTTAACAACCATATTTACAATACAGAGTTCAGCTTTATTGACAGTCTTTCCTTCAAGTATTAATTTATCAGATTATGATTTAGGTAAAATAAAACACTGTAATCACTCCAGTCTACAAAGGACCATAACACTAAGACCAAACCTCAGACTTCTATGTGATGTGTTGTATCTTTTCCTGTGCACAAGCCCTCGAGTGGTGCTTATCACACTGCAGATCTTCCCGTCGGTCGATCCTCAGATCACACCTTTCCATCTGTGTAGAGTAAACAGTGTGACTCGTGAGTAAAGCTGCATTCTGCCTTTTGACATTTCACGATTTCAACGATATCACAATGATATTTCCACTGAAACATTCCAGACTGAGCAATTTATGACTTGCAACAAACGCCAGTCTTGAAAACACGGTACACATTTTAATCTACTGGGCTTCTCTTTGGTTTAAGTGGGTCACTGTGTCTTTAGGGAGCGTGTTAGCTAATATTGTGCATTATAGCTATTGCTGTTATTAGTGTTTATCAATGTTGTGCTTCATTCCGATTGCTTATTGGTGGTCACAGCTTGACAATAATGGCTGTGACGTCTCCATAAATGCCAGTTGTGCTTAACGTTCAGACTTGGTGGGTAATTTCCATCTTCCATACAGAACAGGGTTCGGCCAGTGTAGGTTTTTGAAGGCTGATATTGATATTTGCATATTGAATGTGTCAGCAGCTCATGATATCTATTTATACAATTACATTTGAAGTTTGAAATGAAACACAGACTGAGGTTAACATGACAATTTTTTTGCTTTTCACATTTTGAATTTTGAGTGCAGAGTTAAAACAACACAGCATGTGTCACTTTCCAAACACTTGCCATATGTATTGTGTGTATTTTGCTATTTTTCACGCCCCAAAGTACCAGGTCTTCCATGTTTCCTGCTGATGATCCTCGACAGCATTTAAACCAATCGAAACCACTAAAACGTCAAACCAGTTGCTTGTACTTTAAGGATTAGTGGCTTTTAACAGCAGGGCGACCAGCCTCAGATGCACTTAAGATATGCAAAGAAATAATTGTATTGCTGGCGCTACATGTGAGCGGTGAGAGAGAAACGTCCCTTTTCTGGATCTGATCCTTAATAAAAGCTTAATATCAGCGCTGTGTATTGGTCTGACCTTAATAAAAAGTAATAGGTACAAAAATCCACATTTGACACAGCTCTTATTGAGAAACTCAGATAAGGGAGTGTTGTGGCTGATTTAAAGCCCCCTACCTACAGTAATTGATGTCATACTGTCTAGTCTACCATACCAGTGCCGTGTCTTAACTTTTTATTTTGTCATATAAATGTCTCTTTTAAAAAATTCAATTATGAGGCCAAAATGTAAACGTGACACAAATATCTTTTGTGGGGAGGAAAAATAGAAGGTGATTGGAGAAGTTTTGTTGGGGGATTATATATATATATATATTTTTTTCTAACTTTCTGATCTGTAAAATCATAGATTTGACTAAAAGATATGTATCCACAGGGACACCATTTCATATATGTATTTTAGCATTACTGCTTTACATGTCAGCGCAGTGTTTAATCCAACAGGAACGACGATCATTGATATCATCAACGCTGACAGCTACTGACTGTCAGCTTGACAGTCAGTATTATGCTGCTGTGGCAGAAAAACACAACTCCAACGTGGATAATTCTGTGAATATAGTTCCTAGTTATTTGATATCCTTTGTGGATAAAGAAAGTTTTATAACCCTACGACCTGTGAAACCCTTTTAAATCTTGTGGTAAATTCTCAAAAATGCGCAGTCAATCTGAAATCAAGGATATCTGTCTTTATTTTGATTTTGAAACATGCAATGAACTGATTTTGAAATTGTTAAAACCTCAGAAATGTGGAGCGCTACTGTAAAAGAAATGCATGCTTTAACGTATGCCTGAATGGTTTTCCTGACAAGAATCTCCTGTTCTGTTGCATGTATTTTTAATTATTTAGTTCACATGATTAGACTGAATTTATTTGCACACACAATCTTAAAAAAGGGGCAACATTTGTATTTCAAACATCTGGTCTAGCTCTGCTCTTTATCTGAAATATTACTGACCATACTTTCTTTAAAAAAATTAAACTCTGCTACTGCTGTAATGGACTGTCCATTGATCATGTATCAATCAGAATCAACCCCTTCATTATATGGTCTAATCACTAAGTGTTCCCTTTATCTGGTTTTGTCCTGCGGTGAACCCGTTGTAATTTGGCTTCTTGAGTCTTTTACTTTCAACTTGCAAATGTGTCGTTCGGCTCTTGGCGTCCTGTACAATCAAATGCTTACTATTCTATTTTCTTTCCTTTTGAACCAAAACACCCCTGAGACGTGTATCATTACCAGCTGCCTCGTGGCATCAGTGAAACGTGACATATTTGTATTTTCCCATACTTTATAAAGTGTCTATTGTCCTATTGTTCAAATAAAATGACAGCGTTGTTTACCCCTCTGGTATCAGGAGACTGTTTTCAAACAGACATGTATGATGTGTATGTGTGTGTTTATATGCATTGATCAGATGTGGCAAAAGCAACACTATTTTTTCAGAATAAATAAATAATAGCTAATGCATGCACATCAATGTAACTTGCTTAGATTTACAGCCTGCTTTTAATTATTATATTGAACTATAATTTGTAAGTACAGTAGATATTTTGGGATAAGAGCTACATAATCCAATATGCTGTTAATATTCTAGTGGTAGTAGTTTATGGAGCCACAGGAGTGCCATAATTAATCTGTAAAAGAATAAGAAAATAAATGTGGAAATATAAAGAGGACTAACGTTAAATAAAAGAATATATAAATAAATAAAAAGATGCAAAAATAGTACTTGAGTACAGAACCCCTAACTTGTATAGAGATGTTTGATTTTTTGCTATTCTGGTAATCTGAGCAGCTTTAAAATCAATTAGATCACACATTGTTAAAGCCTTTAAGTTAATTATGAGCATTTTCAAAACAAAGACTCACTGAAGGACCGGCATTACTCCAGAAGATGGCAGTAATGAGACAACACGGATACCAGCTAGCTAAGCACTGACTGAAGAAGAAGAAGACGAGCTGACAAATCTCAAATCGGTTGCGAAGCTGCCTGCATCATCTGCCAACCGAGCAAGGAACCGACTAACAGAACCCGAGGAACAAAAATGGCGTTCACATTCGCGGCCTTTTGTTATATGCTCGCGCTGCTGCTCACGGCGGCGCTTATCTTCTTCGCTATCTGGCACGTAAGTACACATTTGGACCACTACGGTGGGGCCTGCCGCCCCGACGGAGCTGATGAAAGCAGGCGAAAGAGCGACGGGAAGGCTGGCTAAGTCCGGGGCTAAGACCCGGGCTAACGCTAGGCCATCTTTGTGGCTCCGTAGCCGGGACGTTTTAACGTCTGAACGGAACGTATCCATGCCAACGCCATAGAAAACGGCCACGCGCTCAGTACTTGGCATACGTAACATTGAACGCATCCGTTCTTGAATGAATGGCACACACCCCGACCCTTGGCTCGTAGCTACAGTTGGCTAACGATATCATCACAATCACTAAAACAAATACTATTCTGTCGTATTATCGTAATCCCTCCTAGATTGTTAACTTTTTATTGACCGTACTCAGATTATAGCAATAAATCAAATAATCTATCCGGCTTGTCAAAAGACTAGAGTCCAGCTATTAGCGGACCAGCTTGTTAGCATGTTTAGCTAACGTCAACGTCCGATCCCGTAACGGTAAACCGATCTGTGACGCGGCTGTCACCTGTTTCCCGACATGCCACGTTTATTCGTTTTTATTACCGTTAGTTTTATTGGCAAACTTAATAAGAGCAGATTGTAAACTTGTAGGTGACGTATCCACGACCCCAATGCGTAACCTACATCATTGACGTTACTCGTGTTTACCCCACAGGTATAGTCACGAGAATGATGTACTGTGGTCTCATTCAGAATAATAGATCGGATAAATCTGTGACCAGAAAATATAAATATCATTCCGTTGGTGTAACCGGAACAAACAATTCACAAACGTATGGTTTATATGGTAAACAGCAAGACTACAAAGAGGCCATCGCTTTGATAGGGGGGAGATCAGTTGATACATTGCTCATAAAATGTTGTTCATAAAATGGACATTCCCATTGAGCTGCTCTTTGTACATCATTACATTGTGCCCATCTTGTCCCCCCAGATAATAGCATTTGATGAACTGAAGACTGACTACAAGAATCCTATAGATCAGTGTAACACTTTAAATCCGGTAAGTGACACCACCGCCCCCGACACACGACTTCCTTGCCTCTTAGACTGCATGCAGAAATGCTCTGTTGAAAGGTCTTTCATTTATTTTAGGATAACTTTATCCGCCTATCTGTCTTTTTTCAATCATTTCTCTGCACTGTTATGCTAAATGTCCTGCCTGTTTTGAATTCAGAGATCTTGTCAGCTGTCAAACTCTAACGGCTTTTGTTTTGTTTTTCCTAATCTGCTTTTTTTGTATACTTTGTTAACGGCAAAAAGACAGTTGAAAAGGTCAAAAAGATTAAAAGAGTCAAAATTGCAATAAAGGTTTGTACCAATCTTTAAAATGCCCGCTCAGTCCAACTCAGTCTGCAGTCTTGTCATTTTGCACGGAGAAGTGTTTGCAAACGTCTTTTCAGTTAACTAATCTCAAGAGTTGAAGCCAGAGTTTAGCCTGGGATTAAAAAATCATGCCACCTGTGCTTTTACTGTCATGTAGTATATTGCTTTGTACATTTTATTTTTAATACCTTTGTGTATTTTCTTTACTGTTGTGGATTAGTTTTTTATTTTGTATTCTTCCCGACCTTTTTAGAGTGCAGAGCATCAACTATTAGTTTTGCCTTCTATTGTCCTTTTTATACCTCATCTAACCAATTAAATTGACTGTTCAGCTGTTTTATTTAAGTATAAGAGCCACGGTGCGTCTAGTAGTGGACAATATTAGCTTGGATGAGATGTCCAATGTTACCAAGTAGTGATAAAGTGTAGTTGTTAACTGAAAAGACTTGCAAATGCTCGAAACATGCATGATCTTTATTACAACCTACCCTTTGTTTGCAAATAGTGTCAAAGTTACTGGTACAGTAGATTTTCAGTTAACTCGGAGAGTCAGAAAACTAGTCTTGAGCATTATACACCAGGCACGCGCACTGTCCTGAAAAGCTTCTACACAGCAGTATTCAGAGTCATCATGTAAATTCCGAACAGGTAACTGGATTTTGTAGCAAAGGTTTTTTGAGTAGTTGGTACTTTGAGCTGTGGATCATCAAAGGGGGTGATGCTTGATTGGTTATGCAGGACATTTATTTAATGTTCCAGCTTTAAATTAAACTTGTATTATTACGGAGTTTCTGCAGTTTCAGATTCAGTCGTTAGCAGAAGTGAGCTCAGCGTTGGCTCCGACCGACATCACCTGTGGTTTAGACCAGATGGCTGCAGAATCACAACACAATCCAACCTCAGCAATATTTAGGGCCACTGATTGGTTCGTGATTTCAGTGGTAGGAGGAGATGTTTTCGTCACTAAAGAAGAGAGATTCCTCGTGATGCACACTCCACAGTACTATGTGCAGTTTTGACCATGGACAGTCTTTTTTCCGTGTGGATTGTCAGCTCAGTTGGCACGTTTTGTGCTGTGATCAGTTGTTTTTGTATTTGGCAGCACAGTGCAGGGTTTCAACACATTATAGTCCTTCCCTCCTCCCTCCCCACCTTCCTCTTCCTACACGCCCCTCACCTTTCCATCTGTGGGCTGTTGGTTGCCCCAGCCCTATACCCTTCCGCCCTCTGCTCTTTTTGAATGCATGGCTTCCATGTGGTGCCTCCATCTGCCCCCCCTCCACCCCGCACCACATCGAACCCTGTCAACCCGAGGCAGGCTGCTGCATCAACACTGCTAGTGCTCGCAGCATGGTCCCACTCCAGTGTGTCTCCCGTTTGTCAGGAAGTGGTATGATCGCTGCAAAAGATGTTGAGATGCACAACTGTTCTCCAGAGCAAGTTGTTGATGGGTTTCCCCTATTTTTATTTTTTATATATACTTTTTTATATATATATGACACATAACCAGGGTGGGAAATTAACCTTTTCTATCCACTTGCAACAATAAATGTCTTGTAGATTTTCTAAATTTCAACAGCAACCCATATGATTTACAGCAATTAGAAGTCGGTGGTAAAGACTAAATGTGATGCATGACTTTGCTGCATCGCTTAAAAACAGTCGCACATTGTTTTGCCACATTAGACAGAGGAATCTGAAGCTATTGCATAAGCCTCACCGTGGGAGATTTAAGTCGGCCAGGAGGGGTCTTTCTCTCCTCCATTTACGCTAACATGTCAGTGGTGAAATTCACTGCAATTTTTGCTTAAATTTTCACCCTGTTTATCGTTCAACATTGTGTCAGTTCGGTGCATGATAAAGCACTGTTCGTGTCGTACCAACAGCACGACGGCTTACATGTGACATTTCGCTGCACGTGTAGTAATTTGACATTAAACCGGGTCTGGTAGTTTGTCACAAGAGGCTTAGCATTTGTATTTAGTAAATGCATTGGTAAAATAAGCATCTCACTGTAGCTAATTAGTATTTCACTCCTGTCTTTGACTCTGTGGAGCTGTTGGCAATTTTTAAATAGCTCAGCTTTCTCTTTGTAAAAAGGCCTTTTTGAGGCTCTAACTTCATACTGTTTCGTCTCCTGGCCAGCTTTAACTTTTACATGTATTCCACGTGGTGTCTTACTTGGTAATAATTAAGTATTTTGTGTGGATTAAAGTTAAGTTAAAGAATTTGTTTCAAGAACATGAGAGTTGGACTGACTCTTCACTGTGTGGATTCTGACATTTTCTATACATTTTGTTCTTTTCAGCTGGTTCTCCCGGAATATCTCATCCATTTCTTCTTCTGTGTGATGTTCTTCTGTGCGGCCGAGTGGCTCACCCTCTCTCTCAACTTACCACTGCTGGCTTATCATGTCTGGAGGCGAGTATCTCACGTAAAAAATGTATTGCACATTGTCGTGCTTATTCCATCAGTGTTATTCGATTTAACGCCCCACTCTGGTTACTGTGATGCAGGTATATGAGCAGACCTGTGATGAGCTGTCCAGGACTCTACGACCCAACAACCATCATGAATGCTGACATCCTGGCCTTCTGTCAAAAAGAAGGCTGGTGCAAACTGGCTTTCTACCTCCTGTCATTCTTCTACTATCTCTATGGGTACGGATCATTTTCTCTGATTTGTTTTGGTTGTAGGTTAAAAAGAAAAAATTGCACAGGACTTGTATGTATAGTCTGGGAATAACCACTTTGTAACACTTTAATCCTGTGCTATCATCTGCCACATTCCTAACGTAAACATCTGGAGCAAATAAGTGTTTCCCAAAAATATTGAACTGTTCCTTTTTTTTTAACTGGCTGTTTTATAGATTAGGTCACAATGACCTCTTTAAGGAAACCGGAGAGGAAGACGTTAAACCCTGTAAAATCCAACATGGCGCTGCGTGATATGACTGCATGACATTGTCAGTATTTAACTCGTCCCACTTTGTCATCTAAAAACAGGATGATTTATGTGCTGGTGAGCTCTTAAACTGGACGACGAAGGAAAAGGACCTGCATGTACAGTAGACGACCAGATACTATGATCTTAGTGCTGGAACACTGGACCTGCTGGAGGCCGCCTGTCAGCAACTAAAGACGCCATTTCAAGCGGACGAACTCTCGACCCTCATTTAGCCAGTTTTTAAGAGAATATCTCGGTTGCAGCGTTCCTCTCACAGCACTATAGTTTAAATGCGGACAAACCTGAATGGACTTTTTTTTTCTTTTCTTTTTTTTTTAATGGTGTGATTTTGATGCTTGGAATTTAAACAGTTATTTTTTTTCTTTTCCTTCTTGGCTCCCAACGTTTGAGTGTGTACAAATTTAGGTAGACATTTCCAGGTGTGCGTTACGTGAGAATCTGAGCCGTGTGCTGAACTGCATTAGTTTTTCCTCCTGTGAATTAGATTCTGGGCTTTGACGGCTAATTTATTTTCTGCAACGTGATTCATTATCATCACTAAGACAAATAGTTAAATGCAAACTACACTTCTGTTATTGCTCACAAATGCATACGGTCTTTACAATGGATGTTGTTTTTTGGACCTGAAGGCTCTGTTTTGTACAGTGAGGGCTGAAGTGCATGGGTTGTCATCACTTAGTGAAACGTGTTGCACAGGGACAATCACAACCTGGTTGTCGTGTTGGTTTTTAGAACCGTCTGATGTATTCTTTCCATACTTCAGATATATCCATCAACGCATTTACATGATGTAATCCCTGTTGAACTCAATGGCAATATTTAAGTGTGACTCCAGAGTAGCCAGCAATGTGTGACCTGTATTTCTGTAGAAACGCTCTCGCAGATATCAATAAATTAGAAGGTAGACTCAACAGTACAATAATGTAGTCGAGCATTAGAAAGTGTTATTCTCCTTAGTGGGAAACAGAGTATGCCATACTGTTGAATGTACCTTTTTGAAATTTCTTAACATCGTCATTGGTG
This sequence comes from Myoxocephalus aenaeus, assembly GCA_038501785.1. Classification (NCBI taxonomy): domain Eukaryota; kingdom Metazoa; phylum Chordata; class Actinopteri; order Perciformes; family Cottidae; genus Myoxocephalus; species Myoxocephalus aenaeus. Next base: position 4,423,976 of record JBAMJR010000015.1, read on the forward strand.
CATTTTGTTCACTTCAGCACCAAATATTCCACAGCATTAGGGACTCCGGTGTTTATTTATTCAATGTTTTGAATTTTACTTTGTGTCTCCAAGATATCAAGCACGCCACGCAGTGTCAGACCTTTTCCAGTTGTCAAATCTGGATAGTGATGTTTTCTCAATAGAATCGAGGCCATTAGACAAACATTTTCATAAATACAAGTGTATTTATTGCCATTTTCAAGTGTACATTTATCAGGGAAAGCTATGGTCATTTGTCACAGATAACATTGTTATGCATTAGATCCAATCATTTCACATCTAGGAAATAACATCTTGAGTTTATTTGAATCTGAATAAAACTGTCCCACTCTGTTATAATGGACTGGAATGTTATTTTAAAAGGACGCGAGTTCACGAGTGGCATAAATACATATTCTTATCACCATGCCTAGTGGAGTGGCTAATAAACGATGTTTGAGAAATAAAGTGGAGCAGGAAAGTAGTGATTTGTGCTACTATTTAGAGGAAATGGATTTCTGAAAATGCAGCTCAACGGACAAAATTGACACAGCAGGAGACCTTTTCCCAGTTGACATCTTCAACAATTATGACAAACTATTAGCGAACATGTTGTAAACTTGCCAATAGGATATCCTCATGTCTTTATTTTGATTACAATGAGAAGAAAAAAATAGCAATATATTAAGAGTATTCTGTTAAAGTGCAATCATTAGAGAATACAATTACATATCACACACACACAATGAGGAGAGAGAGTCGCCGACAAATGAGGTGAATACTTTCACAGATGTAAGAGCAGTGATCACCGGGACACCGAACGCTCTGTGGAACCCGCTCTGCTCTCTTGGTAAGCCGCATACTTTTCCCGAAACTCATGGAGGAAGTTGTATTGCTACGGACAAGTTTAATTAAGGCGTTAGTTTACATGTCAATTAAAATGGTACAGCACGTCTAAACAGTTGAAACTTGCTCGACGTCACATTGGGTGAAATATTGTCCCTTATATTTTACGATCACCTCAACGTTTACGCCACGAGTGCACGGTCATACAGATCTGGGTCCTTTTTAGTGAAAGAAGCTCCTAAATTCACAGAGTCTGACCAATACTGGATTTTATAAGCAAACACCAATATCAATGTTTGAGATTTTGAGAACAAGGACAACTTAAAAGGCAGTGGGTAGGATTTGGTAGCATCTAGCAGACAGATTTATCTGAAATGTAATATTATTATTGACAGTTTGTCTTTCAAGCTCAATTTTCTCACAACATAGTATTTTAATGCAATATTTATCAGCAACTCTCTAATGTCGAAGCACTGTTACAGGGAAATCCATTACGATATTGATCAAACTAGGTGTTATTTTCATAATTGTGGACAGTCTGACTTCCGAAAACGCGCAATACTAGCAAGAAATAGTAGCAAATTAATTAATTGGTTATTCAATTGACTATTTGGACTGAGTCACTTCATTTTGATGGCGGACGATATTATTATTATCATCATCATAAATACGAATATAGTGACGAACAACAACAAAAATAGTCCCTGCTTACAACTTCATTATTACTCAACACATTTATTTATTTATTTATATTTTGAGCACATTTTGCGTAAATGAATAAGTATAAATGGCAGCCTAAAAAGGTAGGAAATCAACACTTATGATATGCCGTCTGCATTAATGCAAGAATATCGACACGTTTAATAAGGGCAAACATTCAAAAGCCACCGTACGGTTCCTTAAATTCAACAGATCCAGTGAGGAAGAGAGGAGATCTCTCACCTTGACGGTTTGTATCGCTCCTCCTCCTCGGTGCTCCCGGAGGATTTCGATGGCTTTGTTTGCCGTCATCGTTAGAGAGAGCAGAAGCAGCAGACAGGCAGCGACTGAAAACATGAGACATCAGGCTTTTGAAAAGAGGTCAGACTTTAACAAAAACTGACATTTAATGAAAAGAAAACACATTGATCTCGGTTGACATGAAAAATGACAAAGAACAACTTTCAAAGTAAAAGGATATGTAAAATATTCTTACTTAATCCGGAGCGTCCCAGGCCTCCGTAACAGCTGAAGGGGGAAAGAGGAAGAATAAATAAAAAATAAAATCAAAAGCTGGAAGCAAATCGCTCAGTTGTGTAATGAGACTGTTACAGAAAATAGAAGTCTTTGTGGTGAGATGTGCTCGGGTTCTCCAGGGCTGTTAATTTAATGAAGGGACTTCATGAATGTTTAAAAATACTTTAAATATTACAAAACACAAAGGGTAGAACTGTTGCAGAAAGCATGGCCGACACGGTTGCTACGTTCGCATGCTCGGGTAGAAACGGTCCAGTACAACCAGTTTGTTCCTGTTGCCCGATGAGCAGCTCCCTGGGCCTTTCAGCAGGTTTTAGAAAGGGACACGTGAACCAGCAACCTTCCTCTGGCTGCTTTAGTCTGGTGAGGCTGCAGTCAGCGGTTGTTACAACACATTGTTGCTGCCGCCATGACACAAGAAAACGTTCGACTATTTTCTCATAAAATCTGTGAAAAGATCTGGTTGCAGCACCTTTTTCCTCATATTAACAAGATATCTTTAATGTTATAATGACATACTGTATATCACTTTAGATAGCAAATTATTCAATTTGTACAAGAAGGGTTTCTTGTTAGAGTATAACTTTATGTTGTTGTATCACAAGTTCACAACACTTTTTTATACTACTTAAAACCTCATAAAAAGAAAAAAAACATTTATTGTTATAGTGTCATGCTGCCATATCAAATAAAAACAAGAAGGATCACAGTTTGTCACGTAATCACTCCTTTTCATGACTTTCTACTTCATGAATCCTCTTGTTCATGTAGATCAGCTCAGTTGAGCTTGTTTATGGTTTATGAATGCTCTCTCTTGCCCTAGGAAACTCCATCTTTTGAACTAAGGGTGTTTTATATTTTAGGTTAAAAAAAAAAAACTAAAACAGAAGGCCTACCTTCTGTTCAATAGTTTAACACGAAAACCAGTACAACCTCTTTTGACGGCAACTTGACTGCCAGTTAAAATAAATTAAACACACTCGGAAGCCATTTTCGGTTCCTTTTTTCATCCAGAAGAAAGAGGAAGATAAACTGGGAAATGTAAAATACGATAAGTGATCAGAAAGTATTTTTTTGTGAATGTTTTGTTGAACACTGATGCAACTTTTTCGAGACAAATTTAAAATCTCAACACGTCACTTACTGGATCACAGTCCTCCTGTTGTTCTCGAGGCTGACCTGCAGCCCCTCGAGGATCTGGCAGCACTGTTCCAGCTCAGGAGCGTCTCCGTCTTGGAAGGGCGTGTGGTGAACCGTGAAGCCGCGCTGCCGGTAGACCTCCAGCAGGGAGGGAACCCTGTACTTGTTCAGCTCTCCTCTGGTGCAGAAAACAAACACCTCCTGCACCCCTTGGTTCTGGAGCTCTTCTGTTCACAAGAAGGAAACAAAAATGTAAAACAGGTTCTCCAACTTATAGCCTTTTTCGTCTAATGAGCTGGTTTAAAACAAGATTGTTTTAGAGGCGCAGGGATATTTTACATGTGCAGGTTGGCCAATGCCTCTGGTTGCTTATATTGCTGAGAACACATGTGCATGTTAAAATGGTTTTATCCAGGGCATTATATTCAAGCGCCAGTAAAGAACAAGGTTGTCTTACCAACATCTCTTTCCAGACTCCTGCGGATGTCTTTGTATTTGCAACCTGAAGTCAAATGAGGAAAACATTGTTTTATTGTCAGTCGCACAAAAACCTTACAATAAAGTAAAAACAGCAACATGCAGAGATAAAAAAGAAAGAAGATGAACCTTTTACCTGGTAGTGCGCATATCCCAAGAAACTGCGAGCACTCCACTATGGACAGAGGTAACCTAAAAGACAATCAATCAATCAATCATATATATATATATATATATATATATATATATATATATATATATATATATATATATATATATATTTATTTATTTATTTATTTATTACACACACACATTTCACCATTTACAAGCAAACTGACTTTCACTGATGCACAGACTTTTTGGCAAAAGGAAAACTGCTAAAAACGTACCAGGAAACATGAAAGGGGGTCAGCTGCTCGTCTCCAACATCTTCCTCTTCAGATGAAGAGTCAAACTCACTTGTCCTCATGGCTCCAGCCCAACAGACTGTTGAGACAGGAGGGCGGTACAAAATGTTTGCTGTGAGGGATTATTTTCAATCAAGTTTAGAGTAAATTCATCTCAGCACCTGCTTGAGGCGATGCCATTTTTGTTTTGATCACTTCATAAAATAGCAGCATTTGTTTCAGGACTTTTGTTACATTGTGCAGTTCTCTATTTCATTGAGTGCGGTTCCCCTGAACATCACACTGTGATATGAGTTTGTACGAGGGCTAAAACATGCTAAACCACGATGGGTATGCTCCTTTAAATAAGCGACCATGTCTGCGAGCAGCTAGGCTACACACCGACCTGTAAACTATGAATTAAACATGCTTAGTCCGGATAATAGCTAGCTTTCTCTCCACTACCCGAGCTATTAAGATTCAGATAAAGACAACATATTATTTAGAACAATAGCATACACGTATATATCTGCTTGGAGAGACATTTGTTGCTACTAGTAGCTAACGTTAGCTGTGCAACTTATCTGTCAGACCGAGATCGCGACACGGAGGACAATTAAGTTACCTAAAATCTTTTCGTAACCGTTATTTGAAATAAGATCGAGCGCTGTTTAGTATTACAGAGGTACCTATATTTGGCTTCATTTATGCTACGTCTTTGTCTTATTCCTCACCAGTCACGTTCTCGTCCTGTCGGCTGTTTTGACAGCTCCGTCAGCTGCTGCTCCGATTTTGAAAACTCATTGAGCCCAGCAGCCAATCAGATTCGAGTACTGTCCCTTAACCACGCCCCTCTGCAAAACAAATTAGGCACATGTGCGCTCGATTTAATCTACGGAGCGATACACACGGGCGGAGTGAAGAAAAGCCATCGAATTAAAAAACAAATGTTGGTATTCAAGGTTTTTAGATTTTTGGAATCGGACATTAAGTAGCCGAAGCATATAGTTGTAATATGTATATATACAATATATGCATATATATATATGTATATATATACATATATATATATATATATATATATATATATATATATATATATATATATATATATATATATATACATATATATGCATAAAGTTATGTATAAAAACGTGTGTGTGTAAATTATACTGCTCTGTACTGTTACTTAAAGTTGACATGTGTATGTATAATGTATATATGTGTTATTCATACCTATTTACATTATGTAGGCTACACACATCACATTCTTTATTTATATTATTATTTTACTCTATAAGAAATCACAGTAATGTTTTGTCGGAAATTGCACAAAAAAAGTCACAATTCCATTAAAAAAAAAAGCTTTCAAAACTACTTTCTGAGCATCATTTCAAGTGTGAGCTATATTGAAATAAAAAATAAAAACGTGTTGGTAAAATAGACTGGAATATAGTTATAATATAAAAAAATATTTTATATATATATATATATATATATATATATATATATATATATAAAATAACTATAAGCAAGCGATACTTCCATTGGGGCATTTACATGGTTCAGTTCATCACAGCGCTGCTCACTGAGCGTCATGCGGGACAGCTGCTGTCCGCACAGCGCATGCGCAGCTCAGACAGCCGCCTTCAAACGCTACAAATAACTGAAACCAAGTTTCTCCACAGAAAAGGAAACACTGGACATTTAAAGTCTTTTGGGATTCTTCACTGTATCTTTTCAGATGTCTGGAGACGCAACGTTAGTGAGCTGTAACTGAGGTGAGTCCTTTGGCTTTCTTTTATACCTCAGTGATTTTCATATGTTTTTTAATATTTGGATATTCACTGATATTATGATTTTGTTTGGGAAATATTATAATATGCGTATAGGTAGCTATGACCGTCAGAGTCTTGCTACTATAATAAAAATGTGATTCCTGCATATTTTTAAAGTGTTATAAGATGACCAACGGAGATCTGTCATTTTCGTTTAGAACTGATTTTATATGATGTATTTGTAGTTTAAAATATGAGGCTATCACATATTCTATTTTCCTTCTTCTTCTTTTTGCTGATCCATGCCTGCCCTTATGTCAGCAGACTTATAAGGAGGGATTTTGGCTCCTGCAGCCATTTCCCCTGCAGGGCTGAGCTCTTTGGCTGGCTTGCCACTTCCTTAGCAGAGGGGCTGCTGGCAGGGGCAACATCGGAGCAGGTACCACAAACAAACCAGAATATGGACACGGAAGTCGTTAAATCTGGTTAAGAAATGTTATTCAAACTCTTCTAGTAAATGAATAGGCTTTAATATATAGGTAGGGGAAATAAATGATGTGCCTTTGGTCAGGAAGAGGTTAAAGATTCATTTTACGGAACAAAAATAGGTTGACTTTCCTGTTTTGTCCCAGAGTGTGTGGTGGTTCACTGCATGGTGGAAATACAAACCTCAACTGTTATCTTTACAGTTGATCAGCTAGAGATATCAAACATTGTGTGTGTGTGTGTGTGTGTGTGTGTGTGTGTGTGTGTGTGTGTGTGTGTGTGTGTGTGTGTGTGTGTGTGTGCAGATTATTAACTGGGTGTTTGCAAACAGCCTTGTTTGTGTGTCTCTCTCTGCAGGTCATGAAGCCTCAAGAGGCCGAGCTCGTCACTGAAATCTCAAAGGTACTCTGCTCCTTATTCCCTCCTCAGCCAGCCGGGCTTTGTTAAAGAGACCGTTCACTGTATTTAAAGCTATTATTAGTGTAAGAAGTGTAAATGTCAATGCTGTTGTGGTCTTGTTAATTATTTTGATTTAATAAATGACACCTGCTGCACCCTCAGCTGCAATGCATGGTGTCGGAGCTGAAGACGGGCTTCACCAGCGCTCTGCTGGAGCTCAGTCAGATCCAACATGGAGACTCGTACCTGAGGGAGGAGCTGGAGGAGAACAGGAGGAGCTGCCAGAAGAAAGCTCTCCGTCTGGAGGCGCTGGTCGAGTCTCTGAGGGTCAGACTCAGATCAGTTCAGCTATTGAGAAAATATCTCATTTACAGTCGAATTACACTTTGTGAGCTTTACCCGGCGTCTCTCCTCCTGCAGGAAGAACTTGGAGGGATGCGGTGTCAGATCCTGCAGCTGTACAGTAACAGACAGAGACCTCAGCAGGATGGAAAGAGCTCCACATCCAAACAGAGAGAGAGGTGAACAAAAACAAACAACATGAATAAACTACAGAGCTTCACAGATAAGAAAATAAAGTATGAGAAATATCTGAGACCTCTTTCTCCAAATGAAGACCATAATTCTCGTAAAACTTGTTTTACCTCATAGAGGAAGACAAACATGTTTCACTTTTTTTTTTTATCATCAGACTAAACTCATTCCATCATCTGAATTCACTTGAGACTGAAAGCTTGAAGCTCGGCCAAATATATTACGACAAAACACATACAAGAAGTTAAGTGCACAATTCATTTCTCAAATGAAATAAAAATACTAGAGACCAGTAGAACTCTTTTCTGCAAAATTTCAGTCAAATCAAAGTGTAAAATGCAGAATAGAACACGAAAGTATTCTTCACTCTGCCTGCTTGTTTACAGGGAATCCAGGAGGATGTGTTCATGTTCATGTTCATGTTGTCACAATTTTCAGTGGCACACAGCAAACAATTACTTATAAAAGGGCCGTTGACAACGTGTTGACATGATATTTTTAGAACAGACGTGTAAAAACCAACAAAGAGACATTTTGCCATCTGCCCACTGTCATGCAGCAGTGATCCAGCAGAAGCGGCCTGCGAGCGGAGGTCGTGTGACTATTCGTCGGCTCCACCGGCCGGTCTGTCCAGAGGGAAGCTGCTCCTCCACTGCTTCCTGCAGGGCCTCAAGGCCGGTCTCAGCGAGGGCACAGGTGAGCGGGTCAGCAAAAAAACTGTTACAAGATGTTTTCAACTGCTCCAAATTTCCTCACTTGGCTTTTTAAAAAAAGGGCAACATGTTTGAAAACTTTAACAACTTGAGTGTGGTTCTTTGTTTGATACTGAAGCCACTATAGGTTAAATAATTCAGTGCTGGTTGAGGGATAATTTCTATTTGAGTAAAACCACTCAGAGTTTAGCAGTCCAGAGTCTTTTTGTTTTCAGAATGGTGTTCATAGATGTTGGCCATAGATCGTAAACTGATTATATATATATATATATATTTTAAATCTTTGATATTGACACTTTAAAGCATCTTATATACAGGAGAACATTCCTGCCCATTGCAATAAGACTGTATAATAAATCACCTCCATCAATTGAATCATCAACATCAATAACACCGGTTTCACTGTATATACTATATTTATTTACACACTTCATATACTTTGCATTTTTTCACTTTTATTATTTATTTTTCTTAAATGTCTTATATGTAACTCTGATTGCTGCTGCCACAACCAAATTGCCCCTTTGGGATGAATACAGTATATATCATACCCTATCCTATCCTTATTTCTGTTTGCTACATTTAGATGATCAGTTTGGGAAATAAACTTGAGGCCCATTCGTTCACATTATTTGTTAACGTCTTCTTTTTTGTACAGATGCTCGACATCAGGTGGCGATGCAACTTCTGCATTCTGAGTGGGAGTACGTGGCAGCCTTAAACCAGCTGTATGATAAATACAGGACACCGCCAGCTCACCAGATGACTGTGGAGCCGTAGTAAGTGCTAAATAGGACCAAAAAAAACACAGCACTGGTCTGTCCTGTCTAAAAAAAAAATAAGTTTGAACACAACTGAACCTCACAGATTATTACTATTGCTTATATTCTAAAACACGGATGCAAACGTTCAAATGTGATCGTCTTTGCTTTCATTTTGTATTTGCAATTAAAACCCTCCACCTTGTGTCGTGATCCAGTCAGACATATCTGAAGTTTGTGGAGCAGCTGTTACAGCGACATCTGCTCTTCAGAAACACCCTGCAGGAGCGATTGACTGCTGAACACTGGAAATCTCTGGTTGGAGACATCCTGGTGCAGCTTATCGGACAAAACGATGTAAGTTGGTGCACTTGTTCTAAACGACCTCAGTCCATTTTACTGTAAAATGAAGGCGCTCACGACTGCTCTGACTTGGGTCATCCAGACAGGCTTTTCGGACATGTACCTCGGATACACAATGACCCTGGCATCATTCCTCTCGCTGGAGTTCAACAGACTGAATCATTCTGAGAAAATGCAGAAAATACAGGTATTACAAGTGATAAGGGACAGTATTCAGTCAGAGTACCTGAGAAACCGGACATGCTGATGGATATTTCCTGTCTGCATTTAACAGAGCGGCCAGACGGAGAGAGAGGAAATCAAACTGCTCTACCTACTGTTGGCACCTGTCTCTCGCATCCACGGCTACCTGAGCCACATACAGGTGAGTCAGCAGCCACAGGGAGTCCGTCCATGGGAATATTATAAAGGCCTTATGAAGATTTAGAAACACATTTAGAGGTACAGGTCATAATACATATAGTTAACAGGTCATTATTATATATTTCTCCACTTCTCTAGAACTTGCTGCAGTGGACGGGTAAAGAGCATCCTGATTGCAGCCTCCTGCTGGGAACCGAGCGAGCGCTGAGGAGCATTTTGTCCCGTTGTCATGTGATCCTGGAGGAAGACGTCCGGTGGGAGGAAGTAGAAGGAGGTGCACAAAGGTCAGGGCATCAAGAGAAGGATTGGTGGATTCACAGATGATCTATAACGATCAAAACTCATATTGATGCCTTTTCATATCAGATTAAATGTACAGGATTTTTATTGCCTGCATGTTTTTGTCAAATTCTGAAATTGATATTCATTCTTTGCATGACAGCAGCTACTCTGATGCGGTGGCGGGTGGACCCTCTGCAAAGTGCTGCACCAGGAGCCAACAGACCAGAGAGTCTCAGCGTCAGTCCAACGCTGCAGCTCAGAGGTGAGTGTCGCCCTCTGCTGGCTGCAGTCAGCACAGCAAGCAAGGGAGCGCCTGGAGTGCAACGATGTGGAAGGAGCACTCTGTCTTTTATTAAGAACACGCACAGAAGCGTTGGCAGGAAAAGGAATTCATGTACCACATTGATGTCAAAAGAACATCATACTTGCAGTTTTCAGGTCATTGAAAGAAGAATGAAAGTAGGAACAAAAGAAAGTAGGAAAGAAATAATGACGGAAGGAAGGAATGACAGGAAAAGGGAAAGCAATAAGGACAAGGATGGAAAGCGTAAGAGGAAGTTAGATAGTAATGAAAACAAGTAAATGTACTACAGATTTCCACATCCTTCATGACACTGCCCCTCACAGTAACAGTTGATGTGGGGATGAGGGTCCTGGTAAGGCAAGGCAAGTTTATTTGTATAGCACATTTCAACAACAATAAATAAATACATTTTAAATAAAAGCATTAAAAGCATCAAAACATAATGCAGAAGAAAATAAGATTTAAAACAATTAAGAACATTCATTTTAAAACATAAAAAAAACTGTCAAAAAGCAAAAATTAGAATAAAAGGTGCAGTTTAAGAAATAAAATGCAGTAGTGAGATGCAGCAATTGAATCTGGTTCAATTAAAGGCAACAGCAAACAGAAAAGTATTCAATCTGGATTTAAAGGAGCTGAGGGTCTCAGCAGACCTGCAGCTTTCAGGGACCTTGTTCCAGATATGTGGAGCAGAAAAGCTGAACGCTGCTTCTCCATGTTTAGTTCTGAGCCTTGGAACAGGAAGTAGACCCGTCCCAGACGGCCTGAGGGGTCGGGATGGTTCATAAGGTAGCAGCAGATCACAAACGTAATAACCTCCACTCTCCTTCCCACAGAGACGACCAGCAGGCTGCCACTAATGGAGTGGACGGATGTCACGCCATGCGTCTGGAGTGCTGGTCCTGCAGCCCGGTGAGGAGGAAGGGCTGTGGAGGAGACCAGACCCTCCTGAACCAGCCGGCCCGAGACTGTGGACACGCCTGCTGCTCCCTCCTCACCCCCGACGCCGCAGCGCGGGGGGAGACCAGTGACTCGGGCCGGGGCACCTACAGCCAGCTCACCGGGATGGGCACCAACGGGCTGGAGGCCCCTCACGCCCTGGAGGACTGCGAGACGGACCAAGACGACACCTCGGCCTTCGACTACTCCTCCGTCACCTCCTGCAGCCCCGACGGCACGCTGCGCAGGGAGACAACGGGCAGCAACAGTGGGGAGGACGAAGAGGAGGATGAAGAGGAGGACAGCCAGGTGCCGGTGCTGTTGAAGCCCTCGTACAGCCAGCAGCAGCAGCAACAGGCGCCCCGAGAGAGGACTGTGTGTCTGAGGTGGCAAATTCCCAGGTTGACCCCTCACCCTCCTCTGCGAAACGCTGCGGGGCCGTGTGCAGACAGGCCGCCGCCGTGTCTGGTCGGCTCCTACGGAAAGAGGCTGGTCAATGTGAGGAAGGGGTCGCCTCCTTTACATCCAAAAAGTGCCTTCAGGCCCATCTGGGATGATCCATCCAAACAGGTATTTAGCTTTTTTTTGTATTGGAAGAGCATTTCTTCCATCACTTGATTCCATATTTTTTCCTGACAACTCCATGCAGTGCTGTTCATGTCAAACCTGCTCTCTGTATACATCCACATCCCTATATGTACCAGGCGGATGCAGCTCCGGAGAAAGACAAGAGAAAAGGCTTCATACCGATTCAAACCCCAGCGAGGAAAAGCTTTCTGAATTTCAACCCGAGCAGAGAAAACCTGAGGTAAGAGCCTCCATCAGGCAGAATTGTGACAGAAACACTTGAGATTTACTCAGAGACTTGTATTGGTGCCATCAATGCAGATAGAATATAAAATATATATATATAAAAAAACTGATTTAATGAGATGAATACACTTTTACCTCTCACCTCTTCAGACCAGGCCCGTCTCAGCAGAGAGGCCCCCATGCAGCAGCCCTGAGCGCTGGAGGTCTGTGGGACGACAGTGAGGACAGCGAGGGGCCCTGCAGCACCGTTTGACCCGCAGCAAAGACAAGAGGACCAGCAATAATAAATATAAAAAATAACTGTTGCACACAAAATGCAGAGGTTAAAAACAGGAGCCCAATTTGAGATTTCTTTGATGGAGACATTTCCCCAATTGGTCACGACAGCGACGCAACTGCATGGATTGTTGGTGATACGGCAGACAGCTTTGTTTGGCTCAAGCTACATTTTAAAATGTGATATAAGAGATCAAAGAGAAACATTTATCTGAGAAAAATAATAATTACACGTTTGAAACAATGGTTAGACTGAAAAATCTAAATAAATATTCAAGATCATATTGTTTTTTAACTGGAGGTGGACAATGTCTAGCGTTAGCTTAAAGCTAATGTTACTAATACATACTTCTTCATACATTTAATGAGTATATTTTAATATCCAGTAGAGTGACATTTTGAAAAACATGCTTATTTCGCTTTCTGGTGGAGAGTTAACGTCCCTCTTGATCGAGTAGTTAGTATTTAGATAGCTACGTGAAATATTAGGCAAAGTCTGGCTGTATTAAGTAGCAACTAACCGCACTCATTCATATGCTGTATATCATTTATGGAGCGTCTCCAAAACCGAGCTGTAAAAAGGACAATTTGTTGTATTAAAACCGGCCATTTCTAGGTCAGTTATCGCCAACACCGTGCGGTACGCTGGTAAAATGGAGTTGTTATTCACACTTTGTTTTTTCTCGAAAATAAACAAAAAGGAAATATAACGTGTTCATTGGTGAACACTTTTTTCTTCTTCTAGTAAATGGATTTTGATACGCGGTTTCCCTGTTTCCGCTCTAACGTTAAACTAAACTATGCACATTTTTGCCAACAGACAAAAAAACTAAACAAAAACTCAAACCACTTACCAACAAAAGCTGAGGCAAAAAGCTATATTTTCAGTGTAAAAAAAAAAACGAGGAGCGAAATGAGTAGTTCAGTACAAAATAAGACTGGGTGATTTATTAATCTCATGAAGACCATTAATACAAAGCAGTTAAAAGGCCACATACCATCAAATAAACCGACTGCTGGATCAAGCTGTTACAGTGCCACTGGAGGAAAACCAATCTGTTATTCTGTCGGGGGTTAAAACAAAAACAAACAGAAAACAAAAAAGACAAATTTGGCAAAATTAACCCCACCAATACTGGCTTGGGAAACTTGGAAAAAGAACACGAGTGAAGACAGTGAAGTGATTTGACTTCAGCTGTCGATTAAAAATCCTCCCAAACTCCCCTTTTCTCTCTAGTTTGATCAGAAGTTTAAATCGTCCACAAAATACAGCGAGACGAAGAGGAAAAAGAGCACGAGATTATATATTTCTTCTCATTTTGCTGAAATCCTGCTCGTGGTTGTCAGACATCCTCAGGTGTTTGTGTCTTTTATACACATGTGGACAAAAGAGAGGTGGTAGATGTGTGTTTTGTTCTATCCATGTAGAAAGTGAGTTTGAACAGTTGCATAGGACCATTGCATTTACAAACATGACCTATTAACAACTGTGGCTCTTCAACAGTACAGCCTAAAGTGCACAAAGTGTGTTTCTCAGAAGAAAAAAAAAAGTCCAATTCTCCACTATGCTCAAATACTTGCAACTGAATATAGGTCTTTGTATATTCAACTGCAACTTCAATACAATCCCAACCTCTTGTTTAATGAATGTTAGCATTAAAAAATCTTTCAAAAGGAGAAAAGGCAATTAGTAGGATGTACAAAGTGAAGCACACATCTAAGTAAGTGCTTGGCATACTGAAGTGTTTTTTTTTTCATTTTTTTTTTTCATTGCTTTAAAACAGCTACGGGGCAGGGAAGAAAAAATGGCTTTCCTCAGTTAATACTCCCAGCGTTTCAACTGGAGATTGTCTGTAAGTAAGTTAGTGACAGTGACCTGTTTTTTTCTTGTTTTTTTTTTTTTGTTTTTTTTATCCGACTGTAGCAGCATTGGATTATTAGGCAATATTCGACTGAACAGATGCGGATGAGGGTACAATACAACGGGGAAAAAACTTGCCACTTTATACAAATTATTTAGTTAGTGTATACATGTTATATATACACAGTATCCACAAACATGTACAATTTCATAGTGTATAGCTTTGTTCTAAACATTACATAGGCAACTTTATTTTTTTAGCATTTTAGACACCATTTGCTTATTTCTGTAAAGTAGAAAATAAAATAAAAGGCACATCTGAGCATGATGCATGGATTATTTCAGTCTTTCCAAAGAGAAACAAAATGTTTTCAAGCAGAAAAAAAAGAGATAGAAAGAAGAAGTTGGGTTAAAAAGTTCCTCTTTTTCATGGGTCTTTAGGTACGTCGTGCAGCCACTGGGGGGAGCCGACCCAGCTCTGGTAGGAGGTTGCGTGCTTCCAGTGCTGAGTTTCAATACCAATGAAGAAGAGTTGGTCATGGGGGGCTTTTGGGAGACGAGCACAGTGTCAAGACAGCAGCGCACGTCTGTAAGGGGATCGGTTAAGACATCAGCTTTGGAAGAGGTGGAGAGAGACAAACATACAGCTCCCCCCGTCTCCGTCCAGGATCGGTGCCGCTTGATATCGTGGCAGACCTCCCGCTGTCGCACACCGCTGAGGGATATCATCAATAGTCTGATCGAATCCTGCTGACTTGGCCCAAACTCGATGTGCAAATGGAGTGTTCTCGGCTCTCGCTGTCCCATCCGGGCCGAGAGGACTGGAGCCTGGGGTCAGAGGTCACCACTGTTGGATTTTTTTTTTTTTTTTTAAAGGCAACAATTTGTGGCTGCGGAGAGGCCTGTCTTCAGATAAAAAACAAACAGTCAAGACAGTTTGACTTGCGTCTATACAGTCACAGTGTACAGTTGAGATACCAGGTGGGGGATTCAGTGTCGCCGCCGATTCTTTTAATGTCACATTTGTTTAAAAAAAAAAAAATCCCTTTTCCCCCTGCATAAAATAAGACTTTGGCAACTGTTTGTTTATCAGTTCATAGGAGAAAAAAAACATATCAATGGAAATGGTTGCTGCTCACAGCCGCTGTGAAAGAGCTACGTCTGAGTGGATCATTGGAGGAGAGAGCTCTTCAAAATCTGTGAGCTGCAGCAGGACTCCAGATCATGTCAATGCCCAAAGAAACAAAGCATGACATTTGACACTACAAAGTCCAAGGCCCCCCACATTCACCCCCACCCTGACAGAGGAGTGGGACGTGGGGCAGGTTAGAGGGGTGTGAGGGGTGAGAACTTTTATCAGGAGCAACAGTCCCGCTCCATACAGAACAAAAAAAAGACACAAACACTCAACTCCTTGTTGTTTATTAGCTGGCACACCGGTGAGGGGTTCTCATTGGCACAGAGGGTTCATGATGAAGGCGGAGCTACTGATCCCCTGAGAGGCACAGCGGGGGGGGGGGGGGGGGAGAGAAGAGAGATTGGTTGATGCAGAGGGCGGGTGGGTGGAGTTAAGAGTGTGTGGAGCAGTGTTATTCTTTCTGATCAGTAGCTTTGAGTCCACTGTGTCGTAGTTTGCAGGAGACAGTTTGAAGTTTGCATTTCAAGATAACCTCTTGGTGTTTAAAAAACAACAACTAAACAACGATGACGCAGACTCACTGGCTGCTGTCGGTGTTCTCCACCAATGAGAGGCCTTGTATCGGCGGCGGCTGCAGCAGCAGCGGCGGCTGCAGCAGCAGCTCCCTTTTGTATGTCTTTGGTGGGAGTTTGGGGAGTTGTGGACTGGAGTTGTGGCGCGGGGGGACAGGCGGAGCAGTGATGGGAACAGGAAGAGGGTATAGGCTGTTCTGGCTGGCGCTGAGCGGGCAGCTCCGCCTGGGGATGCGGGGCGACGGCGTGCTGGGCGGGGTGTTGGGGGAGCTGGGGGAGCTGCTGAAGTCCCAGTGGTATCGGCCCACGGGGGAAGGCTGCATGTTGAGGGGGTAGTTGATGAAGATCTCTGGGGGCCGCTGGGGCACCGGGGGAGGCGTGTCAGGCAGAGGGTCGCGGGGTGGCGGAGGAGGTGGGCTGGGCAGGGGGCCGTCCATGGGGGGGCCGTTGTAGACCAGCGGTCGAGGCTGGTTCCTGGGCAGAGGAGGGGGCAGCCGGGGAGGGATTGCCGGGGGGCTGTCGGACCTGGAGCTCAGCTGAGACAGAGAGACACAAGCAGATCAGAATCATGTCAAAAGACAGTTATGAGGAAAAACAATTCAGCATTATCAAACACGTCTCCCTGATGTGCACAGAGAAGGTTAGAATCTTGTGTGCGGCAGTCGGGTCAAACATTTGAGGCAGCACAATTAGTTGGAGGAAAAAAGAAAACAAAAATACATAAATAACTTGTTTGTTTTTCCCTGTTATTTTCCCTCTTTGTAAATGACTGAATTCATGCGAAACTCTAAAACGTTAGAGTTTAAAAGTATTGGAAATAAAAAAAATAAAAAAAACACGAAAACATTGCTAAACTAAAGCGTCAAAGAAGTTGAGAACCACTGGCACTCAGTCTGCGTCATTGCATTCATACCATCAGTCATCATTCATCCATGATTCTTTATGCCCTTTAACTAATATACATTTGAATCATTGTGTCCCCTTTAGGTCAGTTAGTGATACATACACATTTGCCAAAACACACCCTTAAATAAATCTTTACTCCAAGTTGTCACCCCCTAAGAATTGTATTTTTATTTGCACTTACCACAAATAAGTTCAGCCCTATCAAACAGAGGTAAAGCTGGAGCACCAGACCTTTGTCTCCCCCCTCTGGCAGTGAGAGTAATTACATGGAACAAGGTTCCTGAAAGCTGCAGGTCTGCTGAAACCCTCAGCTCCTTTAAATCCAGATTGAAGACTTTTCTGTTTGCTGTTGCCTTTAATTTAACCAGATTCAATATTATTAATCAATTTCTGCATCTCACTACTGCATTTTATTTCTTAAAAATTGCACTGCAACTTGTATAACATTTTTTTATGTTTTATGAATGAATGTTCTTAATTGTTTTTAAATCTTGTTTTCTTCTGCATTATGTTTTGATGCTTTTAATGGTTTTATGTGAAGCACTTTGAATCGTCTTGTTGTTGAAATGTGCTATACAAATAAACTTGCCTTGCCTTGGGTACTACAGGTAAAAAATAACAACTCAGGAAGATTTGAAGAGAGCGCTACAGGGGAGATGGTCTCCCTGCAGGATTATTTGCGCCAGTACAGGAAAGTTGCCACAGACACGGCAACTCCTGTATACCGTGAAATACAGAGAGCTCTCCTTGGCGGCGACGGGCTTAATCAGCATTGTGTCAACTCGTTTGGCAAGGGCTTAAATGTAACGGACGTTCATTCATTCATATGTAAAAGTCTCGCACTCCGGCTTTAAGGTGTCGTAACTATGGGTACAATTGGTGGGAAATGATGCCCTGCTCTTACTTTGGCTTCAGACATTGCATCTTTCCTTCGTGGCGGCAGAGGAGGAGGCTTCAGCAGCTCCTCCCCGAGGTGGTGGAGGCTGCCGCAAGACACAGACTGGAACTCTGAAGAAAAGAAAGAAGACAGTTTAAAAAAAAAAAAACGGCATGGATGAGAGCTCAGGAACAAGCCCTGCTCACTGTCACAGCACACTGATCACAACGTGAGTGTAAGAATGATTCATGGGATAGTCAGGCAGAAAGCAATCAGGAGAAAAATACTTAATTGACAACAGAAAAGCCCACACTCACTTGAAGGCGGCAGAAGAACAGGAGCAAATATGGAGTTGCTACCTGTAAAATTTAAAGACGGAGAGGATGATTGATTTCTCAAGAAAGGTGCATGCTCTCATTCAGAAATAGAACTGTCCACGTTTATTATTTGCCATGAAAAAAATAGCATTGAGGGAAATGTCAGTGGGACAAACGCCTCCACTGACGTTTGTCCCACCACAGCGGAAAGTCATGTGATGCAATACATCTGTAAAACACTGTAAACATGAAACTAATTTGGGTATTTACTGACTTTTATAGACATGTTGAGAAACTTTCCCTCACACTTCCTGCTTCTCAAGAAGGGGAACAAAAGACGCCTGACGCTGAATCGGAGCATCAGCTGAACTCACCGCCATACGAGCTGCTGAAGTCGTGATCCATGAAGACGCAGCTGAGGTCGGAGGAGGCCGACTGCGGAGGGGTCGGCGTGTTAGGGGAGGTGGGCACAGAGGCCGATGCCGGCATCTCCGGCTCGGTCTCGGCGATACTCCGGAAGGTGATCTTATGCGGGGGCTCCCTCTCCAGGGGGACGGGGTGGCCCTTCAGGGTGCCAGAGGTAGACGTTCGCACGGGCCGGATCCCCGGGGACTTCAGAGTGTACATGGTCTTCCTGGGCTGCAGGACGAGAAACAGAAATTCAACAATGAGTTGCAACAAACGCTCTTTATCTGAGACAGAACCGAGCACTTCTTTAAAACTGCCCGCTGAAACATTTGGCATTCAAATGGCTCCTTACCTCAAAGTAATGTTTTATTGAAAATAATATTACTGACTGGTTTTTAAGCAAATTGTTAACAATGCAGCAGGCAAGATAAAATAATGTCTTATCTACATTGGTATGCTCGGTTTCATTACAGAGGAGTATCCTGGAGGGGTGTTCATACCTACTTTTGGGTTTATCCACATCTCTGTCCACAAGAAGCTTGTTGAAACTCGCTTTAAAATATAACCGGTTTCTTAAATCGTTACCTATAACAACTTAATACTAAAGAAACAATCCCCATGTGTGAGATCTGTGGATTGTTTAGAGTAACAGCTACTGTTTAATTCTGTAGGCTCATGTTTGTGATGTTTTGAGCACATGAAAATCAAATTCCATCTTAAATTCGGAAAAATCTAAAAAAGTATTTGAATGGCGAAATGACACTGAAAGTAAGTAATACAATACTTTTTTGTGTGGGGGCAAGGGGGGGTAACTGACTCTTTAAACTACATACACATGATTCTACTGATATTACAGTTTAACTGAATGTATTTAGGCCTGAAACAGCCTTTTGCAGTCACTAAGTAATGCTGCACAGTGCAGCTTTAAGGCCCATTCCTCATTTCAACTGCTTCTAATCAACAATATTAGAAAAATATTGCTATCAAATAGCCAAAATTTACAACAGAGACTAATATGTTGTTCCACGGGTTTTGAATCATATACAAAGATCCAAGCAATGTTTTTCTTCACCAGTCTGCAGTCCATGTGTATTTGGGACAAGAACAGGGCCCAGAACTGAACCTTGAGACCGTCTCTACGACAGAAACACTTACAAATCGAGGAGCCTGCCTGCAGTTCCGTGGCTCAATATCCAGAGACATTTTGAACAGGTAGTCGGAAAACTCCTTCTCACTCCTGTTGTCCATCGGGTTCAGGTTCTCGAAGAACCTCTGTGCAAGAAAAAAGAAAAATAAGACATGTTTTGAGTTCAGGATCTGCGAAACCTGTCGAATAAGAAAACGATAAGAGTGAGCGCTCACCCGGATTTCGTGCTCCACCTTCAGACAGTAGGGCTGGTTCTGGTACTGCTGGATCTCTCCTGTGATTTCAGCCACTTTCCTCCTCTTGCTGAAGTTGATCAGCTCCTTGCCGTGGCGTTTGAGGAAGTCTGGGTTGCCTTCCTCTGTCTTCAGGATGTTGGTTAAATAGATACCTGAGGATGAAGATGATGGTGGTCAGTTTAAAATATAGGAAGAAAGAAACTTTAAACTCCGAATGGGTTTAAAATAAATAATGGTGACTGGAAATAACAGTTATAGTTGTAGTTTAACCCTCATTTCATAAAAAAAAAAATAATAAACCATAATGGACTTACCAAAAAAAGGCACACAGGGTGGGTTTATTGACTTGAGTTTAGCCAAGTATTTCTTAAAGTGGTCCTGGCTCAGTTCCACGGCCTCTTCCAGGATTTTCTTTTTCCTCTCTGGTATTGCCTGAGGGAGTAAAAGTCCAATAAATGATGTTCTGAGTTCAGTATTGGGTTTGCATGAATGTAAAAAGAAAAGAGATCAGACATTTCTCAATAGCTAATGAAATAAGGCCCAACAACAGCATCTTAACATGCCAACATTGTGCATCATTCAGCAGCTGGATAAAAACTTATTTTTTGTTAGCTGTAAAAAAGAAACCTAGAGATTCAATTCAACTCCTAATCTCTTTGAGTCATTGGTGGGATTTCCATGTTCATCTTCAGGGGTTTAAAAGTAAAAGGGAACCAGAAAGTAAAAAAATGCATTGGGAAATATTTCTTTCTGATGAAGATGGAGTTTCTTCTGATGGCTTTAATGGCTTTGCTCACCTCAAAGGTGTGGTCCAGCCTGTAGACTGGGACGGAGTTGATGGCGCTGACCACCTCCAGCACACCATTGAAGTTGTTGAGCTCCTGGAAAACCTGCAGAATCTCAATGACCCGCGATAACACGGCCACCCTCTCTTCCAGGTTCATGGTCTCTACAATGCACCTGAGAACGACACACAAACACAGTTACACACATATACATATTTTTTGTCGTCTCAAATCCGTATTCTATGAATCCTTGGACTCACTTCTCGAACCACAGTGTGAGGTTGGTGGTGTGGCGGATCATGCGGAGCAAGTTGGGCGAGTTCTTCTCTTTGTCCTCTTTGGTCCAGACGCTGCCGACCAGCTCAGACGGCCGGACCGCTCTGTTGAGGAAGACAGTTTGTATGTTTCAGACAAGGCAAGGAAACTATTTGATCCAAACCCGTGAATGACGCACAAAACATTATGTTACAAACGATCTGGGTAAAGGAACTCATTCACCTGTACAGCTCTGATTCGAGCAGAGTCAGCTGGCGGGCGATCTCTATGGGATGAAGGGTCATGAGGTCAAACGAGTCCACCTGGCCCGCTCTGCAGATGTGCCACTCGATGGGAGGAGGCGGGCTCTCGAAGGTGATGTTGTGGCTAACGCCATTGGACTGCGTCTGCAGCTTCCTCCTGATGATCTTATTGATCGACTCAACCCACTTTCTCATCGACTTGCCTGAAAAGAAAAAAAACACAGAATTCACATCACTGTGTTTTGCTAAATTAAAAGATTACAGAGAACCTTTAAACAAAACAGGATTTAGTCTTAATTCTGATTTGGGAGGCACACATAGGCAGCAATCCCCACCTGCAACTAAAAAGATAGGCTCTAAACGGCTCAGAAATAATAAATCATGATAATAATAAAGATATGTTTTAATGATGCTGGATATGTTTCAATTATTAAACATAATTATCTGGGAGACGACCGGATGAATTAAACTTATTCTCATAGTTCACCATGTTTAAATCCAAGTTTATATAAAAAGGTAGCAGTATAGTATCAATAATACATGATTGTGTTGATGGACAATGTCACAGGATTAGTTTGAATACATCATCTTTTTACGAAATATTTTGTGTCCATTCTAATATAAAAAATAAAAAAAACTTTTAGCAAAGAAGGCTTCAGCAAAGGTATTTGAATGGAGTTAGTGAAACTCCAATACTGATGTCTGAACGTGCAGTTCTGACCTCTCAGCTGAATCTTGCTGGAGATGTACTCCTCTAATCGACTCCTCAGCTCTGGATCGTTCTCAAAGTCGTAGAAATGATGTTCGACCCACTGACGGAACACGTTGAGAACCCTGTGAGGCAAAGACACGTCGACAGTATTAACTCATTATATGCATCGTCCTGCACACGTACAACTGTGCACACTGAAATCATTTCACATTTATGTACCACTGACAACCAAAAAAGGAAACAAACATGTTCACCCCTGACATTTTTACTGTTCTTTGCCTTTATTGGACAGGAAAGAGGGCAGAGAAAAAGGTCCGACATCCAACATGTCTCGGCTGGAATTTGCACCATAAATGTTGCGGTTGTAAAAAAAACATAAACTAAAGTAAAAACTTTATTAACTTTATAATAATTGTGAGCCACTGCAACTATTAAACTGCCATGGAGCTCTATCAACCACAGTTTATATTTTAAATTCACCAACCATTGACAGAGAGGTTTGTAGGATAGAGACAAGTCCTTAATTGAACAGTTTCTGGCTGCTGGCCAGTGTTTATTCTTCACCCTGTCAGTTCACTTGTTTTAAAGAGAGTGGGTATTTAAAAATAGAAAACAGCAGGAACGCTTTTTTTGTGATTTAAAAAGGGCAAAAGCTGTGCCTGAAGAGCTATTTTCATGTACTTTGAGTCTCCTGGATTTGAAGTACACTGCTGGACCACATTGTGATGTTTATAACAATAGACCACTCGGTTCCTATAATGTTTGTCCCGATCTTTGCTTAAACACGGAAGGATTATTACCATCAGTGTTTATAATGCGTGTCTGTTCCCTAACGTAGACACCTCATTACCGACTTTTGAGGTTTCCCAAAACAGTGCTGATGCAGAGTACATGTAGTGTGCGTGACCAGAAGACTTGTACATCACAATGGGCAACTGCCCACTGGTGTTTTAACCGTTTCTATGACTAAAGTTTAAAGGATTTTACTGCAGCTGCTCTTAACAGCAGCAGCGCAGTCCGATACCGAGAAGCTCTGAGTTTTTAAATGGTACTTACGGGACTATTCCTGACTCGGTTACTCCTTATAAGGACACAGAGTCTAATGCAAAAGTAATTCTGTGGCTCACTGAGAACGTTCAGGCCTTAACAGGAGAATGTGAAAGAGCCAAACAACAACAGGAGACAAAGAGACACAAAATCTTTTGTGGCATTTTGAAAGGCCTTGCTGGGAAATAAAAATAAAAATCTGTGAAAAGTGGAAGAACTTTTTACATTTCATCTGCAAGTTTTAGAGAATACAGTTTAAAACAAAAACATTATTATGTAACCAATTGCATAATTCCACCTGTAAAAGTAACCTTTTTAAAACTTCATAGTGTGACAAAGCAATTCAAACACTTAAGATAAGCAAAGCAATAAGTAGTTTAGGTCTGTAATGCTTTATTTGATTTTATTTTTAAAGGGTCAACTTTATTGGCAGAAATCGAATATAATATTCCTAATAAATGTTTTCATTATTGTATAATCACCTGAAACTAAGCATCTTTGTATTTTGGGCATTTATATCTAAATAAGGATTCCGGTCCTCTTCACAGAGTCCACCGCCATGGGTCTACAGAAGCCCAGAACGGACAAACCAAACGCCTAAAGGCCACCGTAGTTCTCCAACACACTTGTGAAACTGCGGTAAGTTCAGCCGCCGTCTGAATTTCGTTGGTCCTAAAGTCGGCTCTGCAAAGGTCCTGCCACGTTTTTGCACTTGGCGGATCTCGTTACCAGTTTTGGAAAGAGAAGAGTGAGCAGAGGGCGGTTCAGTTGGTTGCAATCTGCAATTGCATCGATAGAGGCCACTAAATCCTACACACTGGCCCTTTAATTAACTTAAAATGGTTTATATAAAGTGCTATACAAATTAAATTGAATGCGTTTCTTGCAGTTGTTGCTCTTCGTCTCCTTACAGAAAACAATCAGCTGTGATTGGACGGTTATCGTACCTGAGTTGGACCGGCTGCACGTATTCCTTCCGGAATCTCTGGAGCTCGGCCGCCATTGGCTGGTCTCCGTTCCAGAGAGCCTGTCGGTCCTCCTCAGTCGGTTCTGGCTCAGGGATCTCAATCCTGAGGAAATCAACGATCAGACACGTGACATTTCAAGATGTCACAGGCACCCACAACATCACATCGCTGAAAGATATATTCTCCAAAAGAAGACCGATTGTTCTTATGGCTCAGAGAGGAATACGTCAGGCGTCCTGGTTAAATCGTACCTGTCTATCAGCAGAGTGAGAAGCTCTTGTGGTTTGCAGAATGATCGGTATGTTGTAAGAAATGTGCGCACAAAGTTAGGATCTACAAACAGATGAAACGGATTAGATAACAAACACAGACAATAAACATCACAATGAATCTTTGCAAAATAAACATTTGAGTTAGCAAAGTAAAATATCTCTTAACCAAATGATTTATTGCAGCAGCTTACCAGCATACATATGGTAGGTGAGCCTCTCTATAAGCTTGACCACTGTGCCGGCCTTAATGATGGGGATGCCTGTTTTGCTCTGCACTTTGTCCTCAAACACAATATTCTCCTCAGAGTCCTGCACGGCAAAGCGGTAAACCTCCGGGGAGGGCAGTCTTAGAGGATGTGCCTGTTCCTCGTGCTGCAGCACTGTGTCCAACATGCGATCCAAAGTGGAGCGGTACTGCAGAGTCACCAGCCCCGCCATCCACGCCGCTTTGTCCTCTGCTGTCCGTGCACAGAAAACGGCACAGTTTTCATCTTTTCCTATCAGTTCAAAGGCGTGCCGCAGCTCCCCCGAGTCCTCGCGATCCACAATGCGGATCTTCCTCAGCACAAACTTCTCCTTCAGACGGTACTCCGCCCCGCTGCCCGAACCCGGGAGCCGTGAGCTCTGATTGGCCTTGCAACTTATCATCAGGCCGTCGAACAGGAAGTTGTGTCTCTCGTGCTTGGCGCCGGCTCGTAAAAGCGGCCCCTCCAGGATGAACTCGCTGCAGCACTGGCCGATGTCTTTTCCCTCCCAGCCGTCGATGCTCTTCTGAATCTCGTTCATGCGTTTGATGGCGAGTTGTTTGCTACGAACCTGCCTGCTGTACAGGCGGTACATGGGCTCACTGTGAGGGAGGAGGGACGTTTGGAGTCAGAAAACCAAAGAGATCAAGGCATAAAATCAAACATTACACAACTGAAATATCACATCCAACAGTGGGTCTGAGCCCCTGCAGCTGCTGGACCCTCCAACTGCATCTTCCATGTGAAAACAGGTTTGTGATGCAACATTTAAACTACTTTCTGCCATTTGGTCAATGACATGCAGACAGAATGACTGAATATTAATAATTCTAAATGTTAGTAGAAGAGGCATACCCAGGTTTACGGCGAGGCTGGTGCTTGGCATAGATGCGTTCCACGCTACATTGAAGGTTGAGCAGCGCTGTGATCGCCTGTTTCAGACATTCTCTGTCATCTTGGTCTTGACTGCGCTCCTGAAGTTGCTGCAAAAATGCCAGAAAACACACACACACCAGATTTATATATTGCTGTATTTCATAATACAGAAGATGTTTTTCACAGCAGAAAATGTCTTTCAGTGACGCTCGATAGAGCCGAGCCTTCTTCAACGTCATCATTCACACCGGTGCTTACTGCAACAAGTCACAATCTCTGCTGTGAAAAACATTTATACAAAAGCTGCATCACAATAACACGTCCATGTGGAATACAGTTACATTCAGCAGATATAGAATACAATTTTAACAAGATGTAGAAATACAGAAAAAAAATGTATGTAGCCGAAACTGAACTTAAATTATAAAAAAAAAAAAAACAGTGTTTATCCAAAAAGAATCACACAAAAGCACCACTTGAACTTTGTTCCCCAGAGATGTTTCTTGGAAATAAGTTATCTATCATGAAAAAAAGCACAAAAAAGCAACTGACAAAGGATTTGGTCCACTAATTGAATAAGAGCCCTATTATAGTGACATTTAGACGATATACAGAGACATATTATAGCTAACGGCTAACCAAGGATCAAATATGCCACATTGTTGGCTCCTCGATCAGGAGCTTTAAATCTAGACATAATGACGCCACAAAATGTCAATCCAGAATGTTTATCATGAAACACTAACCAGGGACGTGATCTGCAAAATAAAAAGAAACCAAAAACGGAATAATAAAATTAAACAATTACTCTGGAAGTGCGTGTGTCAGGACATACCTGCAGCAGCTCAAAGTAGTGCATACAGTGGTATACTGGGACCATCATCAGCTGTGGAAGGACATACTGGACTGCTTCTTTGAAGCCTTCTGCAACTGACTGGAGACAGAGACACAGACAAACTGTTAGTGAAGGACATCATGGACCGATCTGAACCAAGCAGCATGTGACAGAGACTCAGAATTTATTTTACTGATTACAAGAGTGTCATGTTTTCGGTTTGGTTTGCGGGTTAGTTTGTCAGCATGATTTCGGGAAAATCTTCAGGGCAGATGTTAATGAAACTTAGTGGAAAAGTGTAGAATGGGCCAAGGAAGAAGCCATTCAATTTTGGAGCAGAACCGAACAGTGGAGCGGACGCACGCTTATCGGAAATACCATTATATCACAATATCCCCAAGTCCAAAATCATTGATTCCCTCTCACAACAAAACAAAAGTTTTTTCTCATTCAAGATACAAACAATAAAAATTAATAATATATGAAACGTTTAATGTTACCTTTCATTTTCACCTCCAAAAAAAATTGTCGGTGAAATGACTGGATGTGTTTAAACCTGCCTGACATGCGTGTATTGTGTATTCAATCCTGAATCGCTGTATTTTGTGATCGTTTTATAATAAAATGGTAGAAAATGATAAAAAGAGGAGAACTGTGAAGACGAGGTTGGATGAAATGTGTACGTTTCAGAACATAAATGAGACGAAGACGAGCGATACAGGAGGGAGAAGCGGTTGACCGAGTAAAGGTTTCAGGGTAACCGGAGAGGAGGCCGTCATAGTATCCATTTAAACCTCCCCCATCCCCTGATGGACAACTCAGAATCAATATGCTACTACTCAGACTCCACAGCAGCGGCCACGCTGTCTGTGTGGGGAGGGGAGGAGATGGAGAGAGGGTCCGTGTGCACGGAAAAGAAAAGACATCAGCTGCCTGACGCACACTGATGGACAGCCGGGGGAACAATGACCTAAGTTTAGATCATGTTATTGATACGTCAGCATCCTGCGGGTTTACAAATCATCTGCGTGTATTAGAGCTACACATTTAGACGCATCAGAATCAGCAGCACGATGTATTTAGCTTGATTGGGTGCAATGCTGGTATTATGCTAAGCTAACTGGCCACTACCTCCAGCCCAATAGGAATGGCATATTTGAGGGTGGTATTGATCTCCTCATCTAAACTCAAGAAAAAGGATTTTTCCAAAAAAGTCCAACTATAGTGAGGATTGATTGAACACTCAATGAACTAGTACAATTATAAAGTAAAGATGATTATTTCAAATTGAAATAAACATAACTATTTTGTTCCTCAAAATGGGAGAATATAGTGAAATATAGAAGTCACTTTGTTAGTTTACTCGAAGCTGCTTTGTATTGCGTTATGTTCTGAAAAAAAAGAATTGGAGTTATTTCTGCCAAAGATGGTGTTCATGTACAAAATGCATTATGAGCCAATGCTGCTTCTCTTACACAACAATAATCTGCTCTAAGATCCAAAACTACAGCGACATTTCAAAGTGATCTCAGCTTAATGTGAGGGGCTCTTTTTCCATCTGTTCTGAGCAGGTAAACTGGAAAGAAAGTTGTTGGATAACGTGTTAAAACGAGTCTCTACAGGAGCCCGCATCATTGTGGCGGCAGCCTAAATATAAACACACGGTGCAGTAAGAATACGGTACAGAACGACCGAGAACAACGTGTTCCTGTTCCACACAGGCACCGGGCTGCATGAACCCAAGTCGTGGGTCTTTTGCCAACTTAATTCTCATCTTATTTTCAACATGAAAAGCGCCTTGGGCCACCAGCCCCCTCCCCCCCACCCCCAAGAGAAAAATGCCCCGCAGTGTGGCTGCCTGTTCTATTTTTAAAAAGGCGATGTAATTTACCCACAATACCAGACGCTGCAGAGTGCAGGGCTGAGTGCTCGACAGACACATCCATCCGACAGAACGGGGAGGGGAGGGAGGAAGTCAAGAAGGATGGAGTGAGGAAGATGAAGTACGTGCAATGAGACAAAAGCTGAAGAGGCAGAGCAGTAGATGCTGATGATGATACTACGAAGGGTTCGATTTGCACTACAGCAAACGTTGTAATACGTATGCATTTATACCAGGTGCTGTGGAGGACAACGTGCATGTGACGGGTCATGTTGTAAAAATAAAATGTAAAAGATGGTAGAGAGACGAGGAGACGAACAGCCATCGGGTCAGAGATGAAACACAAAGTGAGAGATGCTGAAATAAGATGAGCCAACAGTGCAGAAGCAGGGTCAGTTTGATGAAGGTGTGTGTGGGGTTAGAGGGGAGGCTGGTGGAGAGACACTGGGCACACTTATAAAGCACCACAATAAATATCTTTTTTTGACCAGGAGGAATCAAAATCTGTGGATTGTAAAGCTGATTAGTTAAGCAGGTTTACGCTGCCATTTAAAAAAAATTGAAATACTCTTATCTTTTAAGTATTATTAATAAAATGACATTTGTTTTCTGGACTGTGATTCAGACAAAAGAAGCTTTTTTGAAGATGAAGACGTCTGTCAGTCGGAAAAATGTGATGGAATTCTTTATTTTTTTATTAATGGAGAAAACAATCGGTTGAAGAAAATGAAAATGCTCGATGGTTGCGTCATCATTCAAAAGACATAATACTATAATCTAGAGTTTCACACTTAGGGTCCAAATAGACTCAATGCTTTGACACATTTTTCCTCCCACTTTTTTATTGGATCAATTTGTCAGAGACAGCCTATGTTGTGTTTTTCAAAAATGGAACTAATTAGGGCTGCAACCAAGTTTAAATTTTTTGCCCTGAAAAATGTCAAAAAAGTATATCACACTTTTTTAGAGCCCAAGTTGATGTCTTTAAATCTCTGGTTTTATGCAACGAACAGCACAAAACCCAAAGAAATTCATTATACTATCATGTAATTCAAAGGAAAACACAACCCTCACAGTTGAGAAGCTGGAACTGGGTAATGTCTGGCATTTATACCACCACTTAAAATTTACTTTAAATCGATTAACAAAATAGTTTCCAAATACACCCAACAGATGTTCAGTTAACGATCATGTATGAGGAAGAAAAGCTGAACATTTAAGAAGACGGAACCCCTAAATGTTTGCTTAAAACTGACTGAAAGTTTTGATTATTTTCTGTCGATCAACAATCAATTCCCTTCGCTGTATCTAGATTAAATAAATAAATATTGGTACTCAAAGAGTCATATTGAGTCAACGTGTCTACTTCAGGTTATATACACTGTTGTGGCCTTCAAGAAAAACTGCAAGTGAAACAATGCAAGGTGTTTTTAAACAGACACCACGGTGCTACAGTGCAAAAATAAAGCAGTATTTTTAACTCTTGTGCCCTTTCCCCGACTCTCATACAATGAGTATATGAAAATAAACACCGGGTGTGGGCAATCAGAGGACAGTGCCATCGGTGTTGATCTTACTGGGGTTAGAGTGGCGGTTTGAGGGTAAACACAGCGAGGCCTCAACCTGAGGTACAGTAGGGCTGCGGGACGCTCGGTCAGCAGCCGCATTTGTGACGTTACTACGAAGCAGGAAGACGTAAAGGCCAGTCCAATAACAAAAGATCTCAATATCCATTAGACAAAATGGCAGATAGGTGTTCAGCACCTCGAGAGAAACGGCAGAAAACCAGCTCGTACAGTAAATACAGTCTGAAAACGCTGCTTCGTGTGAACAGCCGGACTCGCTGGTCTTTGGCCTGAGAAAACACCAGCAAATATTTCATCTTCAAAGGCCGCCGGGCTGCACCCCATTGAGCATAATTCAATGCTATTCTTGTGAAGAATGTCCAAATAAAACAATGTGGCAGCAGTGAATAAACTGTACACAGGACGCTGGGTATGTCATGACATGCCCTCAAACGATATTGGGAGGAATTCCACCAGGTTCACTTCAAAGCAAAACAGGAACAAATATTCAAGCACTGTTTGCTTGGCGTAAACACATAAATGACCTACGTGCGCCTTCATATTTAAAATTTTTTGTTTTTTTCTTCAGGTTTGTGGCATTTTTTTCTTTTTTATTTGAGAATGACGGGAAAGAGCGGGAGACATAACGGCTTTAATGGCGGTGAAGTCATAGAACAGCAATTAAATGTCATTAATTTAAAACATAATAATTAACAATGATACCCAGATATATACTTTACTATTTATAATAACTTAATATTAACCATGTATTCAACAGGAGTGAATTACTTCAATTCACAGATTAGAAATCAAAAGTTTTGTTTATTGTTTAGATTATTTATTAAAAATATTTGACCAATTATATTTTATATGAATGCAGGACATCCGCACGAAGACCTTTTTGGTTTTTAAGAAATTGACAACCTAGACTACAGTTTTATTGAAATTTTAATAACTGAAATATTCAGCCAACATAACTGCCTTCTCATTAACTATAAGTGCAAAGGACAAAATTACTAAATCAGGTTATAAGCACCCTATTCTTGAACTTTACTCTTCCTCAAATGTGGAGAATACTGATTTTAATACGGACTACTTATACCAATAATAACAACCTCTCTCTTTCTCCACTTTTCTGTATTGCATTTCCTAAACAAGCCCAGACGACCGAACATCTTACCTGGAAGTAGAGGCCGGCGGTTGACCGCGCCATCAGGTTGTTGAAGTGCTCGTGGAAATCCCTACTGAGGATATCCTGAGACAAGGTCTCGTAGGGGTCAAACGCCTGCTCCTATAGACGAGGAAAGAATAACTCAACAGTTAATGTCCACACCTGACAGTATTCCTACACTACGATAAGGATGCTCGACTGCAAGCGGTGCGTTGGATATAAGCTAGTATCCAATGCCAAACATTAGCTGCCTGTATTTCAAGAAGAATTTGTTATTAACTGTTGTTGTTAGCTTGCTAGCCAGTCATTCATTCCCCGTGTTTGAGCCGTGCTGTTGGGTTAGATAACGACTTATTTGAACCACGTTTCTTAGATTCAAAATACCTCGGGGGCTATGTGTAATGTGTGTAAATATAGCCTCTGAGGTACGATGCAGAACGTTTTTATTTTTTATTATTACTTTAACAGCTCAGGGATGTTGAAGGAACAACCTGTTTGTGCACTTTCTGAAGATGCCAGTCAGTTCTGTTTTTTAATAAAGGGTTGGAAATTAATGTTTTTTTATCCGATTCCTCAAAAAAGAATCGACAGATTAAGCGATTATTAAAATAATCGTTAGTTGCAGCCCTACTCTACACAGCTCGTTTGATTGACAGTTTGTAAAAATGATCAATAAATTGCAATTCATATATCAGATACTAGAATATAGAGCATTTCTACTTTGGGATCATGGCCTTTTTTTTGCCATCAGATAAAATAATACAATTTCATCTGAGCATCTGTACAGTTTCATACAATTTTATCACAATTCAAATTTGGTTAATATATTTGGCAACACGCATCTTGAACTTGTGAGTTTTAAGGTTTCCGGGTGAGAAACGCTTCATACCTCTGCTAGATCCTCAAAGCAGCTGCCCACCAGCGGATGAGGGCTGCCATCAGCCGTCATCTCCACGGCATCCTCGATCAGTCCGAGCAGCTTCACTGTCAGCTCGTGGATGTCCAGGATGTTGCTGAAGATCACCTCCACATCCTGCAAAACAAGAGGAAAGTGAATTAAAAAGGTGGGAGTGGTAGTACTGAATCCTTAAACCAGCAAGTAAAGGCTGCTGCAGGGAGAGGGATTAATCACCCTGCTTACCTCTTTCTACTCTTTAAAAAGGGGAACTCCACGGATTTTACACATCAAAGTCTGTTTACAGGCCTTGATTTCAGTTGCATTGTGGGTAATGTAGGTGCCAGGATAAAGAAAATGTGAAAAAAAGAGACTACATCTCTGATCTGCTCCACCAATTTTTATTTTGAGAGATTAGATTAAAGACTTATTGTCTCCGGGATGTGAAAGACTTCGTTCACACACACACACACAAAAAACTGGCTAAGGTACAAAATCAGAGATGCAATAACATGATTACTATAAAACATGTCTACACACAGCTGGTCAGAGCTGATGAGAACTTATTTCTCTCTTGGTTGGAGCAGTCAGCCTAACTTATTTACACTTATTTAAGTGTCAGTTTTAGTCAAATTTAGGAATGAATTATATGGATCAATGGATGAACTGCTCTGATTAAGGAACTTTCTTTTCATTCCACCACACTGCCACAGAAAGAAATCCTTTGTCAGCCGTTCAATTCAATAATTTACCAATGTGGCCATGGCTACAAGTACACTTAAGAAATCTTCTTACCACGGGAAACCTACAATAACAGGAAAGTTAAATGCATGTGAACACTCTGAAGGTGTTTAACCATCAGCGTGTGTCGCAGGGTGTTGCTGAAAGAGCGCCCGTTCTTGTTCTACCTCCCTTAGATAAACAAACGCTAAAAAGAAAATAGTGGTGGGAGTGAGCACCAAACAACATGCTTTAAGGAAATCATTATTCAAGCATTCGAGAGCCCTAAAATAGCACTGAGTGATTATCGACTGCTAAAGTCTGAATAGAAGTTCAGTCCTGTCATTATTTGACGGTAACACTTTCCTGACATCTCCCGGGTAATTTCAGATTACGCTGCGTTTCAACAGACATAATTGAGGTTATTTTGGCGAGGGCTGCAGATGTTGTTCCTGTCTCAAAATAATGACATGTTCTGCATTCCACTGGGCCTCACAAAAGGTTTATCCTCCTCACCCAAATGATACCACAAATTACCCAACCCAAAATATGCAAAGCCACAGCGACCCATTAAACTCAAATTTCCCTTCACTTCCTCTCAACTCAGAGACCCACCGTTCAACTCCTTACTCATACGGGTTCCTTTCTTTTCTAGAGCACTTAATTGCCATACTAGACAAAATGTAATTGGTCATTTGTTTCTTTGGTTAACCCTCTGTGACAGACACAGATGCCTATTTACTGGAGGGGTCAGAGAGCATGGGTGGTGTCTCAGGAGATGTTACAACGGAGCTGGAGCCTTTTTCTCTCTGGCATGGACTTATTGCCTGTTCCAGCTTTCTGCATACAGGATGTATGACGTCTTTGACGATCAGAAAAGACAAAAGTCTTTCATCTCAGATAAATAGATTAGAGAGTAGTTTGGCTTTTGTTGAGTCTGCAGTGTGGAGGAACCTCAGACTGAGAAGTGTCAGTCGTATCAAAGCAATATTCAAAGTACTTAAAGGGAAAGTGGAAAAATACTGCCAGGTTGTCTCTTCTCCAGGCTTAATAACATAAATCAACACTGTAAAATCTGTTTGGGTATTTCAAAAGGACTTCCTGATGCTGATTACCAGTTAGCCGATTACAGAGTTTCAGCTGTAATCTTTAAATGTTCTTATGCTGGATTTGGCTTAAATTGCTTTGTAATTAGGTTCACAGTTAGTTGGAAATTTAACTTGTTGTTTATAATCCGGCTGCAGCGTGAGCTGGCAGCAGCTGCTGTATTCAGCACAAGAGTTAGAGGACGTTTCTGAGATTAGTATCCGGCACCTTTATGTGAATAAATCCGTTGGAGAGTGATGGTGGGTCGTCTTACAAGAGGTTATTGATTTTTTTTAAATTTGTATACATTTTTTTAATCTAATACTAACATTGTGGATCAGTCATTATTTTACACTTGATTAATGAGCAACATCTGGAGTTTCGTATAATACCAGTCTTGTGATACAGAAATCCTATAAACAGTTGAGCTGTTTTCTGATCTGCTCTCCTTTATCAAGCTTTGTCAAAGAGGTGATAACAATTAATTTATCCACAATACGTTTCAAGTAATATTCCCTATAATAAAAAATAAAAAAGTACTGAAAAATATATTTTTGAAGATACATTTTACAGAGTGACCCGCTTTTATTAGCTAACTGTGCGCACGTTGTCACATTTCCTGTGGTTGTTTCACAGTAACCTTCGTCTGCCTTCCCAGAAAAAATACACTTATTAAATATATACAGAAAATGCTGTGTTATTATCAACAGTAGCATCACAAGTTAACTTAAACGTACTGCAGTGATGGAATAGTGTAGTAATTGGGCTCCTACTGTGACAACTAATAAGGCAAAAATATGCATGAGGATCAACGTGGCTCTACATCATGTAGTCTGACATTTCTGTTTTACAAACCAACTTCTGTAAATCTACCCACCAACTGGCGGTTTCAGTAGTTGATGAAACTCCTTGTCAGCACATGGAAACAATGTGTGTGAAAATGGGATGGTAATGATTAAAGTTTAGTCTGCATTATAAAAATCGCAATGTTGACATCTCTTGAATCAACTGCGCGTTTCTTCCTCACCTGAGGCGTGAAGATCTTGGGGTTGGACAGGAAGTGCTGGCGGAACACTTTGATGATGAGGTCGAGCTCTCGCAGGTATTGCCGCTCCTCTGCGATTTCAAGCCTCACCAGGTCGTCGTATGTGAACTCCCCGGAGGACGACGGCTCCTCGGTGCACTGAGACATCAAGCCGATGTCCTCCTCCTGGTCAAACATGTCCATCAGCACCTGGAAACAAATGAAGGGGAACGATGAATCAAGAGCCAAAGCAATTGTCCTGTGTGATGTTTCACACACGCCCAGAACCTGCAGCCATCAAACTGGGCGTCGGCTTTTCTTTTCCCCTCTCACGTGTTCTCACCTTGTCTGCACACATGGACACCTTGATGTCCTGCTGGCTGATTTCATAGTGCCGAATGTTGCCGACGTAGTTGCCCGCCAGTTTCAGTATGTCTGCTGATATGTATTCAAGCACAGCCACGATGTACAGGGAAACATGGTAGTCCACTTTATAGCCCAAAACCTCCTGTTGGGAAAAAAATTAAAGCAGAAAAACAACATATTAAGCATTACACATAGGCTAAACAGCAGTTCAAAAGTATTCATAGTATCTGTCTGAGCCTGCATGATCAGACTTGTTCAGGATTGTTAAATTATTCTGAACCAGAGTCCTGCGTCGGGTCGGGTACCTGCAGGGTGACCCTAAAAAAAAAAAAGGTGATTGGCAGGTGGTATTTTATCTTAATCATATTTCCAGGTCCGGTTTTGGGTAAAATAAAGAACATGCTGGTCGAAACAAAATAAATAGAAAAACAATAAATAAGCATAAAGATAAAATAAATATAATTGAATGTTTTAATACTGATGCTTGTGTATTTCCTGAATTACCTTTGTTTTGCATGAATGAAAGCCAAAATTGTCACATTATTTGAACAGGGAATGGTTATTATGGGATTTTTGTGTCGGGCTGTGGATCTTCTGTTGCAGAATTAATTGGTCTTATGTGCGGGTGGGTGGGTGGGTGGGTGAGGTATTGTATGCTGCTGTACTGAGGCAGGAGACGGGTCTTAAAAATCAGACCCATGCAGGACTTTGGTCTGAACCAAAATGTTTCCCAGCAACTGCTGTAACTTTCTGTCACTTGCGTCAGAGTTGACGACGTCGAATGAGACCGTGAAACCTGCTATCGTCCAGATTCTGTGAACTGAAACATGCCTTTCAACCTAAATACTTACTACATAAATGACAATAATGTAACTCTAAAATTGCATGATTTCGGGAATGTTCACTTTATGTGACTGATAGAGAAACTGTGGCGGTCTTTGGGAGTCTTTACCTTCAGCAGTGGGTGTATCTTGTCCACAGGGAGAAGTAAAGGGTTTCTCCTCTTGCGTTTCTCAATCGCTGACTGGGCGTCGGCAATCGCCCACTTATCTATCGGGTGGGGAAAAGTTTTCTGGACACGTTCCTGGAAAAAAAGAAAATTACTCTCTTAACACTTTATAATTTTGGAAGCATTAAGGTGATTGAAAGCTGCAGGCATTCAATTAGTGCCGTGGAATGCCGCTGTGGTAGCACGTGTTTGCTAAATTGCATTTCGTCAATTTGCAAACACATTATGAATTTATATTTAGATGTCGCGTAGAGAGCCTTACCTCTACGTCCTGCACGGAGCGAGGCTGGGCCACACACAGCATGTTGAGCAGCTGCAGGATCAGCTCCTCGATGTGCTGCAGGGCATCCTCCTTCGCCATGAGGTTTGGGTGGACCTGCTTCTGTACCTGAATGTTCGACACAAACGCATGAGAAGAGAGACGGCAAGAATTCATGCAAGGTCATCCTGCAACTTCAAAACTGGCGTTATTGGTTTTTGTCGGCTTCACTACGAGAATTAAAACTTCTTTCTTCTGCACTGCTCACATGATCTCGACTGAAACCGTGTAATATGTGAAACTGATCGCAACACCTGGTATGATGAACCTAAATTTGGCTCAGGTCACATGTAATGACGTCAAAGCAGCAAGTACAGGCAACGACTGATAAAAAACAAAACAGCATATCTTGGATACCTTGGTGTTTTTTGCCGGTTTCAGCCATTAACTACAAAGCATACATCATTTTCATTACAGCTTTTTAATCGTAGTAAGTAAAGTGAGTAAAGGTGGCGGCCTGGAATGTAGGAAAATAATAGACAAACATGAAATACATGAAGTTTGCTCTGCTGTAACAAACTATACACGGTGTGTCCCTTTGGGCCAAAGCACACCAGCATCTGTGTGAGAAATCTGGCTGCACACCACAGATAAATCTACTCAAAGCAATTACTCAGCCTCAAGTTAAGCTGAAAGACACTTCTAAACAATAAACCTGTCAACAAATATTATCTCCATATAAATAGAATGAGATGTGCATTTAAAAAGGTCTCTTCTCCTGATTTATTAAGTCATCCGGGCTTTCTAAGTCGTGGGACTTTTGAGAGGTGGAACAGAAGGTGTTGTTTTAGGTGCAGACAGCATAGAAGGTGTGGCTTCACCAGGTCTACAAGTGGAAGACAAGAACACCCTCCCTCCCTCCTCCCTCCTCCCTCCTCCCCCCTCCCCCTCCTCCTCCTCCTCCTCCTCCTCCTCCTCCTCCTCCTCCTCCTCCTCCTCCTCCTCCTCCTCCTCCTCCTCCTCCTCCTCCAACCTCCCAAAAGTTGTCGTCATTCGAGCCGTGCCCTCTTGCAGGAATGCTGTCAGTTGAGGTACTATTATAGCACCCAAAGCAGACTTAGAGGGGGAGAGAGAAGAAAAAAAAGAAAAGAAAAGGCTGGGAGAGAACGAGATGAGAGAGGTGGATCGAACGACAGCCTAACGTTTACTCTCCACTCACAAAAGCCAGGCCTGTTCACACGTCGGTGATGGAATTACCCTGGCATATAGTAAAGTGGGGCATTATGATGACAAAACGTTGCCCCCGGATTCAGGAATGTGAGAGGAGTTAAAAAGGTCAACGCAGGCCGAGCTTTATGCATTCTTGTGCTCTGACTTAACAGAGATGCAGTGACGGGCAGGATGTCCCTTCTGCCTCAAGTTTAAGTTCATTGGTTGAATTTGAAGGTGAAACTCTCGCTGCGGGGGATTAGAAAAGATCCCCTAGTTCTCCCAAGATCTGTTTTGGATTCAAATTATGAATCATTAACTACAATCAGATGCTTCTTAAAACAAGAGGAGCTGGAAAATCTGACGTCCCGTTTCTGGTCTTGTTTACGTCATTTTCTGTTTTGATGCACACTCACAAGACTTAACGGTTATTAAAAAAAAAATTGCACATCAAAGCAGAAGTAGGTTATGATATATATTATCTCCACCGCAAATAGGCACTTGACCAAATTCCACAGGACACCAGGAGCTGTGAGTCACCACACTGAAACTACGGGGGTTTCCCTCGACTCCATTCACAGAATAGTTGGCCGGTTTCTGAGAGGCCCACATCCAACAAGTGTCGTCCATCTGCAACGATGTTAGGATGAGACACGGAGCTACGAAAATACACAAATCTGAATGTCATTTGAATGAAATCCACAATTCAAAGTGAAATCAAATACAATATATGCAAGTGTTATAAGGGCACCAAATGAGCTGCTGGATAGTAGTTGTGCTCCAACACAAGATGGTACATACTTTGTGTTTCTGCTTGTAGAGCTGAAACTATTTGTAAAGTAATACAAAATTAATCTGTAATAAATTGGATCTTTTCTGATCGTCTTAAGTCACATTTTCAAGCAGACAAAATTCACTGGTTCCATCTTCTAACATGCCAATAGTTTCTGGATTTCTTAGTTTAAAAAACATTTATTATAGTAATAAACTGAATATCTTTGAGATTTATTAAATCGACAAAGAAAATTGACATTTGTGTAATTATTTAAAATGTAAATAATGTATAGTCGTCTTAGCCTTATACAGTAATACACTGAATATCTGTGTTTTGGACTGTTGGTTGAACAGCAAGACTTGTAAACATGACACTTGGGACTGGAAATTGTAATGAGAAATCATAACTTTTGAGAGTCCAATAAATTCACAGAACTATCAGAATAATCAATAATAAAATAATCATAAGTTGCAGCCTTGCCTGCATGGATAATAAAGTAGTTACACTTCCATGGAAGGCATTTAATAATCAATTTTATTGACTGACAGTTTGAAATGACACTTTAAGAAGTCTCAAGTCTGTCAGTTCTGCCTGATGACGACAGCTAAATTGAGGACTGAATGCAGAGCATGTGTAGGTATGACTACGGCTCAGAGTATTTACAGTACCACTGAAACTTGACCCTAATGGGTGATGGATGCTGCGTGGTCTAATATAGTCGGCGGCCGAGACAAGCAAAGTGAAAGCAACCGAGTGGAAGAACAGCAGGGGAACTCCTGAGTTTGAAAAGCACAAGAGACACAATTTGTCTCATGGAAAGACAACTTTTCTCCTGCAGAAAGCACGACAGCAGGTGAATTTAAATCATCCTCCCTCGTGATCCTCAAATTGATGCAAAAATCATAATAATCCAACGTAGCTCTGTCCACAAATGTCTAAAACCCCCAGACATGGTTATGGAATAGTTATCTGAAAACAAATGTCAATTAATGTGTTTGACACATAATCAGCAATTATTGAATAATTGTTTTGGTCAATTTTCCAGCAAAAATGCAAAATATTTGCTGGTTCTAACGTTTCAAATAAGAGAATTTACCGCTTTTCCTATTTGACATATAACAGTAAACTGAATATATCATATTTCCCTCTTTGCTGACATTTTACCAAAGAATGGGCAAACTAGTCAGTAATGAAAATGTGTATACATTTAAAATGGTCTCCTGGTATGAATTGTAAATGTAACATCTTTAGGTCTTTTGGCTTTTCATCTTTATTATAATTCTTAATTAATAGGAATAGAAATGTGATATTCAATAGATATATTTA
This sequence comes from Myoxocephalus aenaeus, assembly GCA_038501785.1. NCBI lineage: Eukaryota > Metazoa > Chordata > Actinopteri > Perciformes > Cottidae > Myoxocephalus > Myoxocephalus aenaeus. The sequence goes on from JBAMJR010000015.1 coordinate 4,463,079, forward strand.
ATATGGCCCACTCTTCCACTGCATGTATGCAAAGAAATTAAAACGAGCAGCATCTCGATCATATGCAGGTTTTCATGCACATCTTCTTGTGCCATGTTAAGGTGTTCAGTTTCATGGGTCAGCTCCATTAAGACGGGAAAGGCTTGTGTACAGGAAGTCCCAGCGCTCCCCCCCCCCCATCCATCCATCCACCCACCTCCTGCCTTGCTCTCTACCCACACAGATGAAGCCCCCGGGGGAGAGCAGATCATAGCAGCAGACTGAGAGGTATTGATGTGCGTGTACGAGGAGGCAACAGCAGCACTCGTACTACACAGACTGGAGCGGAGCCAAAGCCAGAGGAGGGAAAACCAGGATTCACAAAACAGACAAAAACTACCAGGAACAGAAATCCAACTGGCTGATGTTCAACCTCAGAGTCTTATAGAAACACAAGTATATCCATTTCTAGGTAGAAGACCACCTAGTGAGCAGAAACTGATCCATGAATGAACTAACTACCATCAGCAGTTAAACGAGAGCTGAAAACAATTAGCTTATTAATTGATCTGCTGATAACTTTGATATAATTTAATTGTTTAAGTCATGCTTCGATATAGGTTTTGAAACGTGAGAATTAAAAATAGGGCTGCAACGAGTGATTATTGTAGTGGCTGTTTCGCTATGTTTTTTTTTTTAAATTGTTTGTCTTTGTATAGTTGTATAGTGTTTTATTCTGCATTTTTTCCTCAAAATAAATGAATAAAGATTTAAATGCAACAATGTTACCATCATGTATCATCTCTATCAAATAAATAATTAAGTTAAAAAAGAAAAAAAATCATTGAATTGATTAATCATTTAAAACAATAAAATGTCAGAAAATAATAATAAATCTCTTGTTTTTCTGACTCATGATCCAAAACCCAGCCACAGAAGATACTCAGATTACAATAATATAAAATAGGGAAAGAAGGAAATTGTCTCATTGGAGAAGCTGGAAGCAGAGAATAAGTATTTTTGCTTACAAAATAACTTAAACAGTTAATTGTTTATCAACATAGTTGACTAATCAAATCAACTAATTGTTGCAGCTTCAATTTTATGCTTTTCCCCCCGTTTGATGTTGTTAAATTAATTAGTGATGATCAGCCGAAACAAGCAAGTTAAAAGATATCACAAGACCATTTCTTTACACATTTTAACTTAATAAACAGAATAACGGGAAGAAAAACGATCAACGGGTTTGTTGATGATACGGTTTAATTTACACACAGAGCAGAAGTGTCTCAATGTCATTTTCTAAAACTGATCAAAGAACAAGAACGTACTAAACGGTCAGAAGGATAAAACACAGGACTTTGCTTAAAGAACAGACCAGTGCCACTGCACCAACTATCCACAAACAACATAGTGTATTAAATGTATATTATAATGCACATTTTAGCATTGCAGGTACATTCACACAGTATCTTAAATGTAAAGTAGTAACATCGTCTGCAACAACACGCTGAAATAATAAGATCGGACAGAAAACAATGGAGCTGTGAAGCTCACAAGTGAAAGTTAAGGGGGAAAATCTAATCGTTCAAACGGAAAAAGCACACACAGCATTTCTCCAAATCTCCGAACCGCGGACATTTTACCTCAAAAGAAGATTTTATTACCCCAAAAGTGCGACATCATCACAAGTATTAGGCCAGTCATGGAAACTGTAGCAAGGCAGCCAATACGTGCACACCAAAATATGACAAAGTAGTTCAGAAACTGTGTGCACATTGGTAAAACTAAAATCCTGCATGTCTCAACTGTAACACACACACACAGAGGGATCAGGTGTTGTGTGCGCTGGTGGCAAAATAACCAAAAAGTTGGAGGTAATAATAGAGGCCGGACGGTCCTAATACAGGGTTAACATTTCTAATTCAATTGATTATTCTCCTGGCTGTGTATAAGGGGCTGCATCAGGCTCAGGTTGCAGGTAATATGGCTTGCGTGCGTGCGTGCGTGCGTGCCACGGTGGGGGTGGGGCTTGTTATTATACCCGAGCATGTGTCACTGTTTGTGATTCATGCCATGACATCATATGCCATTACAACCAGACTGTCTGGGGAACCATAGGCCAGCCAGAGATCAACTCTGAGACAACAGGCGCACACACACGACAAGAGACATAAACACAGGTAATCTTTGGACACACACAGACACACACACACACACACACACACACACACACACACACACACACACACACACACACACACACACTTCACCAGCCCTCCTCACATTCACACCATGAAGACAATGGCTGGTAGACGTGCTGTCGACAGCACGTGGCCTCGCCATGACCCCAGTCTGACCCGACCCAGTGACCCCTGCCTGCCTGCCTCCCTCCCTCCCTCCGCCCATCCTCCGTCTGAGGACAGACTGACGTTCACAGACCTTATTCAATATTCTGTAAAGGGTGGAGAACGTGTGTGTTAATCGGCACTGACTCTGCAGACGGCGCGGTGCACAGGAAGTGCAACCTGTTACCAGGAGCATCCTGTCCGATTGACACACAAAGCTCATCTGATGGGCTGCAGTTTGTGTCACTTCATTGTTAATTAAGGAGATGATCGAGTGCTAAGAGCGAAGCATCCCCGGTTCGAGTCCAGCCATGGGACCTTTGTTGCATTATATCATACTTGATCTCCTCATCCTCTCACTTTGTCATAAATGCATAAGAATAAAATAAAAATCATTAAAAAAAAAAAGATTAAATACAACTCTGCTCAACAAATACATTCAGAAAAAGTTAACTAAAAAGGTAGTTGCAGTCACATTAGTTGTATTTATTTTCTGTTTGAAGACTATAGTGCACTTTATTTTTTAACTTGCACGGATCCAATTCAATAATAAAAATAAATAAATAAATAAATAAATAAATATATGAGAGTTGCAGAGACAATACTGATATTTGATTGTGGCAGCAGTAAGATATAATCAAGTGTTTGTTTAGTGTAAAACTAACTAACAGAGTAGATCACAGCAGAGTCGCTTCAGGTCAGTCACTCCTTTTAAGTGAAAGTTGTTTTAATCCATCTTGACGACCGATCAATGATGAGATAGATATGACGAGATACAAATATAAAACTGTAACACAGTAAGACCGGTCTCCAGGCACTTCGTAAATATCACAACTACTTTCTTGAATTTGGGAACCCTTGAGCTTTTACCTCATATAGTGGAGGCTTATAATATGTCAATCCTTCTAATTCTGAAGTGACAACAGCTCTGTCTAGCCCGGATGAAAGTGGAGGCAAGACCAACTGACTAAAATAAAAAAAAGACCTCGGCTGTAAGTTTTGGCTTGTTGTGAAGTCACCCGGTCAGAATTTTAAGCAACTACTCAGGCTGAGAAGATTAAAGAGGGGACACACACACACACACACACACACACACACACACACACACACACACACACACACACACACAGAGAGAGAGAGAGAGAGAGAGAACAACAACAACAACAAAGCATGCTTGTAACCCGACCAATCTCAGCTTTAAATGTTGGCCTGTGAAGCCCTGTGAACTCAGCAGCATTGCGCTGCGCTAACTCAACATGGCAATGGAATGAAACCGTAGCCAGCAAAGCTCTGGCCTTCCTCTTGATGCCAGGGAAACAGCAGACCCGGGGAATGCACAGTTATTATCAACACCGGCACGTCGGCGGCCAAATGACCCTCTTGCAAATCACCGGGCACGAGCCGTGGGGATCAAGAATAGCAGGGACACGCAGAGACAAACACTGAGCTCCACCATGGTGAAATGTCATGTAGATATTATAAAAGCCTTATTCTATCATGAAAAGTGAGAGAAAGGTCCACAGCCAAACTGGCACATCGATGTATTTGCCGAATACAACGTCAAGTCTCAGGTCCTTCACATCCATTAAAATAGAATATGCCGTGGTCATTTGACGAGCACAAAAGAAAATTACGTTTTTTGCTAGTAGTTATGAACACAAAACCCGTCATTAAAGTGTGCAGAGGTAATCACAGAGCCGAATCGATGTCTCTTAAGGCCAAGTCAGATTCTCTTTCTACTAGATAAAAGAGTCCACCGGCACGAATGCATACACTACTTGCCGTAAGTCGGTTTACAGAGTTAGCCCGCTACAACAGTTGCAATGGCACATATAAACATGGCCGCCACTATCACCATTCTGCTATGCTGATTTGAATGTGAATGTCAGTTCTACTCCGACTCCATTTCTATGTCCCCGCCTTTAAGAGGCAGCTCATCATTCCAGATGTGCAGTTAAGCTCACCTTTCGTAAATAGAAAGAAATAAAAGTGCTAAGGTCCATCATTCAGGCCTGTAACTAATGCCTGCTTTCATTATCAATTCATCATTGAGACTATAAATTCCCAGAGGCAACGTTGACGTCTGCAGATTGCATTTTCTGTCCTCTAGTCCTAAATCCCTTAAAAATATCCCTTTATGATGATATAAAACAGAGGAGGCAGCAAATCATCAAATTTGAGAACATGCATCCGATATTTCTGCTTGTTAAACTACACAAGCGATTAAATGATCATCAAAATAGTTGGCGATACATTTCTGATTTCACAACAATCTGTAAAATATTTGTACATATAGGCTGTAGCTGGATAAGTCTGTAGCTGATAAGTCTGTCTCATTTATGACGCAATGCTTCAGGTGACCACCCATCAGCTGAAGGTGACACTTCTTAAACTCCCTCCCTGGTTGATCACAAAGTTACCTCCCTACCCATTAACAGGTTTGCTTTCATCCTTCCTCTCAACAACAATCCAAAATCATTCTTCGGGATGGAGTCATCCACCATGGCTCCTTCTGACAAGGAAACCCCCCCAGTGGACAGCTGTGAAAAACAGCGAGTCACAGTCTGTCAGAACCATAGCAAACCTCTCCTGCGTCAATCTCTGACAGGCTTTCCCTCCGGCAGTTGTGTAACAAGTTGAGACAATGAAACCCCGGCCCACCACCTGCTCGCTCAGTTTCACCCGATTCATCCCACCAGCTCTACTGCGTTATGGATAACCGACAGAGAAAAAAAAACCTGCAAGTGTTGCGTTATCTATAAAACCCACTGTTGCTACATGGCTAAAGCCGTGTAGTTTATAAAAATGAATGCATTAAAAGTCTATGTCACCATTTGATGAAGTCTACAAAGGCTGAAAAGGGAAGGAGGAGCAGATTGTGTGTGCCAATAAAGGGTCTCGGAGAAAAAATCTAAAGTAGGCGCTTGATTAGCTGCACTTAAAACAAAAGAGGGTAATTAAACAACTTCATCAAAGCACAGTTCAAGAAGTTAGCGACACTGAGAAATCTATTTTGGGTTACAGACATGAATCTTTCATGCTTTGAAAATAAACTTGGTTCGTAGTACTTCTACATCTGTTTCAGGAACTCAAATTTTGCAGTCTATTAAAACATGACGTTTTAACCTCTTTCTGAATAAGTCAACACGCTGAGAAGTTCCTACTTTAGTACTCAATTATAAACACCGACCACATGTAGTCTTGTCTTAATAAGTTCAACAACTGTCAGGTAAAACTGTGTTAAAGAAATATTGATCAACAGTGGTAAATGTACATTTTGTAGAGGATAAGTTTGGAGGCATGATGCATCATAAATGGAGAAACATGAACAGTGAACTGGTTGGATTACGAGGTGCAGGTCTTAAGTGCTTGCTGTGGTTTGGTTTAACTCAAATCTCCTTTCGGTCACGAGCAGAACTTCTTACCGTGCCATCCTAATGTACCATTGCATCATGAGCATGTATTAGTTGCTCCAAGCACAGCACCTGTGCTGTGCCCAACAGTATGGAAACTGAGCCAAAGATGTCCCGTCAACAACACAGCATTGCCACAACAGTCTATGCCCATTAATGACTCTTGTGAGCTCCGAACGCATCAGGAAACATAAACATATGAAGGAATCTTGACAGGCCCTTGTGGGTTTACATACAGGCCGATTTTCAAAGCGAAAGCAGTATGCAGAGCTTTTAGTGTCTTCCAGTATCTAAACAGTGTGGCTCTGCATGTAACATATAGAACAAAAAGCCAAAACAGTTGACAATGAAACAAAAAGGAGCTGTGAACACTTTTTCAGTTCCAGACTTTCATAGGTTTGCAGAAAACAGGCTTTTTTTTGGGGGGGGGGGTCAGAATACAGAAAAAAAAACCTGGTCATGATGGGGAGAAGCCAAGATGATGCAAGAAAAGAGAAAGAGAGGGACAGTCAAAAAGGAACTGATACGAGTTAGTCCTGCTGACCAAGGACATTAAAATTAAAATGTTTCCTGTGCTGAAAGTTTCAATTAGGTTAAAGAGAATTAAGTCACATTTCTTTGGAAAAAGGAGGGTAACTTGACATGTAAGCAGCATAAAAAATAAAAAAAGAAGCTGCCTGAGGTCTGTACTCTGCAAGAATGAGACATCTTTGCTGGTAAGAGCAAATGAGGAACAAATAATAGAGGTTGGCACAACACAGACAGAGACTTCCAGTTACAAGGCAGCAGTTTCAGGGCAGCTTCAGTTGTATTTAACGTAGAGGTAAGCTCAGCATCCTGTAAGTTATTAGTGAAGGCTGTTTACCCTCATAACCAGGGAACACCACAAACAGATCAAGACACCGGGCTAACTGGGCAACACTTGACAACTTCTTCAAAATATTTAGGGTAAAAGCAATGTGGGGGACCTGGGTGAGGTCATTATTAAATTGTGTCAACAGACACAGAAGCTGAAGACAGCGGTTTCCACATTGACAAACAAACGACTGCTGTGATTATTTGTTATCAACAAAATATGAAATACGGTCCATTCACTGCTGGCTCCATGAATATTAGGCAGAATTGCTCATCACAACGCCACTCATATGAAAATGCACACTTGATTTGGCTGTTGAGCCCACGTTGGCAACTTGTGACACAAGTTTGGGTTTCGTGAAGAAACCAGCACAGTGACGTAGCCTCCATGTCCCCCCCCCCCCCCCCCCCCACATACACACACACACACACACGAGTGAATGTATGTGGGACACGTATTTAGAAAGGCTGGTCGGTGACTTTGCGAGGATTAATAAGTGTAGCAATCGTGTCGTTACCTTCCGCAAAGCTTGCACGAAGAGGCCTCTCCATTTGTGACTGTTCTCGTCACTTGAAAAGTCGTATATCTGCTGGGGCTGCATCGCTGTAGCTCCGTGATCCGGGCTGAACTGTCAGCATCGGCCCCGGGTAGATAGTCCTGGTGGGGGTGGCGGGGGGGTCAGTCCAGGGCAGAGGCACGGTGGGGTGGAGGGGGAGGGAGGAAAAAGTCAAACTGTCTCGCTTTGTAAAAATATAAGTATCGTTAAACCGCGCTGCAAGTCCCGGAGCTCCGACGTGAAACAAGCACATGTAGCCGTAAAGTTACCTCGCTAGCTCGGCGGCTATAAACACGGACGAGCTAACGGCTAACAACAACGCTGCTAAGCGTCATTCTGGCCACTTTTCCGTTTCTCCCAAAAAGCTCATACTACAAACATGAAGTTCGGCGTAGGGTCCCGAGGCGTGAGCTCGACTAACTGCAGCGACACGTCACGTTTTTCGGGGCGATCCGCTGTTAACACCTGTAACGGTTAGCCGACGAGCTAACTGGCGCTACAGGCTGCCGCCGGCCTTTGATGCGCTCCCGAGTTTTATGTTGTGGCACAAACGAGGCTCACTTTCTCCTCTTCGCTGCTCGACTCGCGTTTGGGGCATCTTCGTCCCGAGCGATCAGACGGCTAAATCCGACGTGAATCCCGCGGCCCCCTCCCCCCGGAAGAACAGCGACGGGTCCGAGGCATGTCTGTCTGCGGAGCGGCGCGGCTGAAGAGCAGTCGAGGAGGAGGTGTTTTTTTTTCTTTTTTTTTCTTTTGGTTTGAGAAGTCGAAGATGTTCGTACCAACTCCGCCGCCTGCCTGCCTGCCTGTCTGTCTGCCTGTCTGCCTGTCTGCGCCGCGCGTCCGCTCGCTGTCACGCACGCACGCTGCGTAATTTTCACATTTTATTGGACAGAAGAAGAAAAACAAGGCCGGACTTCTGTCTCATTACATATTGTGAGTCCGACAGTGCGGAGAGAAGATTGAGGACACAGATGGATCATATAATTAAACAAGTCGACTTTCCTGGTCGAACAGTTTACAAAAACACAAGTTGAAACAAACGCTTTTGACAAAACCGGTTGATGCAAATACATCCTTTATTTTCACCATTTCACAATTATTTCCAATAAAACCATACAAAAAACATTAGCTTTATCAGTACCATAAAATGAATCATGTTTTGAGCGGACATTGTGGATCATACAGTAAGTTTGTTGCTGTGATTCTGCCTCCTTGTGGACACACTGAAACAGTGCTTCTTTCAGGAATTAATGGGACTGCTTTAATAAAACACAACCAGAAAGGTGTATTAAGTGTTCTCAGTTTTGTAAATGTGACACAAGACTGAAATATTTGCTGTTGATTTGATTTTAAACTGTTTTTAATGTTTAAATTATTTGGCAGACAAAAACTGTCCAAAACCAACAAGTTCTTCATAAACTAGTTTCAACAATTTTGAAAAAAACAACACCCACCTTTCTCAGACTGATTGTTGGCACAAAAATATCAATTTTACATTTATTGATAACATGTTTTGTTATATAGATAGATATATATATATATATATATATATATATATATATATATATATATATATATATATATATATATATATATATATATATATTCAAACAACAGTTATAAATTGCTCTTATATTGTCGAAACGCAGACAAAACACACACAGCTTCCAAAAGTAAAGAGAAAATTCCATACTAAATATATATTTAAAATGTCCATTTTAAAATCAATCTGTAAAGGTCAATCTGTAAAAAGGGTTATGTTCAAATTACAAACAGTATATTCAAAAATATGTAGCTGAACCGTTTTTTTCACAACATTTTCATAAAATGTAGCTTATGATGGACTATTTTAATACAGTAATGTACTGCAGGAAAATGTTATTACTTGAAATGTGCTGTCATGAAAATAAGATGCAACTTCGAACAGCATCAAGTAAAAAATGTCATCAAGCCAAAGTTATATTCCTTTATCCTCGTAAATTAAGGCTGAAATGAAATGTCTCCATGATGACAGCGATGCAGAAGTAGTGACAGGTTGATACAACACAGTTTCACTTTGCCACCTCGAGCTGGAATATTCAGAGTTTCTGTTTCTTCCTTCAGCCCTCGCCATGTTGCTCTACAGCGCGAAGCGACTCTCTACCTCGTCTGCAACCATTTCAGCGATGGCGAGGGAGGAGGTGGCCGCTGGCGAGGGAGCGTTCCGCACATGGAGCACCCGACTGCCCACGTCCCCGACCCCGCCGTCAAACACAAAGTCGTCCACGAGGTTTCCGTCCCGGTCGAGAGCCTGAGCGCGAACTCCTGCAGGACCCCTGCAGAGGAAACCACCGGGGTTACAGAAAAAAAAAAACATTATGTGCTCCTGGTAACATACAAGTCTTGTATTCTTGCTCTACCTGAGCACGTCACTCAGCGAGAGTTCCGGGATGTACTTCTGCAGGATTTTAACCTGTGCACCGATGAAAACCCCTCTATACATTTCTCCAATCCCGTAGGTAATGTTCTTCATCACCAGCCTCTGAAGGCCCCTGTGGGACAAAGAGACACAGATTAAACACTCAGTTATCACCTACTGTGCAGCACTTTAATTAGATGTTTCAGAATCTGTGTCTCTTTTCAAAATGCAGTTCCAGGATAATACACAAAGACTTGAACCAAATCAGATAAAATTCTCAGTGCTACCTGAATGAGAGTGCATCTGCAAAGTCTCGAAGATTGAAGTCGTACAGTTTGTAACCCTCCCGTTTGAAGGCGAGGACTGCGTTGGGGCCGAGCCAAACACTTCCATCCATCCTCGGGGTGAAGTGAACTCCAAGGAAGGGGAAACGAGGGTCTGGGACCTAAACGTATATCGTTTACAGAAACAAAAAAGGAAGTAGCAACAATGAAGCATTATTATTGATTCTACATTAAAAGCCTCATCAGGAGCAGATCGAGGAGAAAGGAAACTAACAAACAGCAGATGTGCCAGCTGATCGCTCAGTTGGATCAATTAGTCTTTCCGTCAAAATGTACATGATTCATAAACGTCATGTAAACAACTTCAGTTCTTAGTTCCTTCCACCTGCTTCTGAAAATGATGTTAAAGTAACTCTACTCTAATATTATCTAATATTTTCTAAATCTCTGCAGGTGAAGCTCTTTGCTGAAGCCTGCTGCTGGGTCTGAGGTCTGGATTTGTTGAGTTCTTGAACCTTGAAGAGTTTTATCTGCAGACTCAATGATTAAGTGGAGCTGAACATCAGTAGTCAGGTATGGGGTGACCTTCAAATATTTAACACACATTAGGGAGAATCCAAACTCGTTATAACTGGCAGAAAATGGAAGCTCATTCCAGAGAAAGCTGGACTCAATGTACCAATAATTGAAAATACATATAAAAAAAAAAAAAATAGAAGAAGTTGCTGCTTTTAGATCTCAAGTTACAGGATTCCTGTAACTGGGTTGTGAATTCCTACAGACTTTTCAAGAACTCAAATAACCATTTCTTTCTGACACTTGGGGCTGCTACAAATGTACAGCTGTGAGGGAGATTTTACACAGTGCTGGAATGTGATGAGAAACATCTGCAGATCACATGATCCATGGGGATTACATAACTCAAAGAGTTGGCCATGTGGCTCTTGAGCAGACTTACAGGGTAGATATTCCCCTTGACCAGATAGTGTTTCTCTGGCTTCAACACCAAGTAATCTCCTCTGAAGGGGACGATCCGAGGCTCCTGACTACATCCAGATATCTGTGACAGACGGTCAGAGTACAAGCCGCCGCAGGTCAGGACATAGCGGCACCGCACCTCGTTACCCTGTGAAAGCAACACAACGCAAACGATGGAAACAAGGGAACACAATCTAAAACGTTGTGGCGCTTTTATCCGCTCGTTTCTTACCTTTTTGTCTCTGATTGCAATTGGATATTTCATTCCTGCAAATAAAAAAATATAAGAGTTAAACTTTAAATAACTCTGCGGCTCTTGTTTAATCGTGACTGTGTTGCCGCATGGATGTACAGAAGCCGTCTCTTACCTTCAGTACTCCCAGCTGGGCTCTCCGTGGCCATGGAAAAGTCATTGACCTCAGATTCAGTCACCACCGTGCCGCCTGCCTCCTCAAAGTCTTGCCCGTACCTGAGAGCCACCATCCTCCAGTCTACAATGCCGGTGTAAGGCGAGTCCAAGGCCATTATACCCTGCAACGACAACATATAGATAGACTACAGACCGCCGCAGCCATCTTTTATTTTGTAGTAACAACAACAGCATCTCTGAGACTCTTACCCTGCAGAATGGCTCTCGCTCTCGGATTCCCTTGGCGTCGACAATACTGAGGTCACGCACGTTGTTCTTCATGCCGCGCTCATACAGAGCTTGCAGTCTGGGTATCTCCTCTTGCTCCACAGCCACGATAAGCTGCAGAAACACAGCGATCAATACCAAGATAGGCACAACACAACCATCCGAACAGCAGCTCCCGACCAACAGGGTTTGTATTACATGCATATTGTCATGTTATGTGGAACGAATCACAAGCATTAATGTCCTCTTTCAGGAAAGTTTAATTCGTTCCACATAACAATAAAAAAAGAAGAAGGTAGAAACATAATTTAGTTTCATGCCTCATACATGAGCAAGATCAATGATCCACATAACATGACATATATGGTATTTCATCTGGTCAAAATGCGAAAACAGACCTTTCCACATTTCTTGTAAGGGAGTCCTTTCTTGTCGCAGTACTCGTAGGCTAAAGTGGCTCCTCGCACACACAGACGGGCCTTCAGCGACCCCGGCGTGTAGTAGATCCCGCTGTGAATGACTCCACTGTTGTGCCCACTCTGGTGCACAGCTGGTGAGACAGAAAGTGACCGACAAATAAAGGAACAAGAAGACAGAAATATCATCAGCCTTTTCCACTGTGTTTCAACCTGTAATATTCAATATATTCATCCAAGCCCTTCTTGCTCAGGATAGACGTGTGCTTTAGTCGTCCTTTAAATCAAGACGAATGTAAACTTCTTTCAGCACTTCAACAAGGTCACACGGCTGACTTTCAAGTTTAAGGGCGTTTGTGGAAGTTCAATGGGCGACCAGTGCAGCACAAAGGCATTGTTACAATTCCTTATCTAAAATTAAAACTACCTTCCACTTTACCCTCACAGTCGTTGTTCAATGCAATACAAACTTTGTCACTTTCCAAACACTCCCTGACCTCACTGTGAAACTGCGTTAAATCACTGCAAAACATTTTGCTCTTTATAAAAACACATGGATGTCTTCCTTCACACTGACAACTTTCAGGACTCTACTCACCGAGCTCTTTTTCTTTCTCCAGCAGGATGAAGCTGAGGGACGGGTGTCGCAGAATTAGCTCTCTGACTGTTGCCAGGCCGACGATGCCGCCCCCCACCACGGCCACATCATACGCGCTGAAATACAGACGACACCAAAGGTCACTGACATTTACATTTTTTAAATTGGTCACCAATAAGGGAGCCAGCTTTACAAGTTGCAAAATGTCGAAACCAAAACAGAATAATTAGGTCACTGGTTCAATGTCCAAATGTGCATGACGGCATTAGGAGCCGATAGACCTTTGAGACTAATCACCAAAGTGTTGCAGTAAACAGACTTTTCGGATCCACAAAGACAATATCCACCTCTGTCTGATCAAGACAGTCTTTTCACAAACCTAAACACCACAAACTACTGTCTCGTGGGTGAGCTCAGAGTACAAACAGCAGTATACAGCGGTATACAACTCCCATAAGGAAGCCTTTGCAAGAACACAATGTTCAAGGCCGGGAGAACATTACAAAAGCACTGGGAGGAGGCAACATCTTGTTTTCATTTTTGAAAACTGGCAGCCAGGCAAAGTGTTTTTACGCTCCACGTCATGGGGAACCAGTAAATCAAAGTGAAAATATTTATAAGCGCCTTATCTGTGTCGGCAAATTTTCCTTTAACTAAATCTGTGCTGAAACTGGGTTCTGATATTTCTGCTGGACTCATTTCACCAAGAGGAAAAGTTGGCCAATTGTTATGAAACATCTTTCGTTTACTTGAGGCAGCCTGGAGAGGGGCTCCGTTACATAAGATGGGGGGGGGGGGCACTCCTCCAGAGTAGCCTCTGGAGTCAGTCTAATAGGTTCCACATGTTTCAGGCATGTCTGTCTGAAGGAACAGCTCACACAAAACTAGTGACTGACACCTGGACTTACAGTCAGACTACAGGTGCTTTGATAACAGTTTTAATAAAAGGGTTGCAAATGTGTCTGCAGCAGCAATGTTTGGGGAGTTACACAGTGCATACAGACATGTTTTGTGTACATAAACAAAGTGGAGGCGGGTGGTGTGCAGGTCAGGTTCTGCAGAGAGCAAGAACGGTATGCAACTTGGTTCTTGGTGCAGAATGCCCTTGGCAATGCCCCCTCCCACACTTCTTAACTTATCCGTCTGTTAGTGAGTAAACTTAACCCCAGTTAACACGTAGGCCTATTCACTTGAACTCCTCTCGTGTGTCTGAAACAACACCAGCCTGCTTTCTCTTCCCTGTAACGTGAGTCTTACCTGTGCAGCCCTCTCGTTGTAACGCCCTGTATCGGCCGCGTTGCCCTGGCAGCCTTCAGAGTCGCCCCGCTGAGTGTCCGGATCATTGTCACAGCGTCTGGAAGCACCTCACATTCGCCTCTTCATCGTACAAATGACAGAAAGACTTCCTCGAGTTGTGTTTTGTGTTTCCTCCTCCCTGTTGCGGCTGCAAACCTCCCATTGCTCTGGTAAAACGTTTAAATAAAATAAAAAAACTGGTCACGCCCCGTGTTACGCGTCGGTTCAGCCAATAGGAGAGCGCGTTTCCTTTACGTCACCGGGTCAAAGGTCACAGCAATGGCCGCGTCTCACTTGTAAACAGTCCTGCTTGCTTGTTGGAGGGCAGGTGAGATTATTTTATCTGGTTCCGCTGCGTCACAGTTTCAGTCGTTTGTTTAACGGACTCAAACATTAGTTTACTGGTAATATAATAGTAGTACGGTGGTGTCATTTATTAGTCATTATTAATTTATTTTTTCAGATATGATGAGGCTTCTATCGAGGGCTGTGCAGTCTGCTGTGGGTCAGAGGGAGGGGAGCCGCAGACACTTCTGGGGCTGGCTCAATGCAGTCTTCAACAAGTGAGACAACGTTATTAATCATATGGATTAATGGCTGCACAGCAATATGTGAACAGATATGTTAATAACAGTCTATACATTGACAAAGCACACTCATCTAACATAAACGCACACTGTTTATATGTGATATACTCTTTACACTCAGTTGATGGTATATTGGGTACACCAAGCTAGAGCTGTCTTGCAATAAATCCAGACTTCATGTAGGTTGTAATGTTCATGTTTTTGTTGACTGTTTTAAATAATTGTTGCTATTGAATAGTGTTTCTATTGTGCACACAATGTATATCAATAAGGGTGCAGATGTTGTATTTGTTATGACTATTTGTATGTATTAACATGACAATTTGAAAATCAAGGCGATTTCAATAGCGATACATGCTTTACAGGCTTTTTTTTGGGTGCTAAAATAACCATTAATTATATAGCTGTGAAACATACAGTAGAACATACATTAATCAGTCGACTGCAAAATGGTCATCAAGAAATGTACGGTTTGTTGCCTTTACAACCAGAAAATGATATTCAGGTTATATTTTAACATGATCATAAACATCTCACATTCACAATATATCTTATCCAGCTCTGTGTTGCTGAATGTATTGTCAGAGAATATTAGGTTTTTATATATAATTTAGTCCATAAATTGTAAAAAAAAAAACAAAAAAAAAAACACCCAAAGTATTCTGGCTGAGAAACAAGCAAATCTTCACATTCATGAAGTTCCAACCAGCCATTGTGGTATTTTACTTGATAAATAACCAAATAGTGGGTGATTTGCTCTGGCTTTACCAGTGCAGCCCTCTTGTTCCGTCTTGTGTGACCCATCACTTTACATGTCATGACCGTCTTTCGTACTTTGACTATTGGTGTTGTTCTTCACTCAGGGTGGACTACGAAAGGATCAAAGCTGTCGGTCCGGACCGAGCCGCAGCAGAGTGGCTGCTGAGATGTGGTGCCAAAGTGAGGTTTCAAGGTTTCGATCGCTGGCAACACGACTACAACGGACTGCCAACCGGGCCTCTGGGCAGATACAAGATCCAGGCCATAGACGCCACTGAATCCTGCATCATGTACAGAGGGTTTGACCACCTGGGTCAGTGTTACAGCGCAGAGAATATTGTCTTCCTCTTCTTGTGAATTGTGCCACTCATTTCCATTCACCTGCATTTTTAATAAGAGTAAAACCAGACAACTAATTTAGTGATAAGATGAAAAATTAAGAGAAAATTTTGCTATTCTTAGATCCAAAGGCTCTGAAGGCCATATTCTTCACTAAATACAACGGGTTTATCATCTGTACTGTTGTTGATATTTAAGATTTAACTTGTCAGGCTCATCTCAGTTACATTGTCAGATTTAGATCAACTTTAGGCTGTTTGGCTTTATTTTGTTGTCTTCTGGTTCACTTCCATAGATACTTATTTAGGCTCGTCTGTGCATTTAGCCTAATCAGCATCTTAACATGATACCATTAACAAACCATAACATTTTACAGTTAATAATAATAATAATTATTATTATTTATGAGCCTGTTTGACTAAATATACGTAAGAAATTTGACGAGACTGTTTGCATGTCATATTTCGTGAATTAGCATGGTATTGTTTGCAAGTTAACAAACCAACATCTAGCATGCAGGCAGTTTGCAGTAACTTGTTTACATTAACACTCCGTTACTCACATTCTGTCATTAGTTTATGGTTTAAAATGGAGAATAATTTGACAAGTCGCTTTACTCGAGTTTTGATGTTTCACAACATACTGGGTTTTCTGATACCTTATTTTAAAGATGTACTATAAAAATATTTTCCTACAAAATCAGTTTTTCATTGAACAAACTTCTCAATGCAGCTGTACAATAACAGAGCCTTCAAAATTGGCAAAATCGTGATTTGAATCAGCCTTCAATTCTGTGTAAATATTTTGGCCAGAACCGAGACAGTGTTAAATTTCGATCCCCAGGCCTATCGATGTTGGATTACCAGACTAGAGAGCCGGCTCTAATCAAAGATTAAAGCTCGGCTCAGCAAGTGTAAATTTTGCATCAAGTATGTTAACATGAGCTTGACCTCGACTGTTGACCTGAAAGCGATTCGCCTCTTTGTTAACAAGAAAGGAAAGGCGATGGCGAAAGTGCATCTTTCCCAGACGGATTATCCAAAAGTGACGCAAGAGACCGGCGGGTTTTACCGAGCCGGCACCGTCGCTGACGACACACACTTTTAGTGAAGTCTCTTCTCTCTCTGCCTCTGTAAATGTAATCAGGAGAGTGTGTGCTGATCTTGTGTTTTTTTCCTTATTTTTTTTTCCCTAGATGGTTTGAAACACGTGGAGGAAATCAAGTTCAACAAGTGCAACTACATCGAGGACGGCTGCCTGGAGAGGCTGAGCTCGATAGAGAACCTGCAGGAGACTTTGAACAGGATGGAGGTGGTGTCGTGTGGAAATGTGACCGACAAGGGCCTCGTCGCCCTGCACCAGCTCAGGTGAGTCTTCACCATCTAAAAAAGGGGTCAATTAAACATGTTCCATCTGTTTCTCTGTTGCAAAATATGTTTAAATGGAACAGATTAATCTATGTTGCTGATTTTAGTTTACTCATTTTAATTAATGCTTTAATTCCACGCAGGAATCTGGAGCATCTGTTTCTCAGTGACCTTCCGGGGATCAAAGACAGACAGACGACCGTTGACAGACTACAGACGGCTCTCCCACGTCTGGACATATCGCTTGACCTGGATTGAGAAACAACTCCCTGTTTGTCATAATCGTAAAACATGGACGCCTTGTTCTAAAGAGCTGAAGGGCTTGTATATGCATATGTTTATTTCATGAATCATTAGGTCATTCGTAGTTGTGTCACCGTTCAGCTTTAATGAAGAAACAGCGGCTAAGATTAATGTTAAAGCACTTTATTTTGTGGACAGCAGCTTTTCTCAATAGATTTAACTCTTCTGTAGTTTATTAGATTCTCAACATTCAGGGTAATAAAGATTACTCCGTATGTGGGTACAAAGAGAAAAACAATTTGTGAAAATGCAAAAGGACTTTGAGTCTTTTCCATCATTTCTCTTTAGATTCATTTGGCATTTGTACAATATCTGAGGACAGACAGATGGCTGTGAACATCCAGAGCACCAAAGTTCCAGAGATGAGTACAATGTGTGTATTGTTACGGCGTTATGCTACTAAATGTGGGTTAAAGGAATATTCACTCCCAGTGTCAATAAATAGTTTCAGAAATGCTCATGAGTCAATGTTTGTGTCCTACATTGTAACTTACTCGTAACATAAAACTCACTACTAAAAACATGTCACTCTTATTAAATAGTCCATCGTTATATTAAAAAAATACATTTGGCAAGGCAGTACGTCGTAGTTTTACCTTCAGTCTACTCAGCGACTACGAGCAGAGCATCGCTCCTTGTCTTTATAAAATCAGCTTGAAATGAAGGCAATATACGTGACCCAACATGTGTTGGGATATAGTGCATAGACTGACATCAGTATCGAGAGTCACCCGACACAAAGCCACGTGGTGAACAAAAATCTCTGTGGTTGAATCCTCTCACAAAAAAAAACACGGTGCTACCAGAATCTGCAGTTCTCAGGAGCGGCTGCTTGTTGGTTTGATCCAGCTCCAGTTCAGATGTTCGGTAGGTGATAGTTGAATTTGCGCAGGTTGTTGTAGTACTTCTTGTTGTCCAAAACTGGGAAGATGCTGCTGCTGGTCAGCTGCGGCAAATACTGCATGGAGGTAAAAAATAAATGCTGTTTCAGTGACGAGTTTCAGAGCATTTTGAGAGTATGTGGACACAATTCTTTTAGATCTAGTGAATATATTGGGTTCCTTCTGGTTGTAAAATGCAACTTAACTGTTTTTTTTTAAGGATTATTTAAAAATTAAGACACTTATTCTGAGAATGCAGCTCCAGAAGTAGTTTCATTCATCTATTGAGTGTATTCTACAACGACACATCTTACTTAATCAGCTAAAAGGTTGGGAACAGTCGGGGGAAAGTTAAGTTCTCGTCCATTGGCTGGTTAGTGCACACATTTCAAAATACACAATCAATTAGTAGCACTGCATTCCCACCTGCGTCCTTTTCTATTAGTTTTAGTTTAGAGTTGTCACCAATGTTCTTCGAGACTCTTAAATGTCTTATTATTTAAAGTGGTAAATATGATTCTAATTTTCTGACTATTACAAGGTTTCAAGATCAGTAAATTCCGTATTTTAAACTTTTTGAGAATTTAAACTTTGGGTCAATATATTGAAGCTTTTGATACCTGATAGGTAACATTTTCTTTACATGCAAAATGCGCACACACACACACACACACACACACACACACACACACACACACACACACACACACACACACACACACACAGCAGTATTTAAAACCCACTGACATCAGCCCTGAATGTGGCAGCTCATTGGTGTTTTAAGGGGCTACTGACCCCGGGGGGGAGGTGTTTGCGAGGTAAACGCGTCCTCCTGTTGCTGGAGCGGTCTTGCTCTCGAGAGGTGCTGCAGCTCTTTTCTCGCAGGCTGTCAAAGTACGGATGCTGGAGGAGCTGCTCACAGGTCAGCCGCTCGGACGGGTCCATCCTCAGACAGCCCTAAAGCATCAGAACCATCAACTCGGAGACATGAGACGTCAAGGCCGGACAGCCAGTTGACCCCATGACATCCCGTTTCTCAATGACCATCAAATACAGCTGTCTGGTTATCGCCAGAATCATACAAGCAACTAAGCATAATGGAGCATTTACTCTGGTTGTTTGGGAACGTCAGAGCTCTTTGCACATATGTCCCCAAATGTAATGCAAGTCATACTTTTCCTGTATTCTTAAAACATTAAAAGAAATCTATTAAAAAAAAAAAAATGCACATTTCAGTGGATTAAAATCCAAACTTGAATTTACAAAGCTTGTCAATGTATTGTGTATTAAAAAACATGAAATGGATTGTAATACTGCAGTTTGGACATCGTACCTTCATGAGACTCAGAGCTTGATGTGAGAGATTTTGATATTTCTGCTCCAAAGGTTCCTACGCAAGGAAAAAAAAGACAAAGACACTGTATTTCTTTGTGATTGTGCTGCTTTGAATATGTTTATGTTCACTTTTCTTGTGATCCCTCAACAAACTTATTCATTATTTAATCTTTGTGTGCTGAGTTAACTTAAAAAAAAAAAAACACCCTGAAAACTAAATTTACACAAAGACCCATCAGAATGCAGCTCATGTAGATGCATGCATTCAGGCAGCTGGAGCACATCTGTGTGTCTCACCATCTCTTGTGGCTCTGGGATGGAAACTCCACAGAAGAACTGGTTGCTGCTGAAGACCTGCTGGTGGCGAGGGATCAGATCTCCTGCAGAGGACAAGAAAGATGAACATAATCTGTCTCAAATTCCTCCTGTGGATGTATTCATGCTCAGTATTATCATTCGTTTGTAGATATTTTACAATTTTATCCATCCACCATAACTGTTAACATTTGCTCAGTGAACAAGTTGCATGCTTTATGTTTTGTGATGACTGATTGCATAAAAGTGAATTGTGTATACAGTAAATTATAAAGCTCTAGGCTTATGAACACTTAAAGATTTACATTTTTTTATGTTTAATTGTGTAAATTGCCTGACAACCATACATCACCATTTAAATCACACTTTAGTTCCAATGAAAGACAATAAATGACAACGTTATCATCCTTTTTAATGGAGGTATTGTTGTTTTCGTTCTGAAATATTTCTCACTGTGTACAGTTTGTATCCGCGGGTTCCAGAACGGCAGCGGGCTGATTGACTTACCGAGAGTCTTCCTGATCAGGTACAGCTGGTCCATGTCAGACTTGCCGGGCCACAGCGGCATCCCCGACAGCAGCTCAGCGAGCACACAGCCGATCGCCCAGACGTCCACCGGAGGGCCGTACTGAGTGTCTCCCACCAGTAGCTCAGGAGCCCGGTACCAACGAGTGGCCACGTAGTCTGTGTAGTAGTCACATGGGCCAGCTGGAGGCAGGACACATATACCATGTTACACTAATATACTGGGTTAATTTGTATCAAATGTTTATGTTAGTGTAGCCTCTAATACAATGATAACTATTAAATACTGTAAACCCCTTTGTACATGTTCTGTTTCCACTATTAATGATCAATGTCATATTAATGTCTGATACAATCTTAATAATTAGCTCCGAAAGTCTTTGGCTTAAAGCAAAACGAATGCTTGTATCAGGGTACATATGACTAAGAAGTTGGATCTAAGAGCAATTTACCTTCGCTCATTGTTACATTTGGATATTTTTATCTGGCTTGGAGAGGTTTAACTATACATATTTCCTAGAAAAAGAAAGGGCAGAAAAGGAAAAAATTGTTTTCTTTATTTCAATGTTTTGAATCATCTTGTGACTCCTCATATTTATCTTGGGGGGATTTATTTTCAGACACCAGGTCAGAAACAACTGCTCTCTAAATTATTCTTCACTTTCATCTGATCAAATTGTAACAAAACTTTGAGTTTGATAAACGTCTCCGTTTTATTTTTAAGAATGATGCTCGTCATGATACACAAATAATAATTTATAAATCATAAAATGTTTTTAATAAACCAATATATCACTCCATCTGCATACAGTGAATGAAATGTGTAGTCCAGATGGAGGCATGTCGAACCAAACAATAAACTATTTATGATTTTGTGGCTGTAAAAAGTAAAACATTTTACAACAATGATTATTAAGTGCTGCTCTTGTAGAGTAAAACATGTTCACCTGCACAACTAAAAACACACCGCATTTAAAGGCTTTAAATACTACACAGCCAGCACCCCTGAATGCGACGTGTAAGTGTCCACCAGGTGGCACTGTTTGCAAAAGCTTAGTGAGGCTTCAAACCTACTGAGAATCCTTGCAAAGCCAAAGTCACAGAGTTTGATGACTTGGTGTTTGGTGATGAGAATATTTTCCGGCTTGACGTCTCGGTGGATGCACTGCGGGAACAGAAATGATCAAATTAACTCCCTAAACTGAGACTCAGATACTTGTGGTTGTGAGATGCGGAGAATAAAAGGGGGCCGTGTGAGAAACCGTAAAAGGAGAAAGAGAAAGAGAGACAGTGCTGTTAAATGGAGGCCCTTGTAGCATTTGTTGTGTCGAGGTGATACATTAACTGCTGCTCAGCCAAGGGGAAGGAATTCTTGTTATAAAAAGAGCCATAAAGCAGAGGGCTTGGTGGAGGAGAACGGAGGAATTAAAAAACAAGCTGAAGGGAAGCTTCGACAACTGAAAACACAGACTTTTCTCTTCATAAAAGAGACAAGTACGAGGACAAACCGACGAGAACGAGTCACCTCACTTACATTTTGTTTGTGACAGAAGTTGACAGCTTGAAGTGTCTGCCAGGTTATACTTCTCACAAGGTGCTCCGGGACTCTGGAAGACAGGAAGGAAGTCAACGTGATTAGTTGATTAATCACTTCACTGAGCAATAGAAAATAGATGTTTCAAATCCAGTATTGACTTGGGAAATAAGAGCATGACAAAAAAGATCCACCGAATGGAACTAAGCAACATCTGATGATTCACCAGATGCCATCTATTGATGAAGGCCATGAAATGTGGCTGAAAGCTCCATCAAATTTCCAGATAGAGAATCATGTGCAAATATTTTTGTTTTTAATCAAACTAAGGTTTGAAAAAAATTATGTATACAGCAAAATAATCTCCAGTATTTTCTTATTTTGCTGTGTTCAGGACGTTTCTGGACGACAAAGATGTGTTTGTTTGGGTTTCGAGGAACCGTTACAAACTAATCTGAAAAGATGAATCTAACAACAGAAACATGGACAGAAAGATAACTTTTTCAGCGGACTTTTGCCGTCATCTCTTTTGTCTTTTCAGACATCTCTTCTCTCTGTGGAGGACAGTGAGCGGTCCTGTTTCCACTGCTCAACACTGAGGTTTTGTTGGTTCAGGGACCGCCATCCATCGGTGTTGCCGGGGAAATGGCTAAATCGAGCCTTGCGACGGGCAATTAATGACAAACTCCGCCCCTTCGCCCCACTTTGTTGTCTCTTCTTTTGAACCTTCTGTGTCCAGGAGGCTACAGGCCAGGACCAGAGGGGGGGGGGGAGCCAGACAGCGAAAACACTCTGTGTAAAATGTGGCCCCGGGCCTAAAGAGTCCCGCCGGCTCCCCGCCAGCAATGCATTCTGGGAGAGCATCACTGTAAACATTCCACAGCGAGCGGGTCAGCTTCCCGAGAGACGAGCGTTGTGCCCGTCAGAGCCGGACAAAGACCAGTGTACGCTGTGGTATACATGTAATGTAGAGATAATAGAAAGTACACATCAGAATCCACCGTACTCAGATTCATGCTCTCGCTCTCTCAGCGTGACAGAGTTTACGTCTGACAGTAAAGCTGTGAGCTCATTTCATAGAAGGAAAAGTCATCAAATAGCTAAAATATGTTATTTGTATTGCATTACTAATACAAGCGTCTAAAACTTTTACTGCTTTACAGATTGTGCTGAGCGGTTGAAATCGTTAATTCTGTTTTAGTACAAATATTTCTATAATGCATTATAAACATACTTATTATTAGAGCGTTATTATCTGCTTATAGCACTGTATAATTATAGTTACTAGCACTCTATATTCACAATACTTTATAACAATAATCATAAGTATATTATAAGTCATAATTAAAGGTATTATGATTATTGCTTTAAATCATTCTGAATATTTATGAGCAGATTATATGTTTCTAAGGCGTCATCAAAAGTGTTTCTGAATATTTCATTTAAAATGTTAAGGATTTCTGGAGTGGAATGTAACCAAGTATATTTATTGTCTTCTCATGCATGTTCTTCATATTGTACTTTCTACTACTATTAGACAACTATTTATTTCACAGCATTAATTACTTTACAATTCAAGATTTTTGCACACATGCAGCTAAAATGATAAATCGATTAAATGACTGGGCAAAAAATACGTGGCAACTTTTTGATCAGTTGCAAAAACATTTCATAGTTCCAGCTTCCCAAATATGAAGATTTGCTGCTATTCCTTTTAATTTGAATCATTTGGGGGTTTGTACTTTAGTTTAGTTCATCAATAAAGTGAACATTAATACATCAATTATTATAATCCAATATTATAATATGAAATGGGCCAAATTTTGAATGGATGATTTTGACTCGTCATAAAGTATTTCTCCACTGAGGTATAAGTAAAGGAACCAGATACGTTATCTTCTGGAGCCACACCCACCCTCGGGGGTGCCGGTCCAGCTCGTTGAGCACCGTGTGGTCGCAGTACTCGAACACCAGGTGAAGCTTGCGTTTACGCCGAAACACCTCGATCAGATTCACCAGGTTGCCGTGTTTCAGTTGCTGCAGGGAAACAAATCGCAGAAGAAGAAGACGTCTCAGCACAGACGGCAAAACCACCAGACATAGGAACAGCTTCTTTCCACTGGCAGTCAATCTGATGAACAAGTCATTAGACACCTCCATCTGCACTACTCTGACTACTCTGTTGTCTTTAATCGTCTTTTTGATATTTATCTTGTTTATTGTATATATATATATACACGATGAGAGCTACGTGAAACCGGAGTCAAATTCCATGTATGTGTAAACACACATGGCCAATAAAGCTGATTCTATCGGAGAATTGCAGCGACGTCCACACAAATACAAGTTCAGTAAAACTAGTGAACCAGTAAAGCCTGCTGGTTAGAGAACGGCCCCATCTGTGGTTTGCTCTTATCAAACACACTAAACTCTTCACAGATGGTAATACACATGCTGTTGCCCCTGACGACCTGTCCCCATCCTGTCCTATTTATGAGCTCTTGGTGTCCAGCAGGCCACAGACACTCCCACCCAGCGCATGACTAATTAAACCACCAACAACTGTACCTTTATTATCTTTGATAATCATTAGGAAACATAAAACAAACAGGTTTTAGCCTTTGGTTTAAAAAAATAAAAACAAAAAATTTAAAAAAAGATGAAAAACTTACTGTTGCTGATGTTTCTGTTGTTTATTTCCAAGATAAAAATCATTAAGTCTCTAATCACTTAATGATTTAAGATTAATTCACTGACATGGATATTTATCTTGCATCCAAAGTCTAAACCAGACTTTTATAGCCAAACACACTTTGACAAGCCAGAACAATTGTGCCGACTTGGTGCTTAAGTCTTTTTCAATTTCTCATTTCCTATTACCTTTATAGACATTTCACATCCTAATTTAGGTCCTTCAGTGGGTCCGGACCCTGCAGAGCTTTTGCTTCATTTGATTACAACCCTGTAAACCTCTTTTGATCGCTGCTCTTTTCTCTGTGCAGCAGCTACAAAAATGCCTCCCCTCTGTCTGCAGAATTAACTGCGTCTGTCCCTCCTGCCAGCTGTTGGCAGAGAACGAAGACGCTATAAACAGGATTTGCATCTTTAAAAAAGGTCAAATATAAAAAGTGTTGCTTCGTATTATTATTATAGTAGGTTTTTGTTCGGCTGTTCATCGTTATATTGTATTTCCAAGGTAGAATATATAGTAGTAGTGAATCAAAAGGATAATAGACTGAACTCCGACATCAACACAGAATAAAAGCTTAAAAGGTTAGTTTTGTTAATAAAAACAGACATAGTATTATTTAGTTTCATAAAATATTTGTGTTAGTTTGCATTAATTTAAAGTATAATTAAAAACTGGTAAGGAAGCAAGAAAAAGGGGAAAAAAGGAATGAAAAGCTAGTCGTGTTTTTTTTGATTGGACAAAATTTGACTTTTCATCGCTTTTATTCTCAGAACAAGATAGACCTAAATTGTACTCACTTTGTTAGTTTTTACTTAGTATGTCAATATTTTTTACTTTATCTCACTATTTTGTATTTTCCCCTAAAAGTTGATGTACTGTGAAACTGTAACTAACCAAGTCAAAATCTTTGTATTTCATAATGTAACATTGAGCATTTCATCTCCACTAAACCTTTCCTGCAGAAACCCGATTACTGCTTCATCAGTTTAATGTCAGTGAAGGTTTTTTGTGAGAAGACCCAGAGGAAGTTATGGATATTAATGTGTTGTCACCTTCAGCATCCTGATCTCCCTCAGTGCAATCTTTTTGATAATCGGATCGTCCTCCGACTCCACAAACTTCTTGATGGCGACGATCTGCCCCGTGTCTTTGTTTCTGCACTTGAAGACGACGCCGTAGGAGCCCTCTCCGATCTTTGCGATCTTCTCGTACTTCTCCATCCTCAGGCTGGACCAGCAGACATCCGAAGGTAAAGACACTTTTTCAAGGAGGGTCCAAGGAGGCAGGACTGTCTCTGCAGCCTTTAAAGAGACGCAGGAAGGTTTCTCAGCGGGGATGCAGAGAAGAAGAGTGACTACCTGGAGCTTTTAAGACTAGCTCACTTAAATAATAAATCCACAATAAGCACCTAACATGGGTATTTTCTGGAAACGATACAATAATGCTTTTCCTAAACATAAAATAGATTTTGGTCTATTTCGGTGTCTTTTCATATTGTGACATCAGACATTTGTTCTGCATCATTATAATGAAAAACAGAGCTGATGGCACAGAAACATGCCATGCAGAATTATCGGAATACACTGAAAAGCACAAAGACCTTTTCATGCGTCGACTAATTCAATCAAGACACCAAGATAAAGATAAATAAGATAAGATATGAGGAATCCAAATGTTGAGAACCTCTTAAAACTCTTAAATTGCCTCAACAGATAGATTTGATTGCTTAGAGGCAACATTACACCCGTCTCCCGACAGCTAGACTGCGTAACGAAACAATTTGCAATGCAAAGTATATTAGGTCATTTCCCCGAGGGAGGAAACCAGAGTGGAAACAAATAACACAGAGAAAGTGAACAGCCAGGGGAATTAAATCAAAGTGCTGCACTTATTTGGAAATTAAATAATATTAAAAAAGCATGAACAGCTCAGGCTGCATGTTTGTACCTGACACTGGAGGTTAGTTTGTGATGAATAAATAGTTTCTATTATCTTGGATCATGAGCAAAGTTTCCCCAACAAGCTGATCATATAAGTGGTCACATTTAAATATTTATATGAGAATTATATTTATAAAATGTAAATGTGAAAACTTACTTTGAATGTCCGTCAGTCAGAAGCTCAGTCAGTGAGGAGCTGCTTCTTCCAAACACGACGAGGACGACAAGCCCAGCTCAACTGTCCCTGCAGACACAAGAAGCGTCAGCTTTTAAATAGTCAAGGTGGACAGAATAAACCACGACATCCGGCCACGCTTTTCAAAATAAAGCGTAACAATGAGCAACCATCACCTCCTTTACTTTCATGACTTGTGGGTAATTAACTGCCTAAAGAGTTTACATGTACTGGAAGCCTGAATTATAGTCAGCTGGTAAACGTAGTATTAGTTTGACTTATTAATTATTTTTTACACGTGGCTGGTTAGCTTGTGAAGTTAGCCCGCAGCAGAAAATAATATACTCAAGTAAAGAACAAGTACTGCCAAATTGTATTTACGAACACAAGTAAATGTACTTTGTTACTTTCCAACACTGTTGTTCTTTCTAACCGATAAATTACTATTTTTAATAGAATATGTATAATTCAGAAAGAAAAGAACATAGCCAATAATAATAAAAATGTAATAAGAAAACTTTGTATTACTAGTGTATCCATTTGATCATGTTTTTGTGAATCAGCTCCGTTAGAGCAAACCTGGCAGTTTTGTTTCTTGATTTTATTTTGAAGGTGAAATCACCGGACATCCGGTCCTATCAACTGACTCAACTTGACACATTTTCTTTTACCTTTTCCACCTCAGTTTCCATAGGAACAGCGGACTGACTCCCCCTCCATGAGCAAAATGGGAAAAGCCTATTTAATCTATTTTTTTTTTTTTTTTTTTTTGAGATTTTCGCACCCGACAGACTGAGTGTCAGAGATGTGTTTAAAAACAGAGACGGGTGAATGACAGCCTCCTTCAGTTGGTTACAATCAGGGAAAACTCCCACACAGGTAAACAACCTTCTACTCTCAGAGGGGGAATTCCCTGATGCTCCTGTCCTTACAAAATCTGAATCTGACATCACTTAGTAGTAGTAGGAGAGTCTGTGCTGCACAGTTTTATCATTCTAGGATGTATTTTCTTACGCTTTTGAGTCCATTTCATGTTTTTGGCGATGCTCAAGACAACCAAATCGGTCTGACATCACATGAGTAAAATGTACACTTAGTATGTTGTCCAGTCACACCGAGACTAATTACTGCAGGTGTATGATGTCAGAGGAACGGCAGACTAAACGGTGAAATAATATAAACTAATACTCACCTGTATTCCTCAGTTCCTCCCATTGGACCCTCGTCATCACTGAGGAGTAACTCATCTCTGTTGCATCAATCCAATCTCACAAAACATAAACCAGAGTCCATTCATGTTATCTTGTTAACAGCTTTTTTTATTTAAAAAAAAAAAACAGCATACATTAAACATTTTGCGAAGGGAATGCAAAGATGTTAGCAAAACCTAGCATTGTCCCTCATTTTGTCATTTTATTTTAAATAAAAAAATGTACAAAAGTGCTTACATGGTGCAAATAATGAGAAGTAAAAGGTCTATAAAAGAGGAAAGTAAAGATTTTTTTTTTTACATTATATCCAACTTCTAAAAATGCAGCAGAGCAGGAGAGATGCGACTATATTACATAGCAGTAAAAAATAACCCAAAGCTTCTCAAGAACAGTTCACTAGGTAGTTAAACCTCACGCAGCAGGACTGCACTGTCTGTTAATACGGCCTGTAAATCAAACATACCCTATCACTTAGCATGAGGTTAATAAATATTGCTTAAATAACCCACAATGCACTTGGGTTTCTGTTTAAACAGAGCTATTAGTTTGACTACAGAGCTTGTAAATTCTCCTCTCAAGCCTACTAACGGTTGCCACTGGCATTGATTATGAGACATGTTACAGACGATAACACAATAAATCTCCCACTGTGTTGCTAATACAATCACAAATTCTTGTGAATTTTAATGGCACTTTTGTCAATAATACAGCTAGATAACTTGTTTGTAACTCAGTCCATAATGTCCATTACAGCTGTCATTGGCTCTCCACTTTGTGCTCATAATGGTGTCCTTGTTGCTTGTGATGATGAACGTGTTGCTGGTGTAAGGCTACTCATGAATCCAGACTGAAGAGGCTCCTCTTTTTACTGACCTGTCGAGCCCGTGATCAGTAACAAAAGCTCCCAATAACTGTTTTAAACCAGTTTCCCTCGACACTGAACCCGACGTGAACGTCTGGAGTTTTCTCCCAAACAAAACTGAGGCATCTTATCCACTTTTCTCTGGGGGAGGATCAGTAACTGTTCTCATGACCTGCTAAAATGTAGAGGTTGCTGAGGGCCGTGGGGTTGTCTGTGGGTCGGCTCTGCAAAACTACCACCCTACAAAAAAAAAAAAAAGACAAAAAAACACAGACACCACAGTTAGAACATCACACAGAACTACTAAAAGATGGCGGCCGTGGTACCTGGTGGAATGTAAAATTAAGGCTGCAACTTAAGTTTATTGTCAACAAGGAAGCTGATGGGTTTTATCATTTACTATAAATCACATGTCCATTAAGGAATACTTCAACATGTTGGGAAATAAACTTATTTGCATTCTTCCTGCGAGTTAGATGAGAAGATTGATATCACCCATATATGGTATCAATCGGCACTACAGCGAGCAGCCGGATAGCTTAGCATAAAGACTGGAAACGTCGACCATTGTTCTGTTCAAAAGGTTAAAAGAAATTAATGAAAATCCTACCAGGAATTTAAAACCACAACTTTTTACACTTTGCTGTGTAAGAAATATAATGATGTATAACATTGTATCATTTGGTATCAATCATGTCATTTTACAACCTGCAAGACAGAGAATAAGCATATTCCCTCAAGCGTCAAACTATTCCTTTCCTACAGACTATTTGCATACCATAGCTTTTTAGATAGTAGAATGTTTTTCTTCTACCTGCCATGCTGCACATTATGTCAGTGTTATTTTAAGGTAAGTTATGTCAACATAACTTTGTAAATAAATGGAAAACAACGGCTGCCTGGAAAGTAGAAAACCGTTTATCAGAGATTCATCCTTTAAAGATTTGACCGATTGCCAAATAAAACAAATGCCTCTCCAGGAATGACAGATTTTGACAAAATACTATGCGGTTAGGAGGCTGACTTTTGCCAATGAAATGTAAAAGCTTACTTTTAGTAAATAGGGGAAGAAATGCTGCTAATTTAACTGCATTAACAACCAATGGCAAAACTCAAAGCGTCATGTTAAATGGTATCGATCTACTCAGGACAGTTCACGGTAAACCGTCCTCGTCTAACGTCACAGTCGGATCAGGACGTCAGCATCTTCAGATGCCATGTGGTCGTGACAGCTGAGCAGGGAAGCTACAGCCCATACTGTCCGTTCCATCAGATGAAATTACAGAGGCATGGAGAGACACTCAAACCAGGCTGGCAGTGCCCGGGCAGCGGTGAATAAAACATGGCGGGCTGGGTAGAGAGAGGCCTTGCTCCGGTGCCACAAGCATGGTGGCTTCATCGGGAGTAATCACTGACTGAGCTGGGAGAGCCTCACTGAGCACACTCTG
Organism: Myoxocephalus aenaeus; assembly: GCA_038501785.1. Lineage (NCBI taxonomy): Eukaryota > Metazoa > Chordata > Actinopteri > Perciformes > Cottidae > Myoxocephalus > Myoxocephalus aenaeus. Next base: position 4,493,114 of record JBAMJR010000015.1, read on the forward strand.
AGACCCTGTCTGTGTGTGTCTATATACGAGTGAGTGAGAGGTAGGGAGCTAAATCACATCCTACTGCGTCTGCAGCTCAAACCAACAATCAGGACATCAGTCGAGAGCTCGAACGGTTAGTCGATTAACGATAAAAAAGTATCTGCAACTATTTTAATAGTATTTCCATAATTTTAGACATCTACTGGGACCTAATGACATAATAACTTTTCACTATCTTCTAACCATAGACAAAACAACTAGATATATAAACAGAGACATACATTGATTATGTATGAAATGTTATTTTATAAAAATAATATTACATTAGTGTAATATATACATATAAACAATGTATTGACACATCTAAAACATTAACAGGGGTGTGACTGATAGCAAGGTGTCTAACATTTAACTTGGCCTTCAGCCACCAGAGCTACTGAAGCAATAAATAAATAATTATATATATATATATATATATATATATATATATATATATATATATATATATATATATATATATATATATATATATATATATATATATATATACATATGTGTGTGTGTGTGTGTGTGTGTGTGTGTGTGTGTGTGTGTGTGTGTGTGTGTGTGTGTGTGTGAATGATGTCAGGGGTGCCTTCAGCAACAGCTGGGTTTAGAGTCACTGAGAATTCAAGAGTAAAAATAGAGCTAGGACAGGCAGGTCGAGAGCAGCGGAGTGAGAGATGCACCAGAAGCAGCAGGCGATGAGCTGTGTGCTCACAACACAGCAGGCGAGCGGGATGTTTGGTGGTTTCCTGGTAATGAGACCTGAAGGAGGACAGTCATAATACGGGTGCCTGATATCATGGGGCTGATCAATTATACCAACAGCGGTATTGAAAAGACAGATAAACGGGGTAAGTGAGGAGGTAGCGTGAGACAATAGCTGTAATCCTGTTTGTTGATGAGGTGATGCGCCGTAGAGACCCTTTGAGATTTTTGTGGCGCTCATCCCCTCGATGCGTTTGATCACTCGCCTGCACTGATGCAGCTCAAGATGGAAATATCTCTGTACCAACCTGTCAGATCCGAGGAGGCGGAAGACTCTGCTTGGATCACAAATCTCCTGGGTCACCTGGGGAATGAAAAGAAAAACACAACTGACAACTGGTTTTCTGTGTATCTGATGTACTGGTGGAGCCAAGGGGCCATTAAAAACACATGAATCAATAAGTATTTTTATACTATGAGAGCATACTTCTAAATCTTTGCCGTGGGTCTTGGCAAACACGCTACGTTTTTAAACCAATTGTATACGTCATGTTTACTGACACTGTACTTATTAGTTGGCCTTTCGGCAGAGACAAAACACATGACTTCTATGCTCACACTGTACGGATCAATCACTCAGTTCAAATGTGGGTCCTCATACTGATTATACACATGCCCACTGACTATTCAAATAAATCTTATTCAAACAAGATGACCACACCCACAACTATTTAAATTAGAATACAGAGGCTGCTTTACTTTGTACAATTAAATAAAAAAAAGGAGCAGAAAGCTTGGAAGATACAATTTGGTCCACGACATAAAATAATAAAAGCTCACTTCAGTTTATAACAATTCTTTGACAGCAGCCATTTGGGAAATAAAATTGTGGAATTGCTCATATTGCAAGAGAGCGGACCAAATTTTAGGACGAGGGTGAACAATCCCGGATTAAAATTCTGCCTATTCTGTACAGTGTCTGCCCAGTTTTAGAGCGATAAAATAAACAATTGCAATTAAATTGGTTCATTTCTGTGTACATATTTTTAAGGCAGGCCCAGTATGCGTTTTCAACCTTAGAAATAACACACATACTGGGTACGGAAAGTATTCAGACCCCTTTGCATTTTTCACTATTTGTTTCATTGCAGTCATTTGCTAAAATCAAAAAAGTTAATTTTATTTCTCATTAATGTACACTCAGCACCCCATCTTGACAGAAAAAAACTGAAATGTAGAAATCTTTGCAAATTTATTTTTGCAAAAAACTGAAATATCACATGGTCATAAGTATTCAGACCCTTTACTGGGACACTCATATTTAACTCACATGCTGTCCATTTCTTATGATCCTCCTTGAGATGGTCCTACTCCTTCATTGGAGTCCAGCTTTGTTTAAACTGATTGGACTTGATTAGGAAAGGCACACACCTGTCTATAGAAGACCTTACAGCTCACAGTGCATGTCAGAGCAAATGGTGGTCGAAGGAACTGCCCAAGGAGCTCAGAGACACAATTGTGGCAAGGCACAGATCTGGCCAAGGTTACAAAAGAATTTCTGCAGCACTCAAGGTTCCTACGAGCACAGTGGCCTCCATAATCCTTAAATGGAAGAAGTTTGGGACGACCAGAACTCTTCCTAGACCTGGCCGTTCAGCCAAACTGAGCGATCGTGGGAGAAGAGCCTTGGTGAGAGCGGTAAAGAAGAACCCAAAGATCACTGTGGCTGAGCTCCAGAGATGCAGGGAGATGGGAGAAAGTTCCACAACGTCAACTATCACTGCACCAGTCGGGGCTTTATGGCAGAGCGGCTCGACGGAAGCCTCTCCTCAGTGCAAGACATATGAAAGCCTGCATAGAGTTTGCCAAAAAACACATGAAGGACTCCCAGACTATGAGAAATAAGATTCTCTGGTCTGATGAGACTAAGATTGAACTTTTTGGCGTTAATTCTAAGCGGTATGTGTGGAGAAAACCAGGCACTGCTCATCACCTGCCCAATACAATCCCAACAGTGAAACATGGTGGTGGCAGCATCATGCTATGGGGTGTTTTTCAGCTGCAGGGACAGGACGACTGGTTGCAATTGAAGGAAAGATGAATGCGGCCAAGTACAGAGATATCCTGGAAGAAAACCTCTTCCAGAGTGCTCTGGACCTCAGACTGGGCCGAAGGTTCACCTTCCAACAAGACAATGACCCTAAGCACACAGCTAAAATAACAAAGGAGTGGCTTCGGAACAACTCTGTGACCATTCTTGACCGGCCCAGCCAGAGCCCTGACCTAAACCCAATTGAGCATCTCTGGAGAGACCTGAACATGGCTGTCCACCAACGTTCACCATCCAACCTGACGGAACTGGAGAGGATCTGCAAGGAAGAATGGCAGAGGATCCCCAAATCCAGGTGTGACAAACTTGTTGCATCATTCCCAAGAAGACTCATGGCTGTACTAGCTCAAAAGGGTGCTTCTACTCAATACTGAGCAAAGGGTCTGAATACTTATGACCATGTGATATTTCAGTTTTTCTTTAATAAATTTGCAAAAATTTCTACATTTCTGTTTTTTTCTGTCAAGATGGGGTGCTGAGTGTACATTAATGAGAAATAAAATGAACTTTTTAGATTTTAGCAAATGGCTGCAATGAAACAAAGTGAAAAATGTAAAAGGGGTCTGAATACTTTCCGTACCCACTGTATAATTTTAGTTGATTTTATCTTAATAAAAAGATGATTATAATTAGCACAGCTGTCCTGCTGTTAACAAATAAAAACCGTTCGTAGCAGACTCTGTGTCAATCCTAGAGCTGACTTGTCTGAGCCACAAGATGCAGCCCGACACTTTGCAGCGTACAGAACAAAAGGCCCCTTCAAAACAAACTCTCGCGGGTTGACAGGTCATGAAAAGTTGCCGACAGATGGGAGATAGTCTGCGTGTGACACCTGCTAGGTGTAATTTCTTGGCCTCGGGAGAGATCTGATCTGTTTAAGTCTAAACGAGAACAAGGTCTCTGGTGTTCAGAGAAGCACCCGCCAAAGCGGGCTCGGATCAACAGGCATGCCACTTGAATGCCTTCGCTTTTGAGAGGAATCATAACGAGACAAAGGCTGAATTATTTAGTGCTGCTCCCTGACGTGTGACGGGTTTCGTTTATGATTGAGCATGAATTTTGCATGGCAGCTGACATTTCAAAAATCCTTGCTGTGGGAGAACCGTCAAACTGGGCTGGTTTCACCCGAGTGCCACGGGACCACGTGTGACACAGCAAGCTTTCAAAAAGGGGGGCCCCGATCGGCGTATCACTTTTCATAAAAACAGAATGCTTCACCTCCCTGTGATCTCTTGAACTTTTATTCTGCTGCCGGGCGCCACTCGTGATCAGGTTCACATGGAATCCCTCCGTGAAAGGAGGACAAATGCATTACCTCGGCCTGACACAAAGACACCGTGTCTGGCTTCACCTGAGGTCTAATCTCCTGGGATCACCTACAGCATGTCGCAACGCATATAAACGGCCAGCACTCAGAGCCAGAGGTGTTCTTGTGTGTAGAACGAACAAGCTTGTATTCAGAGAAGTGACAACAGCTTCTCCTCTTTTGTCACTGGCAACCCATTAAGATTTATACTAATATTTCAGTTAAAAATGTTGTTTGTCATGCAGTCTTTCAGACGAGTGGAAAGAAAACGTCCAAATTATATATTTATTAAGTGTATATTTTACTACTGTGATTTCTCCTAAATACACCAAAGGTTATAACTAGATATCACCTAATTTGCATAAGCAAACATAAAATTCCATAAAACTTGAACAAATTATACTCTTCTTAATTAAAGTAAACTGGGAAAGTTTGATGGTGGTATCTGTTAAAATATTTTACCCATATCATCTGGGGTTCTTCCCCTGAAGAGGTGAGGATAATATCCTTGACTACATATGCAATACAATGGTACAGTATCAAAAGGAGACGTTTTTGTGAATTTGTATTTCAATATTATAGCAACCCAGCAGTCGTAGTCAGACTTTTTATTTATTTTTACCTCATTAGACTTGAAGCTCTTTCCTTGCATGCCATGTTTCCAGAAGGCCAGGACGCTGTCCTGAAGGCACACTGTCAGAAAAGAAAGGTAAGAGGCCATGTGTCAAGCAAGCCACTGAAACACTGCCAGCTTCATTAAGAGGAACAACGCAATTCATTTTGAGTTTACAAAAAGCCCCATTGTAAATGTAACCTGCAACTTTGCTGGATATGAAACTACCCTTTTCTGTCATGCTGGGAGTTTTTTGGTATAATTCCCTTCAAGTAAAGGTGTTTTGTTGTGAGGTATTACACGGAATAACTTGTAGCTCTATTTCTTAAGACAGAGTGCATAATCCAAGACTTTGTCTAAAACCTTACCAACTGATCCGATACAGAAATCAAAGCTGAGTTCAGATGCCAGCTTCTTGTTGGACTTCAGTCTGCCCTGGAGATTAACAATCTTCAAATTTTCTGGGGAGAGAAACAATAAAAAGGCTGTAAAAATGATGTGGCAGAACATAGATACATGCATCCAGACTGTACATAAGACGCTGCGCTTGTACAGATTCTGGTCCAAGCTGATGAAGAGATTGTACTTACGGTCTAAACACACCAATACTGTGTCTCTCTCCAGCTGGGTGACGTGAATTGCATCCACCTGCTGATGAGCTGTGGGAAGGAAAGGTACAACATTAACAATACTGTTCTAGATCATACACACACACATACACACAGTCAGGTCCATAAATATTTGGACATTGACACATTTTTCATTATTTTGGCTCTGTACACCACAACAATGGAGTTGAAATAAAAAATGTCAAGATGTGCTTTAAGTGCAGACTTTCAGCTTTAATTTGAGGGTATTTACATCCAAATCAGGTGAACGGTGTAGGAACTACAACAAATTCAAATATGGCCACCCCGTTTTTAAGGGACCAAAAGTAATAAATAAAATAAATAAAATAAATAAAATAAAATAAATATACACACACACACACACACACACACACACACACACACACACACACACACACACACACACACACACACACACACACACACACACACACATTATAGTGTGTGTGTACATATACATATATTCACTCTCCGTAGGTTTTTTTGTGTGTTGTTTATGAGCAGAAGAATCATGCTTTAGACTAGAAAGTAAACAAAAAGCCATGCCATCTAATGTTATGTGCCTGAATGTTCAAACTGCACAAAAGCCACAAAGACGTGAGGCTGCCATTGCATTCTGAGGAGTTTACTGCCAATAGACAACTTGTCTTTGTATTGACTTCATGGTGTTCGTCTCCACAACCGAGTACACACTTGACCTACTTGTTCCAATCTCTGTGAACCAGGAGGAGCAGGAGTTAAGGTTGATGGTCTCAAAGCGGACCACCTGGCCCGGCTCGCTGCCTTGGCTGATGGCCACACACACCAGAGGATACTCCTGCTCCGGGACCACCAGCATCTCAAACACTTTCAGTGGGCTGGGAAGAGGGAAGTCGAAGTGCTGCAGGAGAAAGAGAGCACCAACACATGGGGTTTGTGTCAATGGGGTTCTGATGTGTAAAGCTAGTGGCAATTTAGTGTTTTTGCCACACACAAAAAAAACCCTGGGAACATAAATAATTTGAGTTTCAGAGCAATGGACATTTCCAGCTATATTATAAAATGTAACTACAGATGGGCTCCTCAGAGATAAAAAATAATAATACATACATACATACATACATACATACATACATACACACACACATATACACACATAGCACAACCTTGCAGTAAAATCACGTAGTCTGGTCATTTAAGTTGAAGATGAGAAAAGAAAATAGCCAATTTACCTTGATAAGCATAAACCTCTGCATGGGCTCATACCACTGCAACAAGACAATCCCAGACTGCAGCGCTCCACACAAGTACTTGTGGCCTGTATATGGATTTCTCACTGTGAAATAGAGAACACTGTCACGAAGTGTAGCTTGATTGTGCTACGTAGGTTTTGTGGTCTAAGAAAACGTATAATAATGAAAAAGTTAATGTATTCAAACCCCACTCACATTAACGCACAATATGAAAAGTCATGAGGGCTTACAGAACACAAACATTGCAGCAAAGTTAAGTGGGACACGCCCAGAACTGAGATGTTAATCATGCATTGACACAGTATAATATGATGGAAGGGTGAGTAAATAAAACAAAGGGGTTGGGAGGCAAAGGCCACTCACCAATGCAGCACTTGTGACAGCTCTTTGTGTCGGGGATCTTAGTTGTCAAGGCAAACCTCCTGAGGAGAGAAAACAGTCAAGTTGTTGTGACTTAAAAGAGCTGATGATGTCTAGAATCAGGAAAGTCGTCCAGTGGTTCTCCTTTTTTCCTACCACTGCAGTAGTTTGTCAAGGAGGTAGACGGTGAAGAACAAAAAGACGGCCCAGTATGAGTGTTGCAACATGTTTAAAGTAAAAAAATAAATAAAACTAAAGACACGAGACCAAAAAACACTGACCCATGTTGGTCTCACCTGGGTAAGATTTTGTCTGGGAAGCGATGAGTCTGGAACTGAGCAGCCAGGCCCGGCTTCTTCAGCTGCTCAAACAGCCCGATGAGATTGTGAGAGTACAGCTGGAAGGTTTTCCCTGCAGCAGAAAACAGTATATTCAATCATCAGCTTCATGAGTCAAAGCTGTCAGTAGTGGAGCAGCAATCAAAACCAGGCGTTAAAATATAATCATTTTAAATATGACAAACAAGAACTGGGTACACTTTTCTACACGTCATTTCAAACACCCTTTCTGATTTTCCTTTACACATTCTAGATCCATAAAGCAGGTTTCACATAGGTTAGATGTGAGCAGGGGTAAAAACAGAAGTGTGATGATGATGTGAAGCATGATTACCTTCTGATGAAGCCAGTTAGTAGAATATCAAATCAAGCCAGGTGAGCGGAGGAGGATGGACAGTGTCCAAGGGAAGAGGAGAAGAAAACAGAGGTTACCAAGGGGCAAACAGCTGATGGTAAAACCCAAACTTTCTAATCCGATCCTCTACAGTTAAGATAAAGACAACAGACCACACCGTTTTAATATAATAAACAAACTATACTTGCTAGTGCAGCTATTATACATTGTAACCTACAGATCTATGTCCACCTATGTCTCAGTGGAACAGGCTGACAACGTTCATAGAGGCTCTGATGACAAACATAAGAAACAGTGATTTTAGGGCTGCAGCTATGGAGTGACTGTCTTGCCCTCAGGGGCAGCTAGTTAACGCAAGACAAAGAGGCAGCATGTTATGACAGTGGTCAGTGAAGCAGGAGGCTGTGAGAAGTCTATCACTTACCGGATAAAGACATCAGGTTGTTGTTGATAACGTAGAGCCATGTACACTTCCTCGGGAACAGCTACATATGCAATAAATACAAAAATCAATCACAAAATAGCTGCACTCTAGTTCTCAACGAGTGGAGCGAGAAGGGGAGAAAGAATACCATGTTTACTCCCCTCCTCTGAACAGAAACTGCCCAATCACAGCTCAGCCCCCATATGTAGTTACAGTTACTTTGTAGTGCGAGCAGATCTGTTTCCAAAGAGTTTACGAACTACATTCATTTGTGGAGTTACACGTTTAAAAAAAGCCCTATGAACAACTAGCACTTACACTTATATAACAATATATACCTCCCATACAAAGTAGGTAATTATTTTTAACTAATCCAGGTTATAATAATTGGTTTTAGATTGATTTTAGCTCCTGTTACCTGCTCCATTGTGGCTTCATGCAGCTCGTTAAGGTTCAGCGTATAGATGCCATCCTCCGTCCCAAAGATTAGGTATTGATCTAGAAGAAAACATTTAAAGAAAATTAAGCTTTGAACTAAATAAAAGATCTTTGTGTAACACGCTTGTTAAAGGGAGCTTTACCTTTGGTGTCTGGATGAATCCATGATGTGGCACAGTTGATTTTCAGTGGACAGCCATCAAACACTTTAGAGAAACAGGCTCCCATCTGAAATGAAAAAAGCAACATGGCCTCAGAACAGGCAGCCTCTGGCTCAGTGAGGCGCTGAAATGTCAGCCAGGATTTAATGAGCTGAAGCAAAAGCTCTGTGGACACAAAATATCTACAAAATGTACAGCAGCAGCTCAGACAAGAGTTTAATGACAATGCCCATGAAACCAGGCCAGCAGGGAAGAGTGAAGGCTGCAAGGGACAAAGCAGAGTATTCACTCACCAGTACTTTAGGAGTGGGAGGAAGACCGTTGATGGCTGGTTTCTAACGAGGAGCAGAGGAAACAATGTAAAAAACACAAAATAATGGAGACATCATATTTGAGGTTTTAGTGCAAGGGCAGCCAGCCATTGGAGACACTCCAAATATAACAAAAAAAAAATAGGCTCTAAAACCCCATGAAGCTAACAATGAGAAGTGTGTCTGATCACAATAGAGATAAATGTTGCAACATAGTATATTGTGGAGTATCTCCATACTCACAGGGAAATCCTTTTTCTCCTTCCGGTGCTGTCGGTTGGGTGGCATCTTGGGACTGCCGCCATTCACACTGTCATCCGAATCATTATCTGTCATGAGAGAGCAGGCAGATAAAAATTTGTTATATAGCTATAAATCATACTGTCAAAAACCCAGAATCTAACAACCAAAGCATTCACATCAGGCTCCCTTACCTTTACATTCAGATTTACTGAGAGCTTGTAAAAAATAAAATAAGTTCTCATTTAGACATCCACTTGATGTAAGACTCCAATTAAAGACATATGAACAGATAAATATCTGTAAATATCTCTGAAGACTCACCAGGATCAGAGGCGTGAGACAAAAGACCGGGGCTGCTGACGCTGACTGAGAGGAAATCTGGAGGCGAGTGCTCCACCTTGTTGCCCAGGTGCTCAGGTGTGCTCTGTATGCGAACCACCTGGCCCGGCCCGTTCTCAGAGTTCGGGAACCTCCGAACCGTCAGAGACCTCTCGTCGTTAAGGCCAAGCTCCTCTGACGAGCTGTTTAATCGTGGCTGAGCGGTAAAGAGAGTCAAAACAGTTTGATGTGAATGCAAAGCACCACATAAGATCAAAAAGTACATACAGCAAAACATAATATATCATTTTGGGGCTCACCTTTGGAGGCAGAGGAGGAGGAACCCCTGGCTTGAGAGTTGACCTGAAATGGAGGTATTTTTTTTAGAAAGATGTAAACGACATCAATTCATATTTAGGTACGACACCCATGTCCATAATGCATTATAAACATACTTATGCGTTATATGATTATACTGCATATAGTATATGATAATAGTGTATTAAAGTATGGGAATTACAATATGTTAGAATTCCTATAGTGGTAGGATACGTTACAAGTCATGTGTTATGATTACTGTTAAAAAGGACTTATGAATATTTATGACTGCTCATAACTATTATACAGGGCTATATATTTAAAATGTCTATAATACATTATAGACATAGAATGTGTTACCAATGTTTTTATGTCAATCTTTATGCAATGAAATCACTCACAGCTCCACTTCTTCAAAGGCATCTTCAAGATGTGCAATGTGTCCCCTGCAGGTGAACAAACACAGCAATCAGTGTGGAAAATAAGACTCACGAGCTCAGGAGCAGTGTTAATGGCGCAAATATTTACGTAGAATCCCTCAGAGAAAAAGAGAGCATGACTCTAAGGGAATGAAAGGGGGGTGTATTCGTTCAAACCCTAGAGAGCTTCAATTCCAACAAAAAACAAAGGCATTTCATTTCATCACTTAATGTTTACTATCGTTGTTAGTTTTAAAAATTAAGAATTTTAGATGCAGTCTCTTTATTATCCAGATAACTAGAGACAAATCCAAGTGATGCAATTTTTACAAAGTTCTTTGGCTAGGAGAAATTTTAAAACAGCTTTATGTACAGCCCTGTCCATGCAGGGTTAAGTCTGAGCAAACAAGTCTTTTTATTTAAATGCTATAGTATTTCCTGTTGTCCTTGTGCGTCACACTGTTCTACCTGACCGATCGTCTCAGACTCATGTATGCAGCACAGTTTTGATCTGCAGCTATCATCACACCACACATGGTGAATGGAGGGGGTGTCACTGCAAAAAGGGATAGGGAGCAGGCGAGGGGTGGAGTGGATGACGGAGGTTGGGTACTACAGTACACACAGTGTTAGTGTTACCGTTGGAACAATTCGTCCTCAACGCTTTTGAGAAGACTCCTTCGTGGGACAAGACGAGAGAGAGCCCGACAGCCAAAAGAGGACAGAGAGAAGTGGAAGGAGAAAAACAGTCAAAGCACATTGAACAAGTGAGAAGGAGCTTACAGGCCAAAGCAACAGATTAAAGTGCAGACAGAGAGAGGGAGATCATGCACAGACACAGGTTAGCTCTGGCGAATAAGCAGGTTAATGTGAGAGACAGTGAGGAGCACCCATAACAAAATTAATTCAAACTCAGATTACTGAGCATCATTTATATGCTTTAGTCAGTCTTTTCATCAGAATTCTTGCTTTCTTGAACTATATGTTGTTACTCAACCCTGCATTTTATTTTCAATTTTAAAACAGACTCCAAAGACACAAAACTTGAACAATGTATTAGTTTATTTTCTCTGAATGAATTTAGGGATGCATCCATCTAATAAATAAGCCAGGTCAAGAGAGTGTGAAAAGAGAGAGGAGGGGTAAACAGGAGCAGTTCCTGTGACAACAGTTTCCATGGATTACCTGGTTGTTATTCCTCCCTCTGCAAAGGGACTCCAGGGGGAAGGGAAGTCATTATCTTTACTCACATCCTGTGGAAAGACACACATGCACACAAATAGAATTTCAAAAAACGTAATTCTTTCATTTGTAGATTTTCTGACCACGTGTCAGAAAACAGAATTAGAAAGTAGCACTTCAGTACTGATTGACTAAACTGAATATGATTATCACCATTTCAGAATGAGCCTCAGTTTCCTTCCGGAGAGGTGGTTCAAACTGGAGCTTGTCAACTGTAAATGACAAGAAATGTGTTCAGTTTTGTATTTTTTCTTTCTTTCTTTCTTTCTTTCTTTCTTTCTTTCTTTCTTTCTTACAGACACACACACACACACACCCCTTTGGCACTAGAGGGCATCAGAGGCCAACACGTCAAGACACACAAAGCCTTGGGAATAGTACTCATGTGCATTTGTAGCAGGCGCCTTAGAAAACACTGAACAACAACAACAAAAATCACGTGCAAGAAAGAATGAACCAACAGCAGTTGTTGCTGCCAAAACAGCACAGAGGTCCTCCACTGATTTATTAGGATACTATGTGAATATTTGGTCTGGAGCCTAAAGACTCGTCGGCCACCAGAGACAAACACAGATTACACTTGACCAGATCTGTTCACTTTGGGAACATATGGGTGAAAGAGCACGAAATGCAAATAAATCATGGAACAAATTCCTCTTAGTTTAGGTTTGAGGTCACATTCTGTCAAACAGTTGACCCCACAGAGGAGACTGGTTTAGTGTCCAGTATAAACAGGAGTGATCCTGCTGTAGGTATGAAGGCGAAATAAATCAACCAACCTGCCAATAAATACTCCTACATAATCGGCTTCTCATTAACAAAGAAACTTTGTATTCAAGAATTCAGACCACAGATATTTCTTTCATAGTGTGTGTTTTTCTGCTTGAGGTATGCTGATAATGTGGAGGTACTGCAGTATTTAAAACACAGATAACAGCGAGAAGGTGAGTAACTAACAGACGGCGATACATTTGAGAAAGTGAAGTTGAGGAATCAGGTGAGACGTAAAACTTTACTTTGACATTGTGGATGACTAATCGTATCCTAACAACATTTTTTTTCAGTCTGTCTGACAGGAACCAAGATATCACAAAATCCAAACTTTATTTCAGCTAAATAAACTGTAAGTAGCCACCACATGCAGATCAACTCACCTTATTAGTGCCACTTAAATCTCAAACACAATGTTCTGTTATGTGCTACAACATTATCCTAATTCTCAGGAAGTCTTGGGAGTGAGCTAGGGAATTGAGCAAACACACACTGTCTCACTACTCTGTCACTGACCTGCGTCCCCCCTGTGTCCCTCAGTGAAGCTAGGACTTGAGCATGGCCCTCCTTGGTCTTTCCCATTGTTTGCTTCATGTAGGAGGGAAAGTCAGATGTAATTGTGAGAAATATAGATACAACTAAACAGGAAGTGCATCTGGTACAATCACAGTACTAACAAGCACAAAACACAAAGGAGCACAGCAAGTATCGCTACAGATAAATATGACAAGCAACCAACAAGGACACTTGTTGGCTCACCACTGAACTGTTAGCCAAAATGATGAAATGAGAAACAAAAACTTTTGACATGAGACAACACAGCGTTCAACTTAATCTACAACTACTGACGACAACACAGACACACAACAACTTCCCTGAAGGGTTGTAAAATAATAAATGTATTGAATATGGATAGAGAGATGGATCCTCTGCCAAATCCAGTATCGACACATGTTGACCGAGAACCAAATTCCTAAAGAAACTTTGATGACCCCTTCAGACAAGCTATTTCACATTATTAATTGAAATAAAGATGAGGGACAGTTAACTAAATGGACTCTACTACATCCATTCTCTCTGCCGTGAATCCCCCGGCTATTTTTATACACACTACCACATGCTGTGGTCTGGAAAAGTGCCAGCCAGTTCTGCAGGATTAGTGGGATGACCCTCTGACAAGCCGACGGGCCTCTATCAACCTACACGGCCAGGCTGACTGACATGCTGACCAATGACAGGACAGATGCATAGCAGGGGTTGGCCTTTATCTTGGTGATGGGTTTGTGCTTTTTGTTTACTTACAGTCCATCTCTGAGCGCGTCCTCTCAGCTCTGGCTTGTTTATTGGTGGAGCGGATGGTGTGTCTGACTGCAGAGAGGGGCTGAGGCAAAGAGTGACAGAGAGAAAGATTTAAAGATAAGAAAATAGGTTTTGACAGTGGGAGCAGTGCTTGACAAGACAAGTGCAGAGAGTAGGGTAAAGCGCCTTCAAATTATATAACACCAACACCACATAGCCTGGAGTAATTTAGAACAATTAAGACATTTCTCTTTTTAAATAATCTGTAGAAACAAATCCTGAAACCTGCATGTCAAGCTTCTGGAGAACTGAGAGATACTTTTTGTACTGTGTCACATTATTATGCATCCCAGAGACTGGTTGTTTGCAACAAGCTCCATTGCTTGCAGTCAATAGCCTTCAGGCTTTTTTCATTCATGGGGGCCAAGACAGTGCTACTGCTGTCAGGGGGAGAAAAGCACAATGGTCTTTCAAAAAGGCACTCGTACCACCTCTTTGGCTGCCACGTAGATGTGATGTTGATTCCAGTTGGAATAATAATGTCGGTGGAGAGAATCAAGAAGAGGGGGGAAGGGAGCTTAAGGGGAACATGAAAACAGACTTCAGCCAAGATCACCTTTTTTTACCAAGTTGCTGAAAAAACATGGTGTGCAAATATTTACATTCCCTGCTGATAGAGACTCTTTCAGTGTTTGCATGAAAGTCTGTTTTACAACCAGATCTGGTTAAATTGGACAAGGAATGCTTGTTTTTTCCAATCATCACAACTAGGGCACTTTCTTTTATATATTTCTTTAAATATATATTTCCGAGTACCGTCAATTTCGGGTTACAAGCCGCTACTACCTTCGGTCAGTGTCCCCGACAGCTCCCCGCTGTAGCCAGCTGGGGCTCCTGCTAGCGCTCCGTCACTTCCCCGCTAACTCCCTGAAAACCACCGAAGGCAGCGGGACCAGGCTCGACACCCGACTTGGGCAGAGGGGACGCGGGCAGTAGCAGCAGCAGCGGGCAGTAGCAGCAGCAGTGGCCGGTAGCAGCAGAAGCGCTAGCTAGCAGTGTCTTAATGTGTCTCTTTGATCACTTCTTTGTAGGCTGTGTAGACTTTATATTTATTTCTTAGTCTGTCAAAGCAATTGCAAATTTCTCACAGTATTGGTGCTATTTTAAATGTGACAGAATCAGATATTACCTCAAGATCATCATCGTCCACCTCACAGTAATGCTGGTGGTTGTCTGGGTTGTTCATCTTATCTAGGAGATCAACAGCGAGCCTCCTTGTCAAACCCGCCTGGGCTACATACACATGCTGCAGGAAAGAAGGACAAGATTGTAAGTTATTATGAACTGATGCATCATTTGACAATAGTTTACTTTTAGTCTGATTTTCTTAATTTCACACACAAGGTCCATGGAACAAGGAACATCAGAGGCTTTCACTGTTCTAAAGTAATTAAACCCCCTGGATTAATCATCAGATTTCTGGACCATTTGGATGAGACACTTTTCCTCAGAGACATGCAGTGAGTTACTGATGATATCTTTTCAGAAGCAGCAGAACTGGAGCACCAGCCGTCTTCCTCTGGACTGAGGCTTTGTTGACAATATTTAAGAATGTAATTGCTAATAACTTAAGCCCTTCGGGCCATGATCTTACTCTGACACACAAAGCTAGAAATACAGCCAAACCACACAGAAGCTCATTGGGATAACTGAGGTTCTCTACTTCTTTGTTTGGAAATGCAATATTCTACTCTTAACTGTAAAGAATGAAACCCAGACAGGACTTTTGGCTACCATGCTTGTGAATAGGTTCAGGCTAAAAAAAAAACGGCAATGCATTCTTTGCTGCAAACATTTCAATCTCCTACTGTATAATATCTACCATACAGTATGCCTAAGCGACCAATAAGAAACATTACCGATAGAAGTTTTTCTGCAGTGGGCCTCTTCTTTGGGTTCTTTGTCAGAGACACTTTGACAAAGTTATGGAAGGCAGTGGACCTGTAGAACAAGATAATTTTGTTTGAATGCAATGGTTGTCACCATTTTCCTTCTAAGACCAAAGTGAAAGGTATCATGAAGCAATTTTAGAGCAGCACATTGAATACTCTAGGGCAATCACCATTTGTTTTTGTCTTTTAGCTTCGGAGGCTGGAAGCTGCTCTTCGACATCAAAAACAAGGCCCTATGGAAAAACAAAAAATAGACTCAAAGAGGGAAATATACTTCAGTAAGACTCAATTCTATTTTCATAACAGCCTTAACGTAGTTTGAATTAAACTCTATGACCATTTAAGTAATGAAAAAACATGATGAAACATGGCAGGAACACAAAAGGAGAAAAGTAGCTTCAGAATCATCTGAGGAAGCTCTGACTGATCCTTTTCTGAGGAAAGTAAGACATGCCTCATCGGGTGTAGGTCAAACATTGGAGGCTGCAGCTCGGCTAGCTCTATGGACGTGATGCCAACCGCCCAGATATCACACAGCTGGTTGTAGCCACCGTTCTTCTCCACAGCTGCTACTTCTGGAGCCATCCTACGCAAATTAAGGATAATAATTCAGTGATGACACTTAAAAAAAAATAAGGATGACAGATTGGTTTGGGGGGCCTCTTTGAAGTGAAAAACAATGCTGGTATTAATAATGAGATACCCTGGTGATCTGTGTAGGAAAACTCCTACTTTTCCCCCTTTGACAGGGTGTTTAGATTTCAGAGTTAGTGACAGAACAACGGCCGTGGAGCTGGTGATGATTCATTGTCTTACTCAAAAACACTTCAGCTGCTGTGAGCATTTTTACTGGTGTCTTTCAGGGGGAAGTGTATCTAACCACTTCTACATGTTGCCACCACAAACTAGATTATGTTAGATAAAATACATGACACAGACAGCTGACTAGAAAATGCCAGCATATCAGATTAAAAGTATTTAAACAATGCTTCTCAGAATATAAAAAGAAAAAAAGAACCCCCCAGAGTTTTTCAACCTATTCAACAAAGTCAAAGGCCCACTGGCTCATTTAATTATGGTGAAACACTCACCAATAAGGTGTTCCAATGAAGGACTTCCTTTTGGCAATGGTGGCTGTTATTTTGGCTGCAACTCCAAAATCAGCTGTAACAAGGATTGACAGGATTTTTCAGATTATGGAATATCCACATACGACTGAAAGCTACAGAGGTGTTCAAGTCCTTGAGATTCAAGATGCTAAAGAGCGACTTACCTAACTTCACATCTCCGTTGACTGAAAGAAGTATGTTGGCACCCTGTTCAAGAAATATCATAAACATTTATTTTACTTTGAGAAAATACATTCAAGAGACCATAATAATATTTTAGCATCATAAAACAGAGGCTGAAAATACGGAGCTGAGCTGCTGTGTGCCAATCATGTGTAACAAATTCTCAGTAATATCTGGTCTAGTTGAAACATTAACTGCTGATCTGTAACTGATCAGGCTGCCCAGTAAAGGTGCACCAGTATCACAGGTTTTTGACAGTCCCACTAACAGTGTTTCTGTTGGCGGTGACTGACAGTCTCTCTGCTGGCATCCTGCAGTGAGAGTAGAGGAAACAGGAAGTGCTCGCTGCGTAGCGCAGAGTAAAGATAACAGGTCCAACCCTGACCTTCTGTGATACACATGAAACTGAGGCTCCAGTCTGTGTGCATGCACCAGGCGTGATCAACTTCAGCTCAACCTCATGCTTTCGAGTAAGCAAATCCCCAGCTACATTTTTCCCGTGACTTCAGTTCACACCTCTGCCGCGCTGCTGCATCAGAAAGAAGTCTGACCTTTGGACTGCTTGAGGGCCAACAGATGCATTTGCAGTTCAACTGCTGTTTCTTTTTGTCAATCTCACACCTCTCTTTTTCCTTCCTGTTCTCTCGTGTTTTGAGATTTGTTGCTCGACTTTTTTTATTGTTGTTTTGAGTCTGAGCTGGCATGAGGCAAAGTGTCTGCATGTGGCACAAAGAATGGGCATGACCAGCATGGGCATGACCAGGATCATTCTAAAGGTTGGGCATGACCAGGATAATTCTAAAGGTTAAAAGAGAACAAAACTCAGTAGAAAAGATACGATACCTTAATGTCACGGTGCATCTTGTTCTTGGTGTGCAGATATCCCAAACCCTGTGAAGGTGAATGAATGTATTCAGTAATGAGTTCAACTAAAATGTAAAACATAACCAAAAAAAAAGAAGTATAATTACCTGTAAAGTTTCTCTGGAGACATATGCTATCTGAAGCTCCGAGAGAGGTCCCGTCACTGTTGAAACACAATTGCATTCCATTTTTGCAGGGTAAGGATTTTACAATGTATGTACACTATTTTAAACCATTTTATGACTGCATCTTACATACAAAAGCTCACCATGATAAATGTCCTGCAGAGATCCTCCACCACAGTATTCCATACATATCCAAAGCTTCTCTCGACTGATGAAATCAGAGAACAATTATTAATTGAGGAACTTCTGCTCTGCTAATTAGTTATATAATAAAGTGCGTCTAGTTAAGTATCCAAATATGTTGACAAGTGGTTGAAAATAATTAAGAAGCACAAACATTCTACAAAAGGTGTCTTGTTGAACAAGTTAAGCTGCACTAATCAGCAAGGTGAAAAATAAACAATGGTTCGTGCTTCTGTCGGTGAACTGGATATCTAAGAGGGGGGTGAGTAGAAAAATTATGTCATGCCTTAAATAAAAAGCTAAAAATACCACCAGTGTGACTGATCAAACGTGGACACTTGGCCACTGGAGGATATGTTACATTTCAGCTGGACGTGGAAATGATTTGAGGCCAGGAAACCGGTCTGAGCGGAAACTTGAATTCCCCCAAATAAAATTGTGGTTCTTCTAATGCAATTAATCTAGTTTTATAATAATCAACGCATGGTGGGTCGCTCGTTAACATTTTACAGTAACCATTTGTGCTCTATGCGGCGAGGCTGTACAAGACATGCCTGCTGTGATAAGACGTGCATCTCTCTGGACTAACAGCCATATAAAAACAGATCAGAGGCTCATATTCCAGTTAAACCTGCTGGCAGTCTGAGGCAGTGATGGGCGGACCAGCCTTACTTCCTCTCAGAAAACAGCCACAAAACATAGGCTCCGTTAAAACAGAAGAGCTGCGTCCTGGCACTGAAAGGCCTAGTCAGCACCAGTCGAAAGGTTTGAGTCACAATTTCACACACACAGGTGTGACTCAGTAGTTACATACGTAATGTGACTTACAGGCAGTGGCTCGTTAAATCCTTTTGACAGTAATGTAAGAATTTCACAAATGTTATACCTTGGACTGGCTGTGAGAGAGGAGAAATACTGAGTATAAAATGACAAAGCACAAGTATTTTAAGCTGGCTCTTACCAGAGGTAGCTCCCAAAGTAGGCCACAATATTGTGGTGCATGCATTCCTTCACCATGAAGATTTCCTGCTGTATGATGGAAAAGTCATCCCCTGGAAACAGAGGAATAAATCACACAGACAAAAAGTTACAGTTTCATTTTCTGCTCAGGGAACTGGTTCTTTATAAAATGAGATATTTTCCATTCGGAAATTAACCCTTAACAAAATGATTGTGGACATGAAATAACATTTTGTTTCATTATTCATCATAATATCAGTAACACTTGAAAACTAAAAGTCAGATGATACAAAGGTTGTGTACACCATAAACATTATGTTTTAGAAAACACTTTCAACACACGTTTGCCAAACTTCAAACCACAGAATAAAATCTTCCCATATTTCCCTCTGACTAAAATGTTAAATTTTTCTTCCCTCTATCAAAACAGCACATTATTAAACAGCCAATACTAATAGAAAGAACACCTTGTACTTTTAAAGTTTTTGTAGTATGGGATGCTTTCCAGTTCAGCAAAGCACTCAAACACATCCGACAAGTCGGAAGTAAGAAGAATAAAATATGTAAGCCCAGCTGCTCCCAATTGTGCCGAGACATGGTCCTGGAATACATTAACAGGAGGTTAAGATATGCCAGACTCTGCCAGCTCCAGAGCTCTATCAACAGACTGTCATCAAAGGCATCAGTCCAGATTAAGCTCATTTAATGGATACAATCTATGCAACAACACACACACACACAAAGCACATTACTTGGAGTGAGAATTACTGTGAACAAACCATTTGTTTTCTGCATATGGTCAAGTGTTTAAATTCTGCCTATCTCGCATGTAAACAACTGTATTTGTTTGTCTAAATTCTGTTATAAAAATCAACTCTCAGAATTTGCGTCAAGCTTTGGCCACTGACACCAGCTGTGGCCTGAAGACAAAGAGAAGTTGTTGACCGGCACTTTACTGCACATAGCTCCAGACACTGTAGTGGGTGGCTTGTAGTCTAGCTACCTAATTAAAATGATACTGGGGCATTTCAACTCTGGAAGAAAACATCTCTGGAGATACATCCTGGACCACAGAGGCATTTTTTTTTAGCACACAAACAACGTTCTTACTAAGTGAAAAGAGCGGTCTTGTTTTTTTGTCTGTCTGGGAGGGGTTAGGCCAGGGGTAGCCAACACGGTGCCCGCGGGCACCTGGTCGCCCGCAGAGACCACGCTAGTCGCCCGCGAAGCATGTTCTAAAAATAGAACACACTTATGAGCTTTCACAAGAAAAAGAATAAAAAAATAAAAAAAATTCACTGGCGTGCGCGCAGCGGTCGGAGCTACTTACGTGTCATGGTTCTAACTTGTATCATGGTTCTAACTTTAGTCGCGGTTAAAACTTTATAACAACAATTAATAACCCACAACTAACACATTTTAACAGGGTAAGACACCAAGACACAACAGTTTGTGACTTATTAACAATTTGTAACACTAATAATTGTACATTTATAAAATTACACCACCGAGCATGCTGGGTACAGCTCGCCCACTATCACACCAAGAAGAAACTCCGTCGCAGGAAGAGACAGACCCTTCCTGTTTTTTTTCACCTACATTCCCCTGGGTCCTAAGTCCCTCCAGGTTTAGCTTCCTAACACCCTCTATGTACCAACGTAAAAACAGCTGTTCAGTTGGCCTGCGGTCCTTTTCAGCATCAATGAATGAATGCGTTTACTGAAGAAAAAAAATACGCCAGAATCTTACAAAATACTGTGATATTAATTTTTGGCCATACCGCCCAGCCCTAACTCCGACCATTTCTGAAGGGAGTTAGATAGTTAGATAGGGGTTAAATAGATAGTGATCTGTGCAACTTTGTTGTTCAGGAAGTTTGTATCAAACAAGTAGCCCTTCGTATTATTTTGTACCCTTGAAGTAGCTCTCGGCTTCAAAAAGGTTGGTGACCCCTGGGTTAGGCTCTCTCACGCGAGTGTCTGAATTAAAAAGGTTGGAATGCCAACACGTGCATAACTATCCAGCTGATAAACAACAAACCAGCGAATTTCCATTATCTTTGAAGTTACCCACGCCGACTAATTTGGGTATTTAGTTCCATCAGAAGGCTTTAGATAATGTAACTATTAGTTGTCTAAACTACATAAAAGAACAACACACACACACCGGTGTGTAACTGTATCCCTTTTGACCATGAAGTGTTTGTTACCAACATCACATGTTAATCTGAGTGTCAGGTGGTATCTCATGAAAGAAAACTTGTTCAATTATGAAGGGGAAACAAATCACATTTAAAGACATCAGTAAAGAATGTATACGACAAACTAAGTATTTTTACTTTATAAATTTCTCTGTTCAATAGACCTTCATCGTTGTCCATTGCTGGATACGTTGTCTTTATTGTGCCGATCCCTCAAACATTGTCTTGCTGCTGAAATACTCACTAGTCTCAAAAGCACCAACGGTGTTCTAATCCACAGATGAAAATAGCCCCGAACAAATACACTGTTTACGACTGTCTGAGTAATGTTGACAAAAAAAAGTGTAGTGTCTAGCTATTTTAGGAAATTACTGCGCCTTTTTTTAAACGTAACTATATACATCTGTTACTTTTAAAGATGTATGTCTTAAGTATGAACCAATGGGTTTACGGTTGAGTGCAACACAGAGTAGGAAAGTCAGAAAATATTTAGAGACAGAGTTACTGATGGCTGATTTTGGTCTTTTTGGGAGATTTGTTGACGATAACAACATGAAAAAAAAAAGAATGTAAATAACCTTATCCTTAAATCGAAACTTTTTTTGTGTGTTGCTTTTGCACAGCTGAGATGTTGATTGTGCAAAAGGAAGGGAAGGGAAATTGGCTTTCGGTATGGCATGCTGAGTAAGCTCAATAAAGCAATGTTAGCAACATCAAACATAGACCTTAAAAAACAAAAATCACATTATCCACATATTACCACAAAATAAAAGTCACAGACAGTAGCCGACCCTAAAAGTGTTGAGTGCAGTGCATCTGTCAGGGTTAGTGAGAAGTGTTATTGCAGTGGGGAAAAACGTTTGAAAACGGGATTTATTATTCTTGCTTGAAAAGTCTGTAACAAGAATAACGTAAGTCTGGTCAAGAATGTCAACAGAGGTTAAAGTGGAAATCCTACAAATTGAATTCTTCCCTTCTATTTGTACAATTAAAGTTGTTTCCACCTCTTTGTATATTGTCTTTCTGTAGCCCAATAAGGACATAGAGCAGGGGTGTCAAACTCATTTTTACACCGGGCCACATCAGCATCATGGGCCGGTTGTAACTGTACAGTGGCGGGCCGTGGATTTTTTACCTGCCCTTTCAGTGGATCAGCTGTTCAGCGCAGCATTGAGGAGTGTGAATATTCAATTTAATTCAGTTCATTTTGTATAGCCCAAAATCACAAATGAAAATGATCCTCGCAGGGCTTTACAATCTGTACACATACGACATCCCTGTCCCAGGACCTCACATCGGATCAGGAAAAACTCCCCAAATAAATAGTAAAAACCATTTCACAGGGAAAAAAGGATGAAACCTTCAGGAGAGCGGAGGATCCCTCTCCCCGGATGGACAGAAGCAATAGATGTCATGTGACCATAATGAATAACGTAAACAGAGTTACAGCACATTACATGAATGACAGAAATTGAATTGAATAAACGGCACTCTGCTGCATAAAAAATTCCCTTCAAAATAAAAGCACAGGATTTTTTTTTGCCCATGCAAAGGGCATAATGCTCGAGAAATGTCCCACTTTTGGGGAATCATTAATTAGGTTACAATGACATATTACTGCGGGTGTAATTGCACTGTTCTTTAATCCAGTGTCATTTCACAGGAGGAACGGGTGTTGATCACAATAATTTAACATTTGTTGACGGAGAGAAACTGGCTCAAGGAACCACAAAAATTTGACCGAGGGTAATTTCACTGACAGGACTGTGAGCTTCGTCAAACAAAAACAAACAAAGTGACAATCTTCTCTTCTTGGTGAGTTGTGGCAAAAGAGTGTAGCCACTTCCTCTCAGACCGAGCGCTTCCCTCTGCTCTCTGAATATACGCATCGTCTCTTAATGCTTCAAGTTTCAATTCAGCGTGTTGGGAGTTATTCAGTGTTAAGTCTTGCCCAATTTTACACCAATATGATTTGATGGTGTCCTGTTAACCATAAGATGACATCTTTGAGGAAAGAGGTTTATCTTTAAATAAAAAAATGGAAAATTGATCACTTAAAAAAAGCAACACAGCTGAAGTTCTAATGGAGACTACCAGGAGGCTGGTGCCAACAAAATACGTCAAAATGAAGTGTCATAAGAGGGAAAGAGGTATAGTGAGGGATGTAGGGATATTGTTAAAAAAAATAACTACCAAGTAAAGGTTCGTACACTTCAGACGGGAAAATGTAAAAAAATAAATAAGAATATCTCCTTACTCCGTGTTGATGACCAAAACTAATTTGGTCTTAAATAGTTGTTTACCATCTAACTAATCAGATTAACCTGCTCTGTGCCCAGCAACTCGAGGGCTTCACCACTCCTCTCTACTTTCCCTCTCCCGGTCCCTTACTTAATAACAGCGTCACTCCTCCTGGTCAAACTTGTTTGATTCTGCGCTCCGCCCAAAGCTGTTTACCTGAAGCACAGAAAGGAATGGCGGGGATCAAAGAAAAGAGAGTCCTGCTTAAACAGGAACACCTGAGCTGGGTTAATCCTGGTTTCATCTTTAAAAAAAGATAAAACCAATAAGAATAGAGCAAATATGTGTGTTTAAAGATGCTTATGGGAAAACCTGTGCAGGGCTATGCACCTGACAATTGTAACCTATAAAATCCCCTGTTAAGCTGTAACACTGGTCTAAACCATTTTAACATGACTTAAACGATAGCTGTACACAAGGCCTGTTTTCACTCTGTCTTTGTATGATTTATATCTTTTACAATTCAAGTTTGCACAAATTATATGAATGAAGAACGTAGATCAGTGAGTTAACTGTATGCGTCACTTTTCAACCAGAAATGCTTGTGCCTTTCTCTCTCTCCCCCAAAAATCACTCTCCATTTAATGGATTTGAGTTTCGGACGGTCCCTTTGGGCTCCGAGGGAATTATGAAGGACATTTTAAAGACAGTAACTAATCAATTACTCAAGAAAATAGAGGGCAGACTAATTATGGAAAATTATGGTAATTTGCAGGCCCAGAGTGCAGATTTACTTAAAATGTATTTATATTAAGAGTCAAAAGTCATGACGGCAATAAAGCATGCTCCCCTTTCTCTCTTCTGACCTCCCCCCCTAAATTAAGCCCCTTGATACACTCTCTCTCACACACACACACACACACACACACACACACACACACACACACACACACACACACACACACACACCTTAAATAACCCCTCAAAACCTCAAGAGGATTATCAGGTTGTTCGGCAAAAATTCCAGTGATCATTTATTAATCAATTCTCACATACAAGACAACACCTGAAGAATACGCCACATGTAAACTTCATACAAAAGCATACCCATCCTCTCACTCAAAGACTAAAACCAACAAACAGTGACATGACGAATGAAAGAGAAAATAAACGGGAGTGATCATCTAAACTAAATCTGGTTGCTGGTGGTACAAAACCCTCATCATAATCCCACTAATCTGGATCGCACCAACTCTGTCACTAGGTCATCACCAGCACAGACACCAAAGCTGACAAATGTTTTGCACCAGACTAGGCATGAGACGAGGGGGGGTGGGACGTACTGGAATCACTTTATATTATATTTTATGAAAGAAAAAAATATTGTTGTTGCATCACAGATAGGACACATCTTTTTTTGTTTACATTCTTGAAGGTGGAAAATAAACAAGCCAACAAATAATAATAATGAATAAAGAATATAATGATAATAATAACAGTAAACATTAATATTGTATTAATAAATCATAAGCACGTCCGGCATAAAGAGATTTTATATTTTATATATATATATATATATATATATATATATATATATATATATATATATATATATATATATATATATATATATATATATATATATAAATAAATAAATAAATAATTGATATATATATATATATATATATATATATATATATATATATATATATATATATATATATATATATATATAAAAATACTATAATCACGTTATTTTGGATATGGACCAAAGATCATGATTTTACATAAAGAATGCAAAACATCACTGGGTCTATGAGCACATAAACATTTGCAGTCATGATATATTGGCACTGTACTACAATATTTTAATTTGTGTTTGTTTTATTACTTGTTGTGCATCCCATTCAGAACCATGGAAAAAATCTTCTTCTTTTCCAGACTTTTTATTATTATTTGTTTTAGCTCTGACAAACTGAGATAATGAGAACATCACTCTTACCTGGTTCCAACTTTATGATCTTCACAGCAGCGAGCTCCCCAGTTTGTATGTTTCGGGCCTGAAAGAAATAGCAGCACAATGGTCAGCAAGGCTACAAACATCACAACGCAGTTAATATTACTGCTTTAATCAGAACTCGCGTTACAACTGTTTACAACAAAAATAGAGGTTTGATTCGTCGACCTACAAAAAAAGCAAGTTTCCATCAATAATGCTAAACATTCCAGAGTTCCAACTACTTGAGCTGTCACTTCTTGTTTGTCTTATTTGATAGTAAATATAATATTTTGTCGGTTTCTACTATATAGTATAAACTGACTTTATACGTTATAGACAAAATGATGAGTCGATTGAGTAAAACAATCAGCTGGGACAGTTTGGACAAAACAAGCAATTTTCTGATGAGCTCTCAGAACCTGAGATTGGGGATTTTCACAATTTTATGTTTCTCACTACTATTTCTAAGATAAACATGTGATGGGGGGACAATAGATTAAACAAAAATGAAAATAAGTCAGTTGCAACGTTGAATATTACATAACATGGGACTGTATTCTGATGGGAAATCAGTCACAGTTTTGGCCCACATAAGCATTAAAACAATAAATGCCATTTGAATGATTCTTTCTGCGCTGAGAGAAGTGGGGTGGAAACATTCAACTGTGCACAACCCCCACCTCCATCAGTCAAATTCAGCATCATTACATACTTGAGTACTATCAAACCCAGAGTCTACTTAAACAAGCATCATCCCCAGATGTCACGCTGGACAGTGTAAACCTTTAAATATCCTGAATGTAGACGACTAAAGACTTAGTCAATCTTGGAGTAGCATACTTTTTCTTGACATCCTTTTTGGTTCTTCCACATATTTGTGCATATCTTCAGTTTAATATTGCATTATGCCCATGGCTACATCTCAATGGCATTAGATTTAAAAACATATCCATCCATCAATTGTAAAAATGTCTATCTTAAAAGTAGGTTGCACCGACTTCAAAATCCAGGTCAAGACGGGATGCTCCCTAATCCGTGGGAGTGTAAGTGATGGGACAAGCAGCTAAATCAACTGTAAACCATAAAACCCTCCAGCACAGCCACCTTTCAACACAGAATGTACTAGTGATTCACACACACACACACACACACACACACACACATATACAGACTACCACACAGAACTAACTACTATAATTGTTCTGCAGCTGATACCGCAAGTGCATACACACAAACAAATAACAAAAAAAATATGTTTTTCAGATGGGGCTCTGCTGCTTTAAAGTCTGTTTAAGTAAAGACATAAATATTTGTAAACAACCTGTGTGTCTATCTTCACATTTCCTGAAGTAGCTGAAGTCAACCTGAGAACTAAACCCAGAAAGGGGAAGTTCAAATACCGCTCAAATATGTGATGCAGCAGACAACACAAGATTTAACATCCTTAAACAACCTTTGAGTGGAGGCGTCTGGCATGTAACAGACCTCTAAAGAAACAAGGTGTGACACAAGATCAATACCCATGTCCAGGGATTGGCCAGATGTGCCTAATGTCAGTACATAGATCTCATGTTCAGCTAACTGTAGTGACAATGTTGACACGGACTAGTAAATAGTTCCTCACATCCAATTTAAAGTTATTCTTGCACCCACTAAAGGCCTACTGAAGGTGTAGGATACAATCTCTTAATCCACACATTGTTTATAAAGTGAGTATAAGTGACCGACAGTGTGCAGGATTCATTGGTTCCTTCTTTGTCATCAAACCTTAACACAAGCACCGACAGAAGCAGAGCTTGTATCAATACACTGACCTACATTACTGACCTTTTGTAGATACGGTTTCATCAACTCAAAAAACAAAACTTATAACAACAATGCTGGTACATAATGTTGAGTAAACCTTTAAGAAGTACTAATTCTGTACAAAATGCCAGCATATAAATGGATATTGTAACAACAAACTACACAGAACTAAGTGTATGCAATTATAATGAAGATACATGAATCATTATCACCAGAAATAACAAAGAGAGCAATATGTGGTTCTCCAATTAATATAATCAGATGTAATAATTCATCCAAGGCAAAGATTGATGTGTCCATTAAAAGTCGAACGAGCACAGCAGGCCATGGGGGGACTTTTCACAATTTGAGGTGTTTCTGCTGTCGGTGCCGCCCAGAACACACCCAGCGAAACGCGTGTTTAGACAGGGGCCTGATCATATTTCAGCACGCTGCAGCCCTTCGCCTGCGAGCTGTGGGAGAATACCAGGCGCAGCATTCCACCGGTGGCCTGTCTGGGGGTGGGGGCTGGCCAGAGAGGCTTTGTATGGATGACAGGCTGCCTGAACTATCACACACTGGATCAGATGGGTCGTCTGTTCATCTGTGGCTGATAGACAAACGAGAAAGTCTCCAGCAAAACACATCTCCCCACCGCCAACAGAGAGTGGGGAAAATGTGGATAAAAGATCTTGCAGGACAGTTTTTGCATAGATTTAATTCATTGGATTGTCATTGCACAGTTTGAAAAGTTTTGAGCTGCTCTACGACAAAGATGTGTCCTTCCTTTAAAACGTTTAATTCAGTTAACTCAGACAGTGGGCAGTGCAGGGACTTTTGCTTGTTCGACTCATGAATGATTGCTAATGTTTAAATGTTGCGGTCTGTGAGTGAAAAAAAAATTGTATTCTTACCAAGTTTCATCTGAGTTAACTAATAATAATAATAATAATAATAATAATAATTTGGTGAAAGCAGTAACGCTTCGAGAGGCAGCAAATATAGTACCGGTACAGGAATGTTTCTTTTTCCTCTCTAGTAACATAAACATCACATTGATGCTGCAGCTGACAGCAGGTCTACAGATTATATACATTTAATATAAGTAAAACTATAACTGATAGTAAGCCAATATCCATTTTGAGAAAATATTCCTGCTTTAATACTGCTGCTTTGGACTAGGGATGGGTAACACGGTCTCCATCATTAAAAAGAAGAAGTGATGTGGATAAATTGGACAAGCAGGTACAGGCAACCACTGTTCAACAGTCAAACAGGTTTGAATTGTTTCAGTTAACTGTGATGCAGCTTGCACAACCAGTAATACCATACTAGAGTTAAAACAGTTAATCTGCAGACTTTATTCTTGATCAATTTACTAAAAGTTTACACTGTAAAAATGTAATAAAATAGAGAAAAATGCTCATCATAGTCTTCAAATTGCTTGTTTTGTATGACCAATGGTTCAAAGCCCAAAGATATTTAATTTATACATGGCCAGGAGAAATGTAGCAAATTCTCACATTTGAGACGCAGGAACCATCAAATGGGTCTTTTTGTAGATTCAGTTCATTTTGATCTACTAGTTGAATAATTAACAAGCCATTGTCCTACACCTCATAATGAATGTATCATCTTGCTTGTTTCCCGTGACAGTATTGTTATCAGTAACGTTGTCTTCGCCCATTGTCGGATGGGGTACCAACTGCAGTTATTCCTGCCAATAAGTGTATTTTAGTAGCTGAAGAAGACTAGCGGAAGGGAACTTGGCCCTCGTTCAACAGCTACCGCCAAATGTGTTGGCCACATGTTATTATGAGTCACAAAACAAACACTCTGACTTTACTTAAATTAACAGTTCATGTGATGGTACATCAAGATATCTCCAGCACTAATGAAAGGCTGTGGGAACCAGTAACGTTACTATACCTTGTACACGTCTCCATATGTGCCGCTTCCCACCCTCTGAATGAGCTCAAAGTCGTGCTGAGGGTTCCTCCTCTGGATTTCACCGCTTGGCCGGGGAAAGATGTCCATGGTAGCTTGAACGAAACGATCCTTTACATTTAGTAGATCAAATCTAGTGGCGGAGGTTTGATGAAGCTGCGGTCCTGAATATATACAAGTCAATCCCTGTTACTCAGACGGTCCTCCCCCGTGCTCCATGTCCTGATCGAGAGACATAAGAGAACAAGTGGAAGAAAAGTGTTAAAAATAAAAAAAAACATTTATGTAACATTAAGTGGGTAACGTTTCACAGCAACTCCAAAGTTGACATTTCATCTAAGCGCTTATGTGCGTCAATAGCAACAGGGAATATGAGTATATTCTGTCACATATCGTGACATCTGTCACCCAACAGCTCAACCCTTTGTATTGGTTTATTGTATTCCATTCAAATTAAAGTTCACTCAGAGCTCCGACCACTAAAACAACATGAACGTCAGCATAGACAGTGTTCATTCCAGCAAATAGCCAGAGCCAAGTCTAACGTTGCTATTGGACCGGGTTAGTTAAGGGGTTGGGGGCATTAGCTAATGCTAACTAGCCAACGTTAACTTAGCTAGCTTCTGGTTCTCGCTCACTTCCACTGCTCCTAACTTACCGTTTACAACGCGAACATACATCTTGCATTGGAAATCTCTTCGGGGGCCTTTAACCGCACACGCTGGCGTCGAGTAACGGCTCAAAGAGAGCAGAGAAGCGCCCCCCTCCCCTTTGTTGTCGAGGGCACAGCAATAAACTTCAGTTGGCCGTTGGCTCCGTCTCCTTCAGCGCGCGGACGTTGGAGCCGAGTTCGGTTCTACAGCAATAAGTTTAGCCGCTGACATGTCATTTTCCTCCGCTGACAGTTTAAGCGAAGCCTTACGCTCGTATGTAGATGATTAACGGGGGGAACTACGTTAATAATTCCAAGTATCACTCTTAAATTGAATTTGTTCCCCCTCTAAAAGAAATCTGCCGAAAAAGCAACAGTCTGTTGCTAATCTCTGTGGAGTCGCAGTTACAGGATCCTGATGCTGCGTTCATGAACTCCGCGGAAAATCCAACACTCTACAGAAAGAAGAAAAAACAACACAGTTTAAATGTCTCGTGGCAAAACCACAGTCAAGTATAACAACTGTGAAATAATTACAACGTGGAGCACATTACAAAGGCAGTTATCGTAATAAATCGAGACAATTATTTTCCATTTATTATTTACTATTTGTTTGCACCAGTTACTGTTGCTGGTAACCTTGAGGTTTATTTGTTATTGATTTTTTTATATGATGCAGTACTACTACTAATCTACCTAGTAGTATACAAATTATCTATAATTGGCTCCACATTGCAGAAATACAACATTAAAATGCTCTTAAATGTATCTGTTAGTAATATAAATATGTACCTTTACTTTTTATACTTTGAGTATATTTATCTGATAGTACTTTTGTACTTTTACTTAAGTAACATTTTTAATTCATGACTTTTGTCTGAGTAAAGGATCCTTCGACCACCACTGCTCGTCATACTGAGTCGGGTAACTTCTGGACAAATATTTACGACAGTACGCGAAGGCAGCACGTATTCCATTCTCTGTGTAATTACTGCCCCCTACCGATGGAAGCTGTACATGTATTTTCATAGCAGGCTCAATGAAATATACTTGAATTAAATTGCAAAAGCCACACTTAACATACTCAATGGTTGCACTCACAGAATGTCCGCTGAACCACATAATTTTTTTCCGCATTATTAAGGTGCTACATTACACTGAGTAGGAACAACAGACAACAGCGTCCCCTGGCTGCATACTTGAGTCCTGCATCACGCTGGGAATAAAAGCTCCATCATCCTCCTGCGATACGAGCATCGCTTTGGTGGAGATAGGGCATCCTCCCAACCCTTCGACACCCATGAATACCGACTAGGGTCGCTCATTAACGGACAGACAGGGGAATATAAGGACAGTATTATGGCGAAACACCGTAAAGAAAGAGACAGCTGGGGTGAGTGTACGTATACAATATTTGATATTTCATGCTTTCCTTGACGCACTTACATGTGTGTCTTATTCCTGTCGAGGCGAGGGTGTAAGCAATATGCAGCCAATTAGATGTGTATTTCGGACTCCATCATGAAGGGCTTATTATTGTTCCGACAATATTGTGACCAGTGTGTGTTTATTTTGTTCCCGATAATATCTAATATTACTGCTGAGAAATATACATTTTGTCCTATTTGTCACTGCATCGATGTCGCTCAATCAAGCATAAGCGAACATACATTTTCACCATTAAATCCTGTAATTAAAAAAACGCGTTTTCACTAATCAGCATACAGGAAATATTCTGTCGGAGCGGCCCAGGCCCGGAAAAGACCTGAAAATAACCTTCTGATTGTATTGTGTTGGTCACACTGAGCCTCTTGTGATGCTCTGTGAGGCATCTGGCATCAAATGATGAACTATTGCATAGTGCATAGCTTTTCACCATTATCGCCATCATCTTTATACTAATCATTACTGCTATCATCATTATCATCCATGGTTATGATGATAAGCAGCATCCTGATTGTCCGTGAGATCCCTCCATGGCTCATGTTAATTCTAAATACAGGCCTGCAAGGGGCGAGGAAAGGGACTGCATGACTGTCCTAGGGTTGAGGAAAAGGAGGGGGAAACGCCGCTGTTTGTCATTGGAGAGTTTATCTGGTTTGACCCACTTTAAGCAGACAGTGCTTCTTATGCCTTCGGTTTGTTTCAAGAGCAGCGGTAACAAGATATCGGGTTAACCAGGCACAGGCTCTGGCCGGGCCCGAGTGAGGCCTTTGCAGGAGATGTGAAGTCAAACTGACAGTCTTCCTCAGGTCTTGGCTGATTCTTCCTTAAATTATTCACCGTGCATTCTTGGCACCCTGCATTAATCTTTTAGCACGCGCTCAAATTTTGCCTGCTACTCCTTAATCTTTGACAGTGCCCTTGTAAGATTTATATAGGAATGTTTCATTTTCAATTACATCCTAGAAATGAACATCACAGCCACACAGATTGCACTGGGTGACTTATGTGTGGATTTTCTTCTTTTTCTTTTTTT
The DNA here is from genome assembly GCA_038501785.1 of Myoxocephalus aenaeus. NCBI lineage: Eukaryota > Metazoa > Chordata > Actinopteri > Perciformes > Cottidae > Myoxocephalus > Myoxocephalus aenaeus. The sequence continues at coordinate 4,525,412 of JBAMJR010000015.1, forward strand.
TTTTACATCAGTAATCCTTTTGTGCTTTGCAGAACGTACACAGACACAAATTGTTGTAGCATAAACCATACATTAGATGAAGGGGATTTGGAAGCCCAAATCTGTGCACCAGGACAGTCGTGCACCTTACACACTCTACGTGAGGCAGCAGAGATTGGAAACACACTGAGTCACTGCCGGGAAAGTGCCAGTAACAGCTCTCAATGCACATGATCTCATTGGACTCAAACAGATGGGATGGACAGCATGGCATAATTCATTATTAGTATTACCAAGCTTGCAGGCGATGCTATTGATCTGGTGCTAACAGGAAGAAATAATGGACTGAACTTTCCGGTTTCCTCGTCTTAATGGACCACTAATTTTCCTTCTCACCACTGTGAATACAGTGGTGAGAAGACAGATCACTCGCTGATATAATAACATTTATTTGACTCTACAGAGCTTATAACAAGTAATTATGTGGGACAGAATTGCAGCACGCGCCCAATTGCAGCATGCGCCCATATTCAAAGATGAAAATATGTTTAGTTCAGGTTCATGTTTCCCTCTTACAGGGTCATTATTGTGCACTACTCCATTATTGGAATCCCCCCCTCTGTCTCATCCTCCAGGGTCCCTCAGTGACAAAAATGTCTACGACTGGAGCTCAGAGGAGGAGGAGCCGGATGGACGAGCCCGGCCCATACAGGTGCTGCTGGTCAAAGACGACCACACCTTTGAGCTGGACGAAGCGGCGCTGAGCCGCATCCTGCTGGCGGAGGAGGTCCGAGACCGAGAGGTGGTGGCCATCTCTGTGGCCGGAGCTTTCCGCAAGGGCAAGTCCTTCCTCATGGACTTCATGCTGCGTTACATGTACAAACACGTAAGTGTCAGGTGACGGAGCTGAGCCTTTGATTGTGGATTCTCATTTGTGTTGTCTGCAGTTAAAAAGGTCAATTTAAGAGGAGGTTTGACATAGGCTTATTGGGCTTTGACCAACAGCAGAACCTGTAATTTTCTACTAAGGCTGCAAATATCTGGTATTTAGCTGATATCATATTTTCATGGAAAATGTAACATTCATTCTTCTCTCAAAGCAATTAACTCTTGTCAGCTTGAAAAGGTCTGTGATTTGGCAAATTTGTGGATATTTCAAAATGTACTATATTTTTTCCAGTGATTGAGGATGCAGTTCATAAGTGCATGTAAATATATTACATGAACAATAAAAAGCAGCAGGCACCATGCTAACCAACTACTTCAATAAAAACATTATTGAAACCATTTACCTCTCACTTCTGATCCCACTGTGCTCAGGCATCTGAAGACTGGCTCGGAGACGCAGACGAGCCTCTGACCGGCTTCTCCTGGAGGGGGGGCTCCGAGAGGGAGACCACTGGGATCCAGATCTGGAGTGAGGTCTTCCTGGTGGACAAGCCAGACGGAAGAAAGGTGAAGTCCTGTGCCTTCATACCAGTTTAAATTATTATAATACAACAAGGTATTATGAGACTTCATTTAATGTGACTCAGATATTTTATTAACCTTTTTCAGGTTTTTTTACACAACCTTTTTAGAAAAGGCAACAGGTCTGCTCTTCACTTTTATAGTAACACACATTCCCACTGAAAGCTGCCCAGTAGAACCACACTTGAAAGAAGACATTTTTGCTTAAAAGGCTTCTTTGACACCGGCATCGGCCAAACGTCTCCCATCTTTGGTCTGCCCAGGCAGCAAAAGCCAGAGTGCTACTGGTTGTCAGCTTTAAATTGCTTCCTAATTTATTATAATTTTATTTAAATCAGAGGAGGTTTGGCCTTTATCAAGATATTTTTTCCATTTTAATTTCCATTCAAAACCAGACCGACCAGCTGGCTCCTCACTCACTTTTCTTGCCGACATGTTTCGTGCCACTTCCAGACTTCCAGCGCTCCTCTAATCCCTCACACGCTCTATTACAACTTTCCTCTGCGCAGGCTATAGCGTACTGCTCAGCTCATTGTCTTCGTCCATTTCCTTTCACAGGTGGCTGTATTGTTGATGGACACACAGGGCACGTTCGACAGCCAGTCCACGCTGAGGGATTCAGCCACCGTGTTTGCACTGAGCACCATGATCAGCTCCATGCAGGTATACGTTCACCCGTCTCACCTGAATGGATGAAGGCAGGTTTGTTTATTTAGCCAAACTAGCAGCGTGGTTCTCGTGGTGATCGGTCTGAACACCACTTTGGTTCAGACTAAAGTATCTCTACAACTGTTGGATGGATCGCTACAAAGGGTTCGACAAACAATCATGTTTCCCAGACAGTGAATCTCAATGTCACCATGTGGCTGACTTTGAGTGAAATGTCCTAACAACTATTCAACGAATTTCCATGGAATTAGGGACAAGTGCTGCACAGGTAATTGAAATCTTCTCAAAATTGTGGTGTGGCCCACTGCAATTCTCAAATCACAGGAGGCACAATATTTAATATCGTCGTGCTGCGGAGATGTCCTGGCTCACACATCATATTTTAGATTTAAGAAAACATATTTGTTTGGTACAGATCTCTGCAGGAATTACACTATAGTCCTTCTAATGTTTTGCAATAAAAATGAGAAAAATTGTCTAAAAATTACAATTCCCTTTTATTTAACAAATCATATTGCAATAACATAAATAATGTCAATTAGATATGTTTTGGTACACACATTTAATGATGAATTAAATGAATTGTTATAACTCTGTTGATCCCTTTATTTTTCCGTTCGCCTCATCTTCAAGTTAATAGTTTGATCAAATATCTGCAAAACTAATGACATTCCCATCAGCCCCGCAGCTGCACTTTGTGTTTAGTGGTAAATGTTCGCCACTAAGATGGTAACAAATGGTAACTAACATTGTACATGCTGCTGTACATCTCTTTGTGAGGATGATGTACAGCCTCACGGCCTCTCAGTCTTGGTTGTTCTTTGACTGTTTCGTTCCTTTGTGAAATAAATGATACTATATGAATGATCTTTTTCAGGTTTACAACATCTCACAGAATGTACAAGAGGACGACCTTCAGCACTTGCAGGTAACACTGTAAAGTATCTCATGAGAGCTGAAAGAGAGAGAGTCCAGATTATAACCAGTCAGACATGACGCATATTAATATTTGTCTCGGTACCTTTTCTTTCTGCCGAAACATAAACCTGTGAAAGAAAAACCCTTGAACACAGGTTCTGAATGAATGTGCTCCCACAGAATTTATTAAGCATCACAGTGCTCCAAATATTCCTGTTCATCTTTTATTTAAAAAAAAGACTACAATTCCCACCCTCACTCATTTTGTCTCATCTGCCTTTTTTCAGCTTTTCACTGAGTATGGCAGACTAGCTATGGAGGAGACGTTCCTCAAACCCTTCCAGGTAACGTCAACTTTACAGCAGCTCCTTCATGCTTAGGATTGGTCACATGCAAAGGTCAAATTTCATTCCTTCAATTTTTTTATTAAATAATTTTTCACTCGCTGGATAGATTTGAAAACGGTAAGCTGACTGAGTCCAAATGTCAGGAAATGACATTTACAAATTATTATTGGTGTTTGCTTGAAGCAACTTAAAGTATGAGATGGAGGTTTGTTATGTAAGAAACTGTAATGACTTAGATGACGACTGAAAAGGATTTGAAAGTGAACAACTGTCTGCTCCTCTAGTGATTTATTTTAATATACTATTTTAATATAATGTACAGTGCAAGATGTAACTGAAAGAGTTACTTTTTTTTGTCATAGTCCATGATTTTCCTCGTCCGAGACTGGAGCTTTCCATACGAGTTTCCCTACGGACAAGAAGGAGGCATGAAGTTCCTTGAGAAGAGACTGAAGGTTAGTTGTGACTGATCTCGTGCAGTTTGAAACTCTCACTAAATCAAATTAACACACGTCCAAAACCTGGTGGTGTTTTATTGTACAGATCTCCGAGAACCAGCACGAGGAGCTGCAGAACGTGCGTAAACACATCCACTCCTGCTTCACCAACATCTCCTGTTTCCTGATGCCTCACCCCGGCCTCAAAGTGGCCACCAATCCTAACTTTGATGGAAGAATTATAGGTACGCCTCCTCTGTCATGTAACATGTGACTGATTCATTCAGTGTTTCAGAATCTTGGCTTGTCGAACGTTTGTTGAACGTTTCTGACCTTGAGCGATAACTGCAGTCTTGTTTGAAATGGAGGCGTTTAAATGTGCATGTGCTACTCACACGATAACTAAACATAAACATCATCAAAGGTTTCTAGTCTCAGTAGGAATAGCAATCACTTTGGTTCACAGGGAAATATCTTTTGGATCCAACTTTTGGATGGATTGCTGTGGAACTTTATACAGACATTTATGTTTCCCAGTGGATGAATTCTGCTGATGATCCTCTGACTTTTCCTCCAGCACCAGCATGAGGTTGACAAAATGTAGATTTTGTTTTGTGAAATGTCTCAAGTAAATGTCTTGGAAGGATTGCAGAGATAGTTGGCACATACATTAATGTTCCTCTTCAAATCAAATGTAATAACTTGAATTTCCCCCTGTTTTCTCATCTCTTAGGTCTAAATGTTAAATTCTCCACTACCTTGGTTTATGACTATATTCTTGCAAAAACTAAATACATTCCCATCAGCCGAAACTGTACTTTGTGTTTAGTGCTAATTTGCAATTTTAGCATGCTAACACACAAATAAATTAAGCAAACATATTTAGAATACTACTTTCTAAAATAATATTTTATGAATTAAGCATGGCTCTGAGACAGAACCTGAGGCATTTGTACAAAGAGGTGCAGAGTATGTACGTATTGTGCAGGAGCAGGCGGTGCACTGCAGTTTTTTAGAAACAGTTCTCCGGGAGAAAAAAGCTGTTTGCGGCTCTGAATTGTTGACTCTTTCCCACGTATTTCCTAGACTACCACACTGGCTGCCAGAAAGTGAATATAACAGAGCAAACAATGTAGAATTTCAGCACATACACTGTGAACTCTCTCTCCTTCCCCGTCTAGAGATTGACGGCGAGTTCATAAACAACCTGAAGGTTCTTGTCCCGTGGCTTCTCAGTCCTCGTAACATCGACGTGAAGGAGATCAACGGCAGCAAAATCACCTGCAGAGGTCTGGTGGAGTACTTCAAGGTGTGACACACACAAACCAACCAAACATGCACTTTCTTTTGAATATTGTTTTCACCATTATAGTTAAAACTCTACTTTCAAACTGTTCGCTTCAATCAAAAAGTTGGTGCTATCCCTGTTCACTGGACATAACGTCATATTTACTTTTATTTCACATGTCAGTAACTAATAGACTGAGCATGTTTGTAAATCCAACATATTGATTTTACTTAATTACACCAGTTCTGTTACTTTTAATGTTTTTTGTCATTTATTTCAGGCATACATCAAAATTTACCAAGGTGAGGAGCTTCCGCATCCAAAGTCCATGCTGCAGGTACATTTCCTCCATCGTCTTAAAGGGCCAGTGTGTAGTATGTCGGCTCTTTTAGCAGAACTATGTAACATTAGTGTATAATCACTCGAAACAATGAATAGTTTTGTTCTCGTTAGCTTAGAATGAGCCCTTCACATCCACATAGGGAGCGGGTCCTCTTCACGAAGTGCGCCACGTTTCTACGGTAGTCCAGAACAGACAAATCAAACACTGGAACTGGAGAGCTTATCACGTTTTTACGATATCTGAATGCCACCGTAGTTCTTGTCAAACTGCGTTAACGTGAGCAGCACAGTGCAAAACCGTGGTACATCCACCGCATGACTTCCATTGCCACCAAATCCTACACACTGTCCCTTTAATATTTTACTTTTGTCTCAATACACTTTAAAGTTGCTGTAAAACTTGGTATATATAGTATTGAGTACTTATTATTGTATTGCCATGCTTCATTTATATAGATGTATGATGTATTTAGTATTTAGTATTATATTTTAGTTTTTTTGACATGTTTCCCTGCATGGATCAATAAAGTTCATCTTGTCTTATTTGATCTTAAAATAAATTATCACTATATTCTCATCTGCTTCCTCTCAGGCCACAGCCGAGGCGAATAATTTGGCCGCAGTAGCAGCCGCAAGGGATCTGTACAACAAGAAAATGGAAGAGGTGGGTGAAAACAGGGTTTCCCAGTGGATCCCAGTCTAAAGCAGGGGTGTCAAACATACGGCCCGTGGGCCAGATCCGGACCGCCAGGGGGTCCAGCTCGGCACGCCGGATAACTGTTAAAATTACAGAAAAAAAAAAGTGATAGGTTTTTGCCAACATTAGCCTAACGAGGAATACTTGTGACGGATAGGATTTCCGATCTTTCAGCAGATTTGGATAAACAAAAGAAGCATAAAGTAAAGTAATTTGTAGCATTTTCAGTTGCATCGATGAGAGCACTGACATTACTAAAGATGTTGCCCAACTGACCATATTCATTCGTGGTGTTGATGAGACTTTGGTGGTCACCGAGGAGTTCCTTGAGTCGATACCCATGACTAACACCACTACAGCGAATTACATTTTTAGCGCTCTTGTTGAAGTGCTGGACCGGGTCGGAGTGGACTGGACCCGTGTTGTCAGTGGGCTACAGACGGTGCACCATCAATGATCGGGAGACAAACAGGCGTTGTGGTGAAATTCAGGGAGAAAGTACAAGCTGCAAATGGAGGATAACATTTTTTGACATTTTACTGTATTTTTCACCGCGAGGCATTGTGTTGCAAGTTGTTAAAAATGGATCACGCCATGAAAGTGGCGTCACAAACGCATCACAAAGCAGAATTTTTGGTCTTAAACCTTAAAATAGTGTTTATCATCCAAAAACCTTCACCAATGATTTAAACATAGAGAAAGATTGTCGTTATGTATGCGTTATTATGCTTTGATTTTACTGGTCCACTTGAGATCAAAATGTGCAGTATGTGGCCCCTTAACTAAAATGAGTTTGACACCCCTGGTCTAAAGCATCATCATTGAACATCTCCACTCTGTTCTCCAGGTCTGTGGGGGGGACCGGCCCTTTCTGGCTCCCAGTGAGCTGCAGGCCCGACACGGCGCCATCAGGGAGGAGGCCCTGCAGGTGTTTCGGGGCGTGAAGAAGATGGGGGGCGAGGAGTTCAGCCGCCGCTACCTGCAGCAGCTGGAGGGAGAAGTCGACGAGGTGTTTGTCCAGTACATCAAGCACAATGACTCCAAGAACATTTTCCACGCGGCCCGGACGCCGGCCACCCTGTTCGTGGTCATCTTTGTCATGTACGTGGCCGCGGGCATCACAGGCTTTGTGGGCGTGGACGTCATCGCCAGCCTGTGTAACATGATCCTGGGTCTGGCACTGATCACTCTCTGCACCTGGGCCTACATCCGCTACTCCGGGGAGTACCGAGAACTCGGCGCCGTCATCGACCAGGTGGCCGGTGCATTGTGGGACCAGGTAATTCAACCTTTAATTAAGTTAATAATGAATCTGGCCGTCTAACTTAATCAATATCGGAATCAATATTCACCAAGTTCAAGTTCACTTTATTAATAATGAAAAATCACCAGCAAGAGTCTTTGCACACAATACAGTATTCCTTAGATACAAAAACATGAAAATTGAGTAAGAGACACTGGTTATCTGCCTAACATTAAAAATAAGTTTACAGAAATACAGTACCACATCAAAATGTCAGATTTACAAAGCAATGAAGACGGTATATATGATGTAATATCAGGTGCTGTATAAACTATGGTTTTGTAGTTCCAATTGAGATCTTTAAAATCACTTTTTTGGGGAGCAAAAAAAACCCTGTTGATCTTAATTGGTCAAACATCTGGTCAGGAGTCCGACTGCATTTTGAACCAAATAAAAGGTAATGCGAAGTTTCAAGTTGTCATAAAAGGAAACAATTATCTGTTCTGGATACACAGCTGTAACTAATACTTATTTCACTTATTGATGAATCTGTCTAAAAGAAATCTTGCCTGTTTATCGTTGATGGAAGAAATCCAATTTACTCATAATGGATAAAGAGGAATCAAATACTGTTAACAAACTGTAAATTGTCCGACTTGAAAATCAAATAATGGAGCCATCAATGTTTATAATTAGGTCAAGGATATTGTAAGGACTTTTATTTTAATCATTGTTTATTCATCACAATTTCCCAGTCCAACTTGACTTATTCAGATGATTTGTTTTGTCCAACCAGGATTCCAAAACCCAAACATATTGCAGTACACACAGTTATAGAATATAAATAAAATGTAAATATTACATTTGAGAGACTCCGAACAGTGAACCGTTGCAGAAGTTATTCTGAAAACAATCTTAAAGATTTTTATTTTTTATTTTAATTTGATTCATTTTCTGTAACTTGACTCACCAATTAATGAACTAGAAATATAAACCAGAAGACCCTAAGTGCAGCAGAAACATACTGAACATATTCATCAGTAAATTAGGTGATACAGTATCTTCAGACCACCAGAGGGCAACAATCCCCAACCGTTTGGACACCAAGCCCCCCATCTGGGGGGGGCACTGCTTTTTCTTCCCAAGTTCAAGTAGTCGTACAAACCCCAAACAAGTTTTAATACTTGTGTTATTTTATATAATTTTTTTCAGAATCTTTTTTCCCAAAAATCACTTTTATACCATATCATAACTATGAACATCCAGCATGATATGAGCCAGATTCCCCCAAAATGCCCCAAAAAAGAAGAGAAAAAAGCTCTGGCCGTTTTGTGACTTTACAGGTACTAATAGGGAGTTTATCAGGATTATTTTTCATAAGGACTCCCACAAGCCCGTACGGTTACGAGGATGTGTCTGTTAGTGAAATCCGACGTTGTTAAGGGGTACTTATTAACGTTTTAGTGAAACTTTACGATCACCGCAGCAAATTTACAGAGTTTCCGGAGATTCCGGAGTTTACGTAAGTACTTAACCTTAACGGTTACTTTAATTTTGTGTTTTCGTTCTTCTCATAAGGGTTACGGTCACTTAGAAATTTAAATAAAGGTAAACAACCATGTGGTTTAGGAGATAATTAAGGAAACGTTTAAAAATAAAATCTCTTTATTTTGTCCGAGAATAGGCGCGGGGGGCTTGGTGCGCTTGGTTTCCAAAAGGATTTATCAGTGGCAGAGACAATAAGGCCGGATCCCTTCACGTTATTGAACACGCTTTTATGTGACATATGCATGTCTGTGCTCACTTTACTTTCTTTTTCTTTTCCATGCCTCTGCAGGGGAGCACAAATGAGGTAAGTGGAGCAATCAAAGTGGGAATATTTACAAAAACTAGCAAGAGCATGTTTTGGGAGAGCGTTGTCAATCATTTAGATGCTCACAGTAACATATGTAAATAAATATGATGCTAAAGATTTGCAGCAGCAAAACACATTTTAGACAATTAAAGAAATGCCAGTTTAAGTGTTTGCTATGTTTACATTACATTGACGGGGAACAGAAGCCGTTATCTATGCTCTCTTCAAGGCCACAAGGCTCCTTTGGAAAAAAAACTGTACTTTTACATCGCAGAAGAGATGAATTGCTGGTCCTCTGTTGCCTCGATCAGTTAGTTAGTTAGTGTTATTGTGACTTTGGTGTTTCAAAGGGTTTAGTTCGGATTCCCCAAGTTCACACAAAGACACAAACAAACAAACCCATCGAGGCAGAAACCAAAAGAGTGGCTTGTGGCTTTGAAGAGAGCATAGATGGATATAATAGCTTCAGTTCCCCGTCAGTGAGCGCTGTCTGACAGCAAGGTAAAAATGTGAAAATACACTAAAAACAGTGGGCCCTTTTTTTTTTAAGGAGGCTAAAATAGCCTACGTTTTCCCCCAACTTTGCTTCCATGCTGCCACATCTGCCTACTTCTCCAAACTCTGGACAATACACTGACTATGTACCTCTAGCTCAACTTGGGGCCGTTAAATCCTCCGCCTATAATATTCTCGTCTCTGCCCCCACAGGCTCTCTACAAGTTGTACAACGTAGCGGCCAATCACAGGCACCTGTACCACCACGCCTTCCCCGGCGGGCCTCGGGTGGAGGAGGTGCCGGAGGAGCAGGACATGAAGAGAGACTGATTAGAAAAGACAAGAGTACGGCAGGGACTTCCTGGTGATGGAGGAGGGACATCCTCACCCATCAGGCACTCTTTTATTCTGTTATTGGCTGGTGCTGCCCACCAATACATCCACTACGTTTAAACCGAATAGGGGACTCTATAATGTTCATGTATAGGCAGTCAGAGCATCTTCTCAGTGGATGCCTGTCTGCAAGCGATGACATGTTTCATTGTCTCACTTTCTGTCCGTGATCAAATATCACCTGTACAGATACTGCAGGCTCGGCATATCCAACCTCAGTTCAGGTTTTTATTTTTTTATTCTCGCCATCATTTGTCACCGACGTTGATTCTCAAAGTATAGCCAAATCTGTGAAATCCCCATTTGTGACGATTGTTCCGTTCTTTGAAGTTTAGTGCTGTTTATAAGAAACAATATCTATGATCTGCGATGTTTGAAAGCCAAAATATGTACTGTATGTTAAATAATGAAGCGTTACAAGCGTCATCAGCATGGTAAGTGGTTAATGTCTGTCAACTTGAAGCTCTTAGACCAGGTATACTTTGTAAAAAAAAAAAAAGAAAAAAAGAAGATTAAGTTTTAATAGTTGTGACAAAGTGGTATTGTGCCATAATAACATGTAAAAATGATTTCACATCTACTGCAGCCTGGCTACATGCAGACACGCAACGGCACATCTATTAGTTGTATAGTTTGTTTTGGAGGTAGATTTCTGCATCAGGGACTTCGTGCTGGTATTTACTTTTTTTTTTAACGCACCGGGTGGAAGGACAGTTCAAAGTTTACACAACATAGCTGACATTTATCTCTCACTTTGTAGTCTGCTTGCAGTGTTGTAATTCCGCGGTGATCCTCTCTATATGTGCGTTTGGTCTTTGAGGGCGAGGGGAAAGAGCGTGTTTGGTTTCCATTGTGATGTAGAGGTGGTGGGCGATAAAGCATTGTTGTGTTTCTCACTGAATGTTCGAGCAAATCCGAGGAATGTAGCTACTCTGTGGCCACTGAGGAATCAAACATGTTGTTATTAGGCGGGGCGACAGGCCTGCTTTGGAAAGAAGAAAAAAAAAAAGGATTCCTCATTCCACATCTCTTTCATCATCTTCACACACTTAAGTTGCTTCATCTGTGAAGAGAAAGAAGCCAGAAAGAAGCCAGGCTCCGAGTGGTTTTGTTTTTGTTTCCAAAAAACAGCTTGCATTTGTAAACAAAAGGCTTGTAATGGTGTTTGAAATGTTGGGCCTCGTAGACTGTTACTTTTGTACAACTGTGCAACTGAATAACCCAGGATCACGGAGCTCGCTGTAAAACGTCTGCATCACATCCAGCTGCAGCACTGAAATGCTTTTTTTTCTCCATATTTTCTGGTCAGCAACCGTACAGGAACACTGTCATGCATATTTAGCAAGTTTATACTGAGGTTTGACCTCAAGGGTTGGAAATTTAAAAGGCACTGCAGCCGAGTGGCTTCTCGAGTCTTCCACAATGTATAATCAACATCAGTGAGGCTTTCACGCAGAGACCCACCGAAGTCCAGTTTAAGATTCGTGAGGTTATGAAATCCCATTTCTTCAGAAAAGTAGCATCATTGTGTTGCGTTTATGCTCTAAATAGTAACATTTAAGATTTTATCTGTTTAAAAAAAAGAAATGTGATCACAACATGTTATTTTTGGGTTTAACTATTCATTCCCGAAGCCGCCCCATGGACGTTTAGATCATCTCCGGATATCGTGGGAGCCTCAGTGTACTGAAAGGTCAAGATGAATCAACCTCTTCAAAGTCAACACTGCTAAGTTTCCACACACGCATTGCAAAATTGCAGTTACAAGGAAATGACTAATAAAGTTGGACCAAATTAAGGAGATCTAGACGACTTATTTCTTTTAAAAATACTTGTCTGATTGGTTTGTTTTTTCCAAAGAGTATTTTTCAGTTTCACGATAGAAGTCTCAACATCCTTTGAGGCTCAAAGTGAAAGCAAACACAGTAAGAGGCAACAACTGCACATTCAGAAGTGTATTTTTCTTCACTGCAGACTTTATTGCTTATGTTCTGTATTTGCAATCCACAAAATCAGATATGTACAAAGTGATGACACCATTCTGGAGAGAAGTGATTGAGACTTTCTTGCATAGTGAAGGACTCCTTGAAGAGCGGCTCTTACAAACATATTCCACTGTTAAAGTATCAGAAACTCTTTTAGGACATTCAGAAATGTAAACCATCATAAACAAATCCCCATTAAACATTTGTGTTGAATATTTCTCTTTTTTTAAACTGTGAAAATAATTACTAGACAAAACCTCCGGCATAAAAACATTTCTGAGTATCTTAAAACGGCTTAAGCTGATTGATTAGTGATCAAAAGAATTTGCTTCCAAGAACGTGGATTTCTTCCACAGACACGTGTCAGTCCATAAAAATAAGGCATTACCAAGGCAAGAATTATCCCAAAAGAACAGAAGCAGCTGAATTGCACTCGTTTGGCAAACTTGGTGTGTCTTCTGAAGTGTTTTGTAAAGTTCCAGTAGCTTATTTATGTTTCCACGCACACACACACACACACACGCACACGCACACACACGCACACACACGCACACGCGCGCACACACACGCGCGCGCACACACACGCGCGCGCACACACACGTGCGCGCACACACGCGCGCGCACACACGCACACACACAGCTACATCTGTAAATAAAGACTTGTTTCATATCAAAACTTAAATATCTGTGAAAGTTTTGGTGGATTGTCTTATTAAGGATATGTCATAAAAAAGGAGAAAAATATTTTATGTAAAAGTGTGGTTTCAGTTTAATCAAAGAGAAGGAGAAAAAAAAATAGTCATGAAGTATTTCATATAGAAACAAATTAGATTAAGCTGGTAGCTGGTGTATTAAAATTGCTGCACATTATTTAATTAAAAAAGAAAGAAAAAAAAAGGCACAATCTCAGGATGTTTTTGAACAAATATCCGCAGTTTCTCAGACTTTGTACCCGTCAGTCTTAAAAACAAAAATCCATACAGCAATTCAGTTCTAAGGGAAGTGGCTGAAAATGGCGCCACAATTCTTCCCAGATGTAGCACATTAGAGGTTATTCTTCTTCATTAGAGTGTTTTTCAGTCACATGGTCATTCATAGATTGACTGTCACACGGGACTGGGCCCCTCGACAATGCGTGTCTTGACTTCCTGTCTGATATATTTGGATCAAGCGAAGGCACAGATGTGTTTGGTAAAGAGGCAATTAAGAGTCAATCGTGATTTCAAGAGAAACCCTGACCGCTCCCAAACTGTGGCGACCTCAGAGAGGAGTGGCAGCGCGACGTCTCCCGCAGCGCACACGTGCACACACACGCACATCACATGTTCCCAATGAAGTTCTTGTTTGGCTGCTGGGCGTACCACTGCTGCCGCTGTTTGCGAGCCTCCACCTCCGACAGCAGCGCCTGCCGGTACGCCTCGTAGGATTTGACGATGTGTTCCAGCTCCTTCATGAAAAGCAGCTTCAGCATGCCCTGATACGTGTCCAGGTCTGCCAGCTGGAACAACTCCCACTTCAAGATGTGGTCATACCTGATGCAGAAGGGAAGACATGTATGCCACTTTAACAGGTACTTTGGGAAGTGTTGGACAACAATGGCCCCCTATATTATTTGTACCTCTCAGATTACAGCCCGACTGTTACTGGATTTGTGAGGCTGAAGCTGATATTGATATTTGGGAACTGTAAAAAAGCTATATGGATAGTAATTTAAAGCTAAACAAACAGTCCTGATATGAATCCCTTGGATGCAGGTTTATTTTTTTGGTGTGATATTTTACAGTTGAAAAATAATTCAACTCAACTTCAATTCAAGTCAGTAATCGCTGAAGACAAACTATGGACTGGTGACCTCAAACCTTGTCAAGTTATCCAATGACCAATATATATTAAATAAACTAATATCGGCTGAAAAATACATAATATATCTAGCTTATATATATATGTACTTCTAAAACCCACATAAGGACGCCGACACGTGCCACACGCACAATACACATTTCAACAGACTTCAGGAGCCAGTATTAGCAATATTTGGTACTAGAGATAGAAAGATTCCCAAAAAAGGAGAAGAAGATGCTGATGTGCAGGTTTCCATTGGTCAAAATAAAAAGGGGATGCAAATGTTTTATAAAGTAGGAGAGGCATTCAACTCGTAAGACTGAAGAACACACACAATGTGCTTTGCATTTGGGTGAAAAACTAACCTATATTTGCCAACAATAAAAACTCCACTTCAGGAAATTGTAACGGGCAGTTTTCACCATTTTATAGAACAAATGATGAATCAATGATAAAATAGTATTTCGGCCATAACCAGAAACGGTGCACTCCGTACACCACGGCTGTATTTTGTGATTGAATGAATACAACACACAATTGGTTCACGTCAATTCTCAGCACTAATTGCCTTTGAGCCTCATAAAACATACTTCATTCGAATTAAAAATAAACGATGACGTATGCAGGCAGTAAACTGACCGAGCGGTCTGCCCGCGTAGCAAATCAGCAGTGTGTGGTGGGAGTTCTGTTAGCCAAACACACCATCCAACCATTACGCAGTTTGCTGCAGCAGAAAGCAAGATTAGCCACTGACTGACAGACATGCACACTCACTCACGGAGAGACTGAGGCGATATATCACACGATCCTCCTGGCGAACATAATGACGGTACTCACTTTAGAGGGGCACGTGCGTACACCTGCAGCCAGTCTGGGATCTCTGCTGTGTGGTACGGGTTCGCTGGCACCAGCACCGGCTGGTTCCTGTCTATAGGACGAGGCTGATAGGTCACAGGAGGTGGTAATGGTGGAGGCTGATCATAGCGAGGCACACTGGAACAGACAAGATATATCGTATTTATACCACGTTTCATCTGTGTGAAACCAATTTAGTCATCTTAAATAAGACGGTGCTGATAACCCAGGTGAAACTTGGAAATGTTCTGGTGAGCATTCTGGGCTGTGAGGTAGAGATGAAGAGCCACACAACATTGTTCCACTCTGATGACGTACCTCGGAGCACAGGGGTGTCGATACTGTGCCCTCTTGTTGATGTGATCCACATAGTAGACCCCAAACTCAGCCGACTCCACCTTCTCCCAGCCCGGGGGGAGCCCTTCCCTCTCCAGAGGGTGGCTCCAGTGTGTAGTGTTCGTGTTGTGGTCGATGTAGTACTTCCTGCCACGGATGGTCCAGTCAACGGTCCAGCCGCCCGGAAGGGGGATGTCCTCTCCCGTTAGATTGGAGAGGTTCCCCAGGGACTTGGCCTGTATTCGACCTATGCCTGAGGAAAACAAACTTTTTTTTTTAAACCGAAAAGGGAGAGATTTCTGACCAACAGTTCCAGCAGAGCAAGCTGCCAGCTAACAACGCCGCTGGGAGAGAGAAAATATTTTTGGTAAATTTCTTAGAAAACAGCATGTGTGGGGAAAATATAATGTAAGGGAGAAGGATTGAACAGTAGTTTAAAAAAAAAAAAAGGTCATTCAAATGTGGACACTGAACATTGATCGGGGAAAGTGGAGGAATGCAATGAATCACTACTTAAAGCACGATGCAGTTACTTCAGTTAAGTATTGCAGTGATTGTGGGGCGCTTGATCGCTTTGACCCGGTTGCGACGGAGCATCTTATTCTGGCTGACATCGTTTGATGAATGGTGGGAAATGGGAGTTTTTGTTACGTTTGGACAGGAAGGCAGAGATCTCTGCATGGCCAAACATACGCACTGGAGCGGTCACCGGGAAGCGAACAAACCACTGTACTCCCAAACGGTCTCGCGTAGACTATTTTTACAACTGGTGATGGGGAGGTTTTACTAAAGAAATTAAGCACTCATACTTTTGTTGATCACTGACTATATTTTTCTGACTCACCAACCACATATTTTAACAATACAATATTAGTGGTTATCCGACTCCACCTTGTTGGCAACTTTTCCCCTAAAATATAAACAGATTTTTCTTCTTTTAAAACAACAGGAACAGATCAGTGTGAAATCCACCAGATGTAAGTTTTCCCTGCATCCAAGAGTTGAAGTAATTTCTGCAAGTTTTACATTTTTTCCCTGCAGTGTCCCAAAACACGATGAGCACATTGTTAAAAAATGTTTCCAGTAATGGAAAGTAAAAAAGGAAACTGTGGGAGACTATACAAATGAGATGCTGATCATGTTTCATAAATGCTCATGATGATCAACAATAAAAGAACAAATGGTAACACTACGTGGTGTAAAACTGGTGTTCACCCATCTTTACTCTAAATGAATATAAAAAGTATCATTTCAAACTGAATGCCATTTTCTGTTAAAAATTTGAATTTTTACAGTAAAAAATGAAGCCATTTAAAAAAATTCTAATAGGAGGAGTCGGCTGATTGTAGGTAGATGACTCGTTCAAAACAACTCTGCTTCCTACTCGATGCATTGTGCGATAACCGTACGTACGTGTGCAGTTGAACTGTACAGAAAACAGTACTGACGTACACAGATGATTCATAGAAGTGAGCAGTCTGCAGCTGAGACATTTGACTCGGGGCTCTCTGCAAATTGCTAGTTTGTTGGCAGGAGGATTCAGCAAACAGAGAGGTGAAAAATGCAGAGCCCCTAAAGCTTGTTTAACTTCCCTCCAAACAAGGCTCTGTGATATGCAATAGGCAGGCCTGACATAATACTAAACCATACACATGACGCTGACAAGGCAGCCACATAATAAAGGGTTCTCGATCGTTTGGAGTGGGTTGGAAAATTCCTGCGACGCCATAAACATTTAATCTTGTGGAAATTACACACTTACATCATACTAATGTTTACAATGTAGAAGAAGCCATTTTAAAATATTTAATCCCTCAGGAAAATTGAATAAAATTGCTCTTTTGAGCTCTTCAGTAACAAGTGACGGCTTGCCTTCTTTTCCCCAGTGGCCTTTGAGTCGTCCAAAACCGATGCTTTGATATTTCAAAACAACAATCATACATAAGGACAGCTACTAACATTCTCTTGGGACCCTAAAGTTGTTTTTAGACCTATCTGAAACATTGTAGACTTGCTGTTGTGACGTCACTCATCCTCAAAAAGGACTGAATTTGCAGAATAAAGCCACAGTGTTTTCGTCCCTCAAGACACGATGTCAGCATGCCCTGAACTTTCCATAACCGCATGCTCAAAACCGTGCGTGCTTGCAATGTCTCGTCACTGCTTCTTGTTTATTTTCCTATGAAGAGGAACTATCGAAACAAATACTGTAAAAAGTGAGTGGCAAAAAACGTGTCATGTTTACCTGAGGGGGGTCTGCTTGGAGCTGGGGGAGTGTGTTGTCGTGGAACTCTTTGGAAGTTGTGTTCATTGTGCTCATAGTATCTATAGTCCTCAGGAAAGCGGTCTGGGACCCTCATGGGCTGACGCTGCTGATGATGATGCTGCTGCTGCTGATGATGATGCTGCTGCTGCTGATGATGATGCTGCTGCTGCTGCTGCTGATGTTGCTGTTGCTGCTGCTGCTGCTGATGCTGCTGCTGATGTTGCTGCTGCTGCTGCTGCTGCTGATGATGATGTTGCTGCTGCTGCTGATGATGATGTTGCTGCTGCTGCTGATGCTGCTGCTGCTGCTGCTGCTGGTTGTCATAGTAAGGTTCAGAGGGGTAGTAATACCGGGCAGCGTCTCCATTCTCAGACATGGGGCTCACGTCTGTGAGAAAAGACTGTGCGGAGCCTCCGTATTCGTGAGGCAGGTCTCCCAGGCTGCGAGGCAGGTACGGCGGTGCAGACATTCGGTGGCTCTCCCTGCGAGCCACCTCGTGGGGCGGCCTCTGCACGGGGGCGCGGAGAAAACTCTTGTTGCGGGACACAACCGGCTCCCGGGTGGGTGGCACAGGGTAGGAAGAGGGCCCCATATCTGGCAGAGGGACCTCTGTGCGTCTTGGAATAGTGGGTCCATGACGGATGAATGATGGCATAAGATCTGAAAAGCAGGGAAACGAGGTGAGAGTATCCGTCAATATCAGTCAACACAGAAGTAGTCGCAAGAGCAGTGAAAGAATGTAACGTAGTAATCAAATACTACCTTTAACTACAAAACAGTACGAACTGTAGAAGGAGGTAAAATAAGCTCCACCTTGAACAACAATATTACAACTTGTCTTACACTTTATTGAATCAATAATAAAACACATTATTACACGGACAGGGTCATTCTGTCTGCAGGAGTATTGTTACTTTATAATGAATACGACTAACGTAGACTTTCATACACTTGTTACTTATTCTAAATATTTAATAGAGGAAATGAAAGTATTTTACAGTGTACAAAATTGCTACTTGAAGTAAATGTGTATACTTCTTCCAGCCTTGATAATAAAAGTACAAAGTATTAATACTAATGGGTCAGCCACGAACCATAAAACATAACTTACATGTCAATTGGGGGAATTTTTTATAACAGACTATTTCACACCAAAGAACAAGTCAACAACTTAAATTGATTTACTACAAACGGACAAATATAAGAAACAAATCTGACTCGGAATAAGAAATAAAAGGGAATAAAAAGTAAACCCGGTCTCTCTCGACACGAGTAGTTTCGTGTTGTCTCTAAACTTCTGACAGCTGACGTCCATGGAGCTGGTGATGCTTTAGCTAGCTCAGCCGGCTAACACTCAAACCACCAGGTTAGTTTAGTTAGTTTCAGGCGCACAAACCCAGTCGGTTTACGAGATAAAGAGCCACATCGACGCGACACCGTGTCTACACACAAACACCTTCTGCGTTTTATTTAACTCGCACGTTTATTGGCATTAAAGTTTGTTGTGATTCGCGAGGCAGCTAGCCGATAGCAGGCTAGCTGCGAGCTAGCGAGCTAGCTGGCTGCACTCACTTCTCAGGAGCGGCGACGTTTCCTTCTTCACATACTTCCCCTGGACCTCGGCTGGTTTCGACGCTTCTTTTTTACTTTTCTTTCGCGAGAGCATAACTCAAGGCTCCGGGGTGAGGGGGTGGGGACCGGGCACCGGGGCACGGGGACGTCAAGAGGAACCGTCCCAGTCCGTTTGCGAGGCGCGGAGAGGGAACATTTAAAAAAATAAAAGAAGAAGAAGCTTTTCGGTGAAGCTTTTAGCAGCAAGTTAGCCAGCTAACTTGAGCTTCCTTGGGTGTTGCGCTTCCTCCGGGGGTCCCGTTCGGCTTTGAGCGGCGGTCCACTCCCTCCGCTCCTCGTTCTCAGCGTGCAGTCCTGCCCACATTCATCCCGACACTCACAGACACTCACACTGCTCACGGGCTCTGACTTCTAGCTGAGAGCCGGAGGTCCAGCCTTTGAAGACAGCGAGGGGTGGAAACAAATTGCTGCAAACTTATGATGAGGACATGATCATTTTCTTCCCTCTGAGCAGCCGATTGTAAACTGAGAAAAATAATTCTAATCAGCTAGAAGCTTTAGTTAATCTTAAATTCAGCATTAAATTATTTCTGGTACATTTGTAAAAATGAGGACAATGCTAAAAAAAGAAAAAGAAGCTATAAAACGATACTATGTATTCCAGATACCTCTACAAAAATTGTTTAATGCATAAATAAAATAAATGTTATTTCTAAAGGAGAGGACAATGCTCTAAAAGAATAAATACAATATAAATAGGTATAAAATGATGCCAAACATTCCAACAAGGCCATGAGTAACAGTAATGGCATGCATCGCCTCTGATATGTTTGTGCCATAGTATGCTCTTTTTTCTGTCTTTTTTTAATTCTCTGCAGGTTGCCCCCTGGCATGTTAGTTTAAATGTATTTTGCTGTTTCTTATTAACAATTTATGAAATTGTACATGTGCAACTGTTGAATAAAGAATCATAAAAAATATAAAATAATTGTGTAGAACAATAATTGTGCTGTTGTTAAGGTTCGTTACATTAAATTGACTCGGAGCAAGGGTGAAAAATGCAAAGTTACAATACAAGTAAAAACGCCTACATTAAAAATGTCACATGAAAGCACACGTATTAGAAACAGAATTTAATAAAAGTATCAAAAGTAAAAAGTACACACTTTGCAGAATGGTCTGTGTAAGAGATGTATAAATATATTGACATCATTTTTGTTAACGCATTTACATTGAAACATAACTTAAACTCTAGATGGTGCTAATGATCAGTATATGTATCCAAAATATTGTGTAAAAATACATAAATGTAAGGGAGAATAAAGTACAACATAAGTACCCAAAGTAGTAATAGAGAGAGAGAGAGAGAGAGAATGTATCTGTTTATACTGTCTATACTGTCTTCATATTATCTACGACATTGCACTGCACCTTAACTGCTTCTTTTGCACTCTGGCTAGATGCAAACTACATTTTGTTGACACAGTACTTGTACTATGTGCAATGACAATAAAGTTGAATCTGAATCAATGGGAAAATGCACTTTGCATATTGGACCTTGTCAATAAATATATTATCATTATTGTTCCTGCAATTACATGTAAGCAGAACTTTAACGTTGATTATTGTGTTGGAGCAGGGTATCATTTTATACAAAATATGAATGTAAAATAATTGTCTGTTCAATAAATGCAGTGGGAGTTAAACGTACTTTAGAAATGCCTTAAAATTGCACTGAGAAGATAATCTCCAAACAGCAACACACACAAGAAAATAATCCACTAAGAAATAAAATCAGACGTGATCCATCCATTTTATTTATACCTGGAACACAAAACATGACCCTGTTTTCAGTTTTAGTGCTTATACGCTTCATGATAAAGACACTTCATTTGAATATAAAACATTCATAATGGCACAGTTTAGAGGGAACTTTACATATTGCAACAGTTAATTGGCTTTTAATCAATGCATTTAGATAGCAAGTGTGGCCACATGACATTCACTCGTGTGACGTCAGGTAGCATTTACCTATTTACATGAAGGCAAACACTGAAAAAGGTCACCGCATTATTTAACTGTTCAGTACACATGATTTTACCCGCGGCAGGTTTGGTTCTTCTTGACATAAGGGCTTGTCAAGCAAAGGAGAGACAGATTAACATAATTAATCTCTTCCGACAACATAGACAAAAGAACCCCTTCTATATAAAAAAAAAGTGCTCTTCAGCATTGCTTTTCTTTTTCTCAAAAGAGAAATAGTGTCATAGTAAAATATGTACTCATTTACAGCTACTGCTTAAAAAGATATTATAAAACGATAAATTACTGTCAAATATCCTGTTTTTTTCTTTAGTCATACTTCACATTTGGTTCGTTATAGGTCCAACACAACATTAACTTAGAAAAAAATAAAAATATCGCATATTTAAAAACACAGTAAAATGTTAGACTTAAGAGATAAAAACATGCCAGCGGACATGCAACAGAAATACTTTTTTCTTGTGCATTTGACTGCATCGATTGCACAAGAGTTCGAGCAGTGAAACGCATTTTTTAAAAGACGTGTGGGTAAATATACAGTGCACCGTTTGGCAGTTTAGGAGATACATGATCATGTGCATTTGTAGTGGTACGGTAGTGATGGCAGCGGCGAGGGGTTGAGGTCACGCACGATCTTGTTCAGGCTGGAGATCTTCTCCTCCAGCAGGTAGTTCTTCTTCTCTGTGATTTTCTGCCGCTGCTCGGTTCTCTCCAGAACTTTCAGCAGCTCGGTGTTCTCCTCATACAGGTCTTTGATCAGCACGTCCGCTTTGCCGTTCTTGTGCAGCTAGAACAGTCCAGAGAAAGTACACAATCAGGAATTGATTATTCCACAATTAGTCTCATTTGACGGAGGCTACGAGAGCCAGAAGGAAAAGCTGTCTGGCCACTGACCCAGAGTGCAAGTCAGCCCATATGTGTCACATAATTTGCTATACAAAAGGCCAAAGATGTCCCCATTAAATAGTTTTTAGTTTTTTTACTATAATATGTCCCTCTCAGTAGATACAGTATCTTGTTCACAAATCTTTATTGACCACATTTAAAGTGCGTTTATCCCACCGTTTGATACGTCTTCTCCGTTTCTCTGGCTGTGGAGGAGAAAGTCCTGACAGAAAGCAACAAAACACCTTTCTTAGCTGCAAAATATTGTTTTGCTCAATTATTTTATCATAAAATGACGTCTAGTTCGGGATGTTCCACATTTTGACTTCTTTTAAGGATGTCCTTTCTAATATTGTATTATTTTAGATTTGACTTTTTAAATATTTTTGATAATTTCTCCTGCTTTTATATTTTAACAATCTTAATTGTGAGAAAAGGAAGAATTTAATGAATTGTTTATGTGGCAGTTGTTTCAGGCGTCTCTGGTGTTTAATTGGTTGTTACAACCTGCGGCTCTAGTACAAAGCAAAGTGTTTTTCAAACAGTGAATTGAATGCACGACCAAGGTCCACGACTGAAATGTTATGTCTTTAATAAACTCTGATAACAAAGTGTGTGGTATTTCAAAAATATAAAAAGCTAATATTGGGTCTGAATCTTGTTATCAGATTCAAATATGAACTCAAATATGAATATCTTCCCTTTACAAATACTGCCCTGTAACTTTTGAACTGTAAATCACAACTTCTTAGAAATCACAGTTCCATGCTGTTTTTTCCACTTTGAGAAATGGAATAAATAAACTTATGTGGACATTTCTGAAAGAAATTTTCGAGACGCAATATTTGGGTACTTTTGAAAAATCCAAATTATACCAATGATTAGTTTTTTTCTTCAAGAGACAACAGTTATTTATAATGATTCTGAGCTTGTTGAACTAACCTGGTCTTTCAGCTGAGCAACCTTCTCTTTGAGCAGCAGTTTGACGTTACGCAGCGACAGTTCAATTTCCCTCATACGCTCCTCCATATTCCTCATCTTCCGCTCCCTTTCATCCTGGTGGGAAGACAGTGAGGGATGTAAACAAACTGCTGCAAATGTGTTGAGGAAATTTGTATTTTCTTCTCTATGAGCCGATGTAAAGTAAGAAAAATCAAACGACATGCAGACCACATTCTAATGAGCTAGAAGCTTTATTTTACCTTAAATTCAGCATTAAATGATTTATGGTACATTTCTAAAAAGGAGAGGACAATGCACTAACAAAATAAATAAAATATAAATAGGTATAAAATGACATGTATTCCAGATACCTCTACAAAAATAAATAATGCATACATAAAATAAATGTTAACAGGATTCCTATTAAAATAAATAACAAAATAAAATACATTTGAGTCTATACATGGTGCAAAAAAGGAAGACTCACTAAATTAATCAAAACACCAAAACATAGATATGACATTAATTGATCACTACTGGGGACAAACAATGATTTGGTTTACAATAATAAACACCAGAAAAACATTCAAAGTTGTGTGACGCGTTGGAACAGTCCTTGTTTCGGCAACAAAAAATAAATAAATACATAATGTGATTCACTTTGGTTGTGCAGCAGAAACAGCAACACACACACACACACACACAGTCCCAGAATACAAACACAACGTAAAACAGGTAGCTTGAAGAAACATTCAACTATGTGTAGAGTCAAATAAGAAACAGTCATAAACATCAAAAGACAAACAGTGAAAACGCAGTACTGTCATTACAAAATCTCATACTGGACGCAGACAGTAACGCCACCTGACAATTACACGTTTCTTGATTGTTGGAAAAGGCTCAGAAGGCTGTCAGGCACTAATCTGGCCTCAACGTAACACTCCTCGATGATCATAAGGCAAGATTCAGCCCCTGAGGATGTACACAACCCCTCAGACAATGATAAATGGAACAAGTGCACAGCAGAACATTCCCAGAAAACACACCCTGCGTTAAAAGGATTCTCTGTATTAAAACTACAAAACGGTTTTAATGCACAAAAGGATCGGACCCTTATAAAAAGTAAAATACTGTCGACAAACAGTGTTTGTAGATGTTACATTGGATATGGCATGTCTGACAAACTTTTAAATATTTTTTTATCAAAATCCCATTAGGAAAAGAAATCTCAGGAGCCTTTTCTGTGTTTCCCTGCCACCTAGCAGCAGGGAAACACAATTACACATTCAAGCCTTTTCAACCAGGCACCACAAGGATGCAGAAAGGACGGCATCGGGCGCCGCGGTCAGATTTTGGTTTCAGACACAGTGGAGGAAGAGGAGCGGGGCGGAGAAAAGAGGAGCAGTCTTGGAGGGGAACAGACATGCGAAAGTGAAGAGCAGGGAAAGACGCCGGTGTTACAGTCCACCGATCCGCCGGTAGCTGTCTGCGTGAGCCGCCCGCTGCTCCGGCATCGGCCCCTGGAGAGAAAAGGCAGGAACACTTCACCACGGATCGACCCGCTCCTCTAACCCCAGAAACCTCCATGGGCCTGGTCCGCTAACACGCCGGTTTTCATGGCCTTCACATGTAGAAATATGTGGCCAATATTACATACATAAAGAGATAATTCAAACAATTGTGAAATAACCAAATACAAATGCAAACTATGTCATGACTTAATTGCATGGTTATATTACATGTTATCTAATAATATTTATTTATCCAATACCGACTGCTTTTTGGAGGCCATAGTTACAAATGTCTCCAGTTA
Source organism: Myoxocephalus aenaeus (assembly GCA_038501785.1). Classification (NCBI taxonomy): domain Eukaryota; kingdom Metazoa; phylum Chordata; class Actinopteri; order Perciformes; family Cottidae; genus Myoxocephalus; species Myoxocephalus aenaeus. Next base: position 4,550,084 of record JBAMJR010000015.1, read on the forward strand.
CTCCAGCCAGTAACTCACAAAGAGGCGAGTAAACTATGATCATCACAAAACCCCCACGAGCATAAACATCAGATATAGCAGTTGTGTATACCATACATCTACATTGTTAAAGGGCCACTGCACCAATATTACAAAAAGTTAAGTTTACTCGTCTTAAAGAGTTTTACTCCTTTAAGGTTTGTATAACGTCTTCTGTTGCTTATTTATAACAAAGTGTAAGGTACAAACTGGGCTTTGAGAGAAGGGGGGGCGAAGGGGGGGTTACTAAAAGGAACTAATCCTTTGCATTATGGGAAATGCGTACAATACATACTTCAGACTAAAAGTCAAGAAATCCTGGCCTCTTCAGTTTTTACCGCTCTTTGAAAAAATAACTTAGATCGTGAGTCCTCCAACTTTATGGAAAGTAAAATATTTCCTGCAGTATCCCTTTAAAGTACATGCAAGCTTAGAAAATGTTTTTTATTTTCAGAAAGTCTCAAACTTTTCTCAACTGACTTTTTCTAATACGTTATAATAATAGAATGAACTGAATCAGACATGTTTCGTTCTGTTTGTTCATATTTGTATGTTTGTGAGGCAGCATTGAACATGTAGACTGTTCAAATTTGTATGAGGGAATATATTGTGCTGTTAGTTCTGATAATATATACTGTATGATCAATAATGAGAATAATCCTATGAGGTTATGTATATAACCAGATATCACAATGAAACTAATAAACTGAAATTAATCTTAACATCATAAATGTATAGTATACACATATTATGGGAGATGGGATCCTCTTTTCTGGCCACTACATTCGTGGTAGCCTGCTGATAACTAGTAGTGTCATGCTGCAGATACAAATAACAAAAAGTCGGATGCTATTAAAACACACTATTAAACAACATTCATCACAGATAAACTGGAAGAAGCTACATCCTGATGGATGTAGCTTGATGGTTTATGCAATATGACAAATGGAAAAACAGCCACCGGGACCACACCCAGATGATCACACCACTGCAGCTACCGAAGGCCCCAGGAGGAAAATTAAATAAAGACGATTAGTTCAGAGACACACGGGCACCACAGACTAAACACCAAACCCAAAAAGTAAACACAACACACACGACATCAGGAGGTGAAGACAGACGGGCATTGACATGGATCCGTGACAAGCATCAAAACAAGGAGCAATGCAAACTCAGCACTCAAACCAAAAACAACAAACAAAATGACACTCAGCTCAGGTGAAACCACACACTTTAAAAAGCAATTCATTATTAATATTTGCTTTATATTCGATGTTGAGCATTTTAGCGAGGTTTCAATATAAATTGCCACAAAAAAAGAAGAAGGATCAAATAAATGTTCCTGCACCTGAATTGAGTGATTTATTTGAGTGGGCACACTTTCTACACCACAGTGAGATAAATACTACAGGTGTGTTTACATTTAACTCCCATTATATCCCAAAACAGTTCCAACATGAGATTTAGTTCCCATCTTGGAGCTATTAATGATGAATTGATGGCAATAGCAAATTGCTGTAATGTGACAATATGAAGAAAAAGAAATGCTGACAGTGAAAGAAAAATGGTAGGAGCTGAATGTAAAACCAAACCGTGCAATTATGCAGTATCACGAAACCTTCAGGTACTAAAGTGCTTGTTCAGGTTTTTTGCTCTACGATCTCAAAGCAGACTCGGGGAAAATGTAGTTTGAAAAGGATTAGTTTGCTTATCCTGGAAGGGATCATTTAATTTGCAAGCCTACAAAACTTGAATGTAAAAAAGTATTTTTTGTTTGTTTTCACGCATGCGTTTGCCCGAGTCTGCGATCAGGGAAGTTAAGGTTGTAACGCACCTGCATGTTGTCCGGCTCGTCAACCCGATGCTGACCCCTGGGCATCCTGTGAGGGGACGGAGGGAGAAGTCCCACAAACTGAGCCTGAAATGCCTGGAGAGTAGAAAAGTAAGTCAGAGAAGACAGGAACACAGTCAACAGAAAAACACAGTACAGAACCTCGGATACAGTGCAAGGTCATTTTATCCAACACAAATCTAATCACAACTCTAATAAAAATGTTCCAATATAAACCTTTAAAGTGTAGGTTTATTGTAGTTAACGAAAACTAAGACTAAAACCGAAAGTGAAAAAATAAAATAAAAAATTACAGTTAAAAAAGAAAAAAACTGCGAAATTACAATGACTAAAAGCAACACAAACTAACGAAATATAATCATAATCTGTTTTGTCCCTCTTGGAGTCGTTCAACTTGGTGATCTCTTCCATAAAACCCTGTATTAATTTTTTATGTCATGCATCTTTAATTTTTTTAGCAACTGTAAATCATGGCTTAAAAAAAAAAAAAAATACTTAAAAAAAACTAAAACCAGTCAACTCCTCTAAATAACAATATAACTACTTATGCAAAAAACTAAACTGAAATCAAACCAAAATGAAAGACATAATAGAAATACAAATGTGTAATACAATTTGTAACTAGAAAAAGTGAAAATACGTATAAAGAAAGCAAAGCACAAATTCTCTTTATATATATAAAAATATTCTCAAAAAATAAAGAAAAAAAATAACATAAAAATTAAGATCTTAAAAAAAGAACAACAATACTAGAATAAGAGTAGAAACGTTGGTACCTCGAGCAGCTGTGTAGACAGGCGAGCCATTTGGGCTCTGAGCATCTCATTTTCTTGTTGAAGGTCCTCCAGCTCTGCGTGTCCGTGTCCTTCATTGCCCTGAAACACACAAAGCATGTGTAATGATGTATTAAACCACATAGTCGGCATGTTGAGAAAAGAATAGTAATAATCTGGTTAGATGCATGCAGTTTACCTTGGTGAAGTCCTTCTGTGCCTCGAGCTCCTGCTTCAGAGAGATGTTCTCCTGCTCCAACGCCTTCACCAGGGAGGACTGAGTCTGTTTGTGCTGCTTCAGGGACACAATGGCAGCATCAAGCTGACGGACCTGCACACATGACATGAAAGGGTGTGTAGATGAGTGACTGAATGAGCAACTGGAACACCTATATGACTGCATTACAGTTTGCTGGAGGATTCGGCTCACCTTTTCTCTGGACTGCGCGACGTCTCCTTTGACATTGCGGACTTCAGCCTGAAGCCTCTCGTTTTCCTGCCTCAGCAGCTGCTGCTCCTGGTCCACCAGCCGAGACATCTCCTCTCTGTACAGCTTTTTGCTCTTACTCTGGAGACCACTCGAGTGCAGGGACATCTCCAAAACGTGGTTCTGTGATTAACGAACGGTAAAAAGGTCATGTCTACTGAAAGAAATGTACCAACATTGTTCCTCGTTGTCTCTGCATTTGACAATCTTCAAGCATCACTTGCAAAATAAGCCGAATAATCTTTGTCTTTATTGTTTTAAAGTGGGGTTGTATGAGATACATATCCATGGTGAGTGTATTACCTACAGTAGATGGCGGTCAAATCAATATCAGTTTAAGCGTACGTTATATTTACAATACTTTCACCTCTCTGCTTTGCCATGTACTGTAGGTATATACACCAACTATAGAGATGTAACACACAAACCCACTTCAAAACACACAAACTATCCAATTAAGTGGGGGTCTTTTTTCTTTGTCAATTATAAATTATACAAAATGTGTCTTACTTTATCGTTGACATTTTGCAGCTTCTTGTGTAGCACTGCAACTTCATGTTTAAGGGAATCCTTCTCCTGCTGCGAAACACAGAGGTCTGACTTGAGACGAGCACTTTGATGGTTCACAGCCTGAAGAGTTTCATCCACAGTCTTGGCCTAGAGTAGAGAAAGGGAAGTATTAGATCCAGAATAACTCGGTTTTGGGGGTTTAACTTATTCCCATTTCGTTGAACTACTACTGTAACATAATCAATTGATTGATACAGATGCTTTGGTGGGTGACAGCAGACTTACTCTCTCTTGAGCTTTGGCTAGCTGGCTGCAGAGGCCCAGAGTCTCCTTATCCAGGCTCATCCGCTCCTCCACCAGGCGGCTGAGCTGACTCGCCATTGAGTCGGCTTGGACCGCCTGAGAACCAAAAGACAACTACAGTTGTAATTGAAACAATCCTTTATGTCTGAACTTTTTACTTTTCTCATTTATGTTAAAATTATTCAGATACTTGTATTCGCTTAGATTGTCTAAGTCCTTTAATGGCAAGAGTAGGTGGTGTTGATGCTTTATAACGGCGTGCCTGTGTCATGCTTTAATGGATCTCACATTAACCCCATCAAAGAGTCGACGGCCTGGTGCTCACCTTCTCTCTGAGGCCAGAGAGCTGCAGTGACAGCTGGGTATTCCTCTGCTCTAGCTGTGCAGAGTCCTCCAGAGCTTTTGTCAGATCTGCCTCCAGAGCAGACACACAAGCTGCCAGCTAACACAAAACAGCCACCAATTAACTACCAGCTACGACACCATGATGGCCTTCATTGCCCATAAAACTCTGGTTACCTTGTTTTTTTCTTCGCCGGTGAACCCTTCCCTCCTCTCGTTCTCCTTCAGCAGCTCTGCCAGCTGCTGTCGTAGATTCTCCATGTCAGAAATGTTTTGGGCATTTTTCTCCGACAGCATCCCTTTCTCATCCTTGAGTTGCTGACTCTGCAGATGCAGGTCTGAAATCTGAAGAGAAGATAACATATGTTATTGGCTGCTTTAGAAGGAAAGAGGAATTCATTGCGTGGAGACAAAACTGTTTCTGAAGACTTTTCACTCAGTTGGTCCAGACTGAACTATCTAAAATAAGCTTGTATTACCATGAAGTTTTGGACAGAGGATGCATCTTAATGACTGTGGGGATCCCTTGACTGTACCTCTAGCACCACCATGAGGATGACAGTGTTTTCTTTTTTTCCAAAAATGTCTCGACAACTACTAGATGCATTGTCATGAAATCGGTACCTACATTGATGCACCCCTCAGAACAATTGTGAGCAGGTCATTACTGACATTAGCATTTAGCTCACAGCCTCACAGATCTGACAGCATGACAGTAGACTTTAAGTTACTTCAGTACCTGATTCCGGAAATTCTCTGCTGCCTTTTGATCTGCAATCTTCCCTTTTGCCAGGTGCTCCAGTGTTTGTCTAAAACCAAACATTAGAAAACAAGTTAATAACGAACAGAGATCTTTATTAAATATGTGTTGAAATGAAATGTGTCGTTTCTTACGTCAGCTCCTCCTGGACCCCTTTCAAGTCCTCTTCCTTCAACGCAGCAATCTTCTGTCTGAGGACGACGTTTTCTTCAGCGAGACGACTGGCCTCAGAACTACAGACAGACAAAACTACGTCAAAAAACTAGATTCTAACTATAATAAAGCCGAACATGTCAGAATGCACATTTATAATTCAGTGGGTAGATATATAGTCTCTTGCTACGTATTGATTAAAGCATCTTACTCTCGCATTTACGCACATTGACTTATTCCACTGGTGATCAACAGGGATCAAAGCAGCACAAGAGTTAGAGGTCTGTTCCATCTCACAAAGGAACCTAACCACAGGGTGGACAAACAGCACGACGTTGAGCTCGAGAACGAAAGGAGGAGCGCTCTTTAAAAAAAATCTAAGCACCACAGGGATGAGGCAATGAGAAGCCGCAGGAGACACGGGATCCTAGTTTTTCTCCACGTTACCTATGAGCCTGCGTTGTTGCATTCAGTGACTGCGACTTGTCCTGTAGCTCTGTGATGGCTCTGCGAAGTCTGGTGTTCTGCTTCTCAAAATCCTCACAGCTGTCCTCCAGATCAATCGCCGTCTGAACTTTATCCCGGAGAGAGTCTTCCGATTGTCCGGCGTCTGAAATAATCTCACCCTGCCTCTCCAGTTCACTGAACAACGTGGACAGCTTAAGGTTCTCGGCTCTCATCCGGCTGATCTCATCCACCAGTGCGATCTGCTGATCTTGAAAATCATGGAAAATATTCATCTGACTTTCAAGGTTCCAAACTCTCTTTTCTAGTTCACCGTTTTGGTCCTTCAGTTTGGCATTTTCACACAAGCAATCTTCATAACTAATCTGAACATCTGTCATCTTTAAAGCCTTTACCTCCAGCTCTTTGACATGCTCCATTAAAAGTAGCACCTTAACTTTGAGGCTATAGTTTTCCTCCAGTATCTGGTGACCAGTTTTGATCTTTTCAGTGTTGTGAGCCAGAAGATTCTCCAGTATGTCTGTCTTCTGTTGAAGCAGAGACATCTTCTCATGTAGGAGGACGTTCTCCTCGGTGGCAGTGTTATACAAAGCCTGTAGTTTAAGGAACGAACATTCCTTGTCATCACGACCAGCATCTTCATCCTGACAATCATCCTTTATTTTAGCGGTTACATGTTCACAGTCTGAAACAAGTTCAACCTGTGTACTGGAATGAGAGTTATTTGGTAAACACCTGACCTCAGCATCCGCTAGAGACGGTTTATCCGTCTCCTCCAGCACTGAGGGATCCACCACAGTCTCATGAGACGGCTCTTCTTCACAAAAAGGGATTTCATTGACCGAAGTTTGTACATCTTGAGGTTTGTTCCCCTTCTCACATGATTCTTTATTCTCACAGTCTGCTTCAGCTTTGACATCTTCAAACGCCTCAGGGGACGAGATCACCTCACACGGCATCTCTGGGGGAACAGCTTCATTTTTGGATTCAACAGTTGAATGATTTACAATGTGAACATCTGGTCTGAAACCATTACAATACATTGATTCAGAGCAACAGTCTACTTCAGGGTCTCCATCAACTTTGTTGGGACTTGAATCTCCAATTTGAAAATCTTCAGGAACAGCAACCGCTTGATCAACTTCTGGCATGTCGTCTCCTTGATCATCTTTGGTATCAGGGGCGTCCTCATCATATTCATTATGATTCTTGCTCAGTGCATCAGGGGACTCAGTAGTCTTGACATCAGCCAGTGACAAACAAACCAGTTCCTGATTAGAGGACTCTGCAAGAATGGCATCATTATTGAGACATCTTACAGGAGGTGCCACACATGTCTTCTCTTCTTTACCAGATAATGATATACATTCTTCCTCCTTTAAGGTGTTCTTTTCATTTGATTCTTTGATTCCTTCTTCCTTAGCCTTTTCTGCAGACGCCAAAACCTGATTGAATACCAACTCTAGCTCTTTAATTTGGATTTTAAGCATATCTCTTTCTGCAAGGAGCTCTTCTCTGTCATTCTCTCGATTATCTTCCAACTTTTCCTCAAGGGTGGACGTATGTTCCTGCAACTCCTTCCTCTCAAGCTCAAAGTCCACGGCTGCCTGTTTAAGCAGCATCTCCAGCTCCTCGACAGTCATCCTCAAATCATCGCGCTCAGTCAACAGTTCAATCCGCTCAGTAATCTGCCTCTCAGAGATGGAAAGCATCTCCTTGTATTTTGCCTGAAGTTCTGACTGGCTGCTCAGAAGTTCCTCCCTATCCTGTTTAAAATCGTCCACCGTTTGATTGAGCAGGAGCTCAGTCTCAAGCGCTTTCCTCTCAGACTGAGCGAGAAGCTCGTCTTTGGTTTGAACGCTCCCTTGAAGCCGGTTATGGAGGTCATTCAGCTGCCTACTCAGCGCTATCTCTTTACTCTGAGCCGAACTGATGAAGTCATCTAGCTCATTTTGCAGTTGCTGGTTTTTCATCACAAATTCTTCCATTTCCTGTTTATGAAGACCTTCTACCTCATGTAGTTGTTTTGTCCACTCCTGATCCAGTTTCTCTTTCTCTTGCTTTACGGCCTCCAGCATTCTTCTTCTTTGTTCCTCTGCGTTTTCCAGCGCCTCCTGTATTTGAGCCTCCAAGTGGAGCTTCTGCTCGCCGTGCCTTTCAGAAAGAGCCTTCAACTCACTTTGGTAGTGCTGTTCAAGTTTCAAAACATCAGCCTGAAAATGCTCTGCAACCGACTCTTGATCGCCTGAGAAACGACTCTCCACTGCCTTGATTCTCTGGGTGAAGCTGACCTCGATTTCCCTCCTGTACATGGTTATGTAATGAATGTTACAGCAACTGTTTGAACTCTTTACAGTAAGAATTTAAACAAAACATACACTTTTAGCATATTGGATAATTCACAAGGATGCATGTGAAGGACAAAACAAGTTTAATTGAGAGAGAGAAGTTACTATGATAAAAGCACAAATTAAAATCTCTGAAAGCCAAATATCTCACCTCTCCTGAGCGATGTCATCTCGTAGTTTATCCAACATGCTGCTGAGAGCGTCTCTCTCTCCAGTGTGCTTGACCGTCAGCTCCTTCATGGCCTCACAGTGGCTCTCCTCTAGACGAGCCCTTTCCTCTGCCATCAAGTAATCTACTCTCTTCTCTTCCTCCTCCTTCTCAGTGTCAAGCTTCTCCCGCTCTTCATTCATCCTCTCCTGCAGCATCCCTTCGTAATCCTCCTCCAGCTGCAGTCTCTCCCTCTCCCACTCCTCCCTCAGCTTTTTCTCCCTCTGCTCAAACCTCTCTTGTACCTGCAACCGTTCTTGAAGTATTCCATCGAGCAGAGCCTCCTCCTGACGCTCCTGAAGCTGGGCCCATTCACTCGCCCACTGCTCCCTAAGCTTGACCTCCTTCTCTTCTTGTTCCCTGACAAGTCTCAGCATCTCCTCCTCCAGCACCACCTGCAGAGACTCATTATTCTGCTCATCCAGTTGAGCCCTCTCTGTCTGCCACTGCTCTGTCAGCCTCTGAGCGATCTCCTCACGCTCCCCCTCAAAACTCACCTTTGCCTCCTCTAGTCTGGCTTTCAGTTGGTCCTCATGGCTTTGTTGCAAAAGCTCTTTCTCCCTTTCGCAATCATCTAACAATCTCTTCTCCAACTCAGCCTGTTCTTCCTGCACTTTCTTTCTTTCCTCTTCCAGTCTGGCTTCAAAAAGCTCTTCCTGCTCTTCACTCAGTTTCTTAATCTCAATGACATGTTGTTTCCTCAGCTCGTTTATCTCTTTTACAAGATTTTCCGCCGCCTCTGTCTGCTGGGCTTCGAGGCTCTTCAGCTGCTTGTCGAGGTCTGCGGTGTAGGTGTGGGCCTCTAGCAGTTGTTGTCTGAGATTTCCCACTTCCTCCTCTTGCAGATTGTCGAGCTCTTCCCTCTCTTCGGCCTGGTTCTGCCCCAGAGAAGTCCGCTCCAGCTCCGCCTGCTCTAGCTGGCTCTGGAGCTCCTGTCTGTGGCTCTGAACGCTGGCCATCTCCTCCCTCAAAGCCTGGACCTCCTGCTGGTACTGGAGGGCTACGGCAGCCTTCTGGTCCTCGTGTGTCGCCCTCTGCTTTCCTACCATCTTATCAAATTCATTGACCTGTGGTGATATAAAGAATAATTCAATGAACTACTACTGTACTGGAAGTGAGTGTGTGTGTGTGTGTGTGTGTGTGTGTGTGTGTGTGTGTGTGTGTGTGTGTGTGTGTGTGTGTGTGTGTGTGTGTGTGTGTGTGTCTATTATGGCTCTGTCCAAAAGATATACAAATCTGCTAGTTGTTTACTAGTTAGCCGTTTAGCCGTGTTTCCAGTCTTTTATCCAAGCTACGCTAATCATATAATTTGTTGGCATTATCTTCATATTTACTGCAGACACAAGAGTAATGTTGATTTTCATATTTAACTCCAAGCAGAAAAAGAAATAGGCGTATTCCCAAAGATGTCAAACTTATCCTTTGAAGGCACAGGAGTAAATTGTTTCACTCATCTGACTGTCAATTAAGTTCAGGACTGTGGTGCAGCAAACAAGATCAGGTAAAGACCAATGAAAGTACATTTCAACGACTAAAATGCCACAAAGGTTGATATTACATCCATACGTCTCTGCTCTTCCCAGCTCTATTTTTCATTATTAAGAAAACACACATCTAATAAACTGAAACATAAAACGATATTTACTACACTAACCTTGCTTTCCAGCTGGTTTTGCAAATCCTCCATTTCCTGAAGGTGTTGCTCCTTCAGCTGCTCCAACATCATCTCTGCCTCAAGGCTCATGCTGAAGGGCTGGACCTCCTCTGAACCAATACCTGCAAAAAGTTAGAAGTTGGTGAAGCTGGTGACATTGGACACAGGGTTTCCTTGTTTCTATGGAAAAAGACTGCGTTCGGATTGTTGTCATGGACAGATGTAGTTAGTGCTCTGTAGTTAGCGCTCCAGGGACCGTACAGTAGATGTGTTACCTGGATCAGACTCCATGCCGGGGCTTTTGCTCTCCAGCTCCTCAGAGAGAGGCTTGTGGCAGGGCTGATGAACCCGTCCAAGAATGTGGAACTCCTGCAACTCTGACTGCAGCTCGTCGATACGATCCTGCAGCTCCTACCCAATGAGAGCAGTACGAGTTAAACATCTACATGTCTTTGAAGACAGTATTACTGTCCCCACTTCTTACATGTCTCTGTATGTACGGACAAGCATGTGGAAAAAAAGAGAATTCAAGAAAAGGCTAGTTTTAGTGATTTAGATGCAATTACCCTGTACTGAGCTTCGTAGCCGCAGCGTAGTTCTTTAATACGTTCCTCTTGCAGTAAGAGGTCTGCACTTCCAGGGTCCAAGTCCCCTAACTAAGGAAATACGATCATTTACAAGTTAATAGAATAAAAACAAAAAAAAAGAATAATCAATCAGGAAACAAACGCACACAAAAAAAAACAGCAGTAATAGATATGTGTGCAAAGTAACAGAGAAAGTCTGTGTTGAAATCACGGCGAGCCATACAATGTGTCTGTACCTTTTCTTTCATAATGTTGTCCAAAATTGTCTGGAGTTTTGTATTTTGGCTTTGTGCCTCCACTAGTTTTTCGGTAGCGTCTAGCAACTCCATTTCAAGGCGTCTGTTTTCCTGAAAAAAAGATACCGACAACACAGAAAAAATAAGTCATGTCAAGATTGCCTCAATACACAATATAAAAACAAATTTTAGGAAAAAAAGAGGGTACCTTCACAGAGCTGGATAGGTGGTCTCTGAGAAAAGATTCTTCCTCCCTGATCTTGTCGACCGCTGCTTCCAGTTCCTCGCGCTGCAGGCCGGCCTGCAGCTGCATCTGGTCCATCTCCTTCATCAGCTCAGACCGCACTGTTGCAAGCTTCTCTTTGTGGTCCTGTTCAAGCTTCCTGAAGACATTCAGGGACACAGAAAACAGGCTGTAACTAAAGAGGACTACAACACTGACTACCAAACGCTAGGAGGAAGCTGTATTTAGCAGGAGTGGTCAGAAGACTTTGAGTTTAGCAGGTTTTGTGGTTAAAATAAATACAATGTTTTATATAAATGTAATGAGATAGCATATAAAGCTAATTATGCTTTAGGAACGGACTTCATAAACAGATATAATACCTCATTATTTGAATCCTTAAAATCAACCACAGGAATAAGGGCAGATATGTAGTAAAGAGACAAACAGTAATTAATATATATATATATATATATATATATTATATTATACAATAATCAAAATGTTGATGTTATGTACTTTTATGCTTTGGAAACATAGTTTCTTCCTGAAACTTTCATGCCAATAAAGTCACATTGAATTTAATTAACAAACAGTTAAACATTAATCAATCAATTTATTCAACAAACATTTATCAGCGAGATGAATTACCTGAGATTGAGGTTGTTCATATGTTCAATCGCAGAGTGACGTTCATCCACCTCAGTGGCGAGTTGAGTTTTTAGTTTCTCTGCTTTTTCCAGGTCGGAGCGTATTTTCTCTTTCTCCCCGAGTTCTCTGTCTACACATTCTCTGAAAAGAGAAAAACAGCAACAGGGACAATAATTGTACAAAGATTTACACATGACATGAAAAGAGAAACAAACCAAAGATAATCACGCAGGTCATATTTCAGACTAACAGGTTAAAAAGTATTCCAAATGTATTTATTGAATATGAACAAAGAGTATTGAGAGCCAAATGAGCTGCATTGTTATTTATACTCACAGAAGATATCTGATCTCAGCTTTGAAGCTCGCCAGTGCCGCCTGGTGAATCCCGTTCTTAGTAACGAGTAGCTCATTCTCAAGTGCCATGGTGAGATCAGTAAGACTCAGTTTTCCATCGAGGTTGAAATTCAAAGCCTGCAAAAAAAAGTCTCATAATTATACATTTGTCCTTTTTTGTGAATATCTTAGATTCAATTGTTTGCCAATTTACATCACAGTAATAGATTTCTTTCTTTTTTCTTCTTTCTCGCAAACTGCACTAATCTGACTTCCTTTAGGTCATCAGCTGTCTGAATAAATAAATTAGTACATTTTGAAACAAAGTGCTGATTCTAACTAACACCGATGGCCAATAAGTACCTGCAGGATCTCAGTGCTGTTTTTGATTCCCTCCTCCATCCAGACATCCAGAATGTATTCGGCTGGAGCGAAACCAGTACCGTCATCGAGGGTTGAGAAGAGACGCATGCCGATGGTGCTGGTCAGAGCACAAGGAGTGGCTATCCGCCGACCTCCCTCATCAAAGGGCTGTACGGGGGGAAATTGTGCCTTTTTACTGGAGAAAACTATTAATCCACAAAATTCCACATTTTGGAAGACTAAATGTAACCTAAAATCTGACATTAAATGAGTCTATTAGAGAGGAACTATAAATGAAAAAGGGTTTTGTCGACCAACCATTTATCTTATGCATGATAATATGATAGGTATTTTTTTTTGACAAAGGCTAGGACAGATTATAAATTCAAAAAAAAAAAATTAAAAGAAATTAATCGACAACAAGGCAATGTGGGGTAATCGACAATTGCCCCACATCCTGCGACCCCGTAGAGCTCTACCAACAAATACCTGAGTGGAGTGGTGTCGTTTGAGCTGTCTGTAGGGCGTGGAGGCGGAGGGTGTGGGGGGTTTGTGCTGGTTTACAACCCTGGAGACAAACTCCCGAACATTCATCACTCCTTCGCCGGTTAGACTCTGGAGCACATCCAAATTTATCTGAAAAATAAATGCATGTTCTTTTGTTGCAACACTTGCTCGGGAAACTGTAATATCTTTTTTATTGTTTGCAATTAAATAGTTTACATCTGTATAGGGCGGTTATGATTTAAAAAAAAATTGTAAGTAAATAAACCAGCAACAATTATGGTAATCAATTAATGATCATTCATTATTTTTTCTAGCTAATCAAGACATATGTAGACATAACCTTGCTCTCTTATCATTATCTTATTATAACCACATCAAATTTAGAGCCATTAGCCTTTAAAATATTTTTGCAAAAATGGATTTTACATGTGCTACTAGGTCAGAGGGTCAAAGTGATTTTTTTTAACTCATTGATTGATGCATTATTTGATAAGCTATTTAAAAATCTGCCCTGGAATAAAAAGGCGTTTCCATTCTCTTTTGAGTCTCACCTCCAGGCCCAGGTGTTCACAGAGCGCGAGCAGCTCGGAGTGGCCGGCACATCCGTCCTCCGGTATCTCCAGCTCGTCACAGGCGTCACGCAGTCGCTCTTCTGTGCAGGTCGACAGAGGATAGACGGCTCCCCGAGGTGGGCTCGGCTCGTCGGGGTTCCAAAGATGCATCTGGCCTAAAAACAAGGTAAGAAGAGACCGTGATCATTTTGAGACAACATCTTTAGAGGGAATCTTCTGAGAATACATCGCTTTGTCGTACCTTCTGCCTCGTACTCCTCTGTGCTTGTATCGTGAACATTCCAGCGCTGTTAGAGACAAAAACACACCGCAATTGAGATTAAAATCACAAAGAGACTTAAAATAACCTACTTTTCTAATATATCTTGTTTTGTGGAAATAAAATAAAAAACTCCCAACAGGCTGACACTCACATGCCAATCAGCTCTTTATAAGTCCAAACATGTCTATAATTAGGAGAAGTTACGTCTATATGCAAATGGTGGGGGGGTGTTTAAGAGCGTCTGGTAAAAAAAGAGAAAAAAAGCATAAAAGAGCTTTTGTGACGGCGCGAGGGCATCAGGGATGGTCACTGGGTCAGTGTGTAAATGGGGAATGGTGGTAATGAGAGAGAAGATGCGTCAAGTGAGTGAGACCCACTTTTCTGTATTTCCTTTTATATTTTCAAACATGTCAATAGTATGCTCCTCGTGCCAATGTCCAACATTTCAAAACTTAAGTTAAAATCACATGAATGAGAAGTTGTTTTCGGAAAATGAAACGCTCACTCTGGGAAAAAAGAATGTTTTTAAAATGCTATTTAAAATCAGGACATTTCACAGTTTAAAATCCAAAATGACTTTTTCTTACTCTTAAACTCTAAATTGTATGACCAGTAGCGGTAAGATTTTAACGTAAACACAGTTCCGTCTTTTGTGCTCGTTAAGAAATATGGAAGGAGGAGGGCTTTACGTGGTTGCTCTAATCCGTCTCCAGCATCACCGTCTATTGTTTGGGAAGCAAACAGTGAGGGAATGAGGAACAGATGGGATCCTGCAAGTGGCATTTTGATACATGGTGTAAAGGCATCCCTGAGGGTGGGGGTAGTGGGGCTCATTGTTCCTCTGTCACAGTCCTACGCCCTCCTCCTCCTCCTCCTCCTCCTCCTCCTCCCGGGGCACCCGGCCTGCAGTCTCTGTGGCAGAGGCCCCCTGACCCATCCCAATCCCCATCTGCTGGTCCCCAGGCCGGACATTGGAGCATTGTTGCAGCTCAGATTAGTGAATACCAAGACACGCTTCTGTTCAATGTCTCGAACAGCGTTTGTCTTGACGCTGGCAGGCATCTGGGGTGGAGTCAGATTATTAACACACCCATCCGCGCACAAGCTGAGCATGGCCATCATTATGGCATTTTGTTGACCAGTCGGGTGTTTTTCTTTGTGATTTATTCTGCAGCAGCACATCCATGCTTAAACACGAGAAGGAAAAAAAATCAACCGGTCATGAAAAGGCCACAGCAGTCAGTAAATACTTAACAAAACTTAAACTGCATCGAACCATTATTTCTATTGTCTCCTAGTCTTTTAATAATTGAATAAAGACTATAATGATCACAGTTTCTAAGATTTCAAGGTGGTGTCTTCAAATTGTTTGTTTTGTGCAACCGAAAAGACCAAAATCCAGATATACTATTAAAGAAATAATACAAAACAGAGAAAACTGCATTTCTTTCACATTTGAGAAGCTGGAACTAGTAAATGTTTAGCAGCTTTTAGTGATCAATCATATAGACTAATACATTGACAGCACAGCCTCATTACTTACAGCCAAATATATTTTCAGGACAAAAAACAGGGCCGTTTATGTAAAGTCCCCATTGTGATTTCCTTTGCAGGCCGTGGACGTACTTAAGTGTGAGTTTAGACCTCCGTACATGTCCTCCGTATGTCAAACAACTCTAAGTCAGCAGAGAAAGCAGGATAATCCATGAAAAGGATCTAGAAGATCAGCCAAAGGAACCGTGCAGAGTTCAGCTGTGCGTGGCCACGACTGTACTGAAGCGATACAACCCTGTGACACAGACACAAGTCGCATGTTCAAGCCCCTACTGTCCTGTGCAGAGACGACGGGAGGCGCCTTGCTGTCAAGTCAAAGGACTTGACAGCAAACGTGGGAAGATATCGACGGCCATAAAACGCAACAATCAGCTTCGGCCTCTCTTTTTATCTGCTGAAAACACTGTTTGGACAACAACAAAAACACTGATGTTGCCATGACAACCACATCACAGCCAGCAGATACACTCAGGGCAAAGTTCAACTCATGCAGAATCTCACCATGACACATTAATCTGACCAAATATTGCAGTTACATCTGAACCACAGGAGGCTGTTTAAACAACAATTATGCTCAGAGTCTTATTTACAGACAGAGCTGCGCTGTTATGCAACGAGCAAGGCCTTGTGAATCCTGCGTTTGAGTGTCTATATTACATTTCAGGATCTGCCCTGCATGCCACTAAGCTGATTAGCTAAGAATAACGCCTCGCTGACTGCCTGTGGCTGCCAGGGAACACAGCACATGCGAGGACAGGAGGCGATAAGGACGCCGTCGGAGCGTCTGGAGCGTCAAAGAGGTGCTGGAATAACTCTGAGAGCATCATTACCTCACGCTTCCGGGGAACAGCAGAGTCATCGTTGTCCTCCAGATCTTCCTCCTCCACCGTATTTGCATTTGTAACCTCGGAGTCTGAAATGGGCTCCGTGAACTCCGGTGTGGAGCGGCGGCCATAACGTTTACTGCCCTTTACGAACTTCGGTTGGATCTCAGGAGATTCTACCAGGGTCACAATCAAAGAAGAAGAGTCATGATTACTTGCACGTGTCATAGTTGTGCCTGCACAACAGATGAAGTTTGGTTATTACAGAAAGAAATATGATCAATGACTAATAGATGCCACAGCCTTCAGCAACTACTTCTCTAAAAGTGGTAATGACAGAATCTTTTAAAGCCACATGTTCTGACTGTTTGAATGAAGCTGAAGTGAAACTACAGGTCAACAGTGTTTTAGGTGAAATTCATCAAAGCTCCATGTTGGATAGCCTTTAAGCTTCATTTACTTTAAGACAGAATACATATTGACAGTGAAGCATTTGCTCTGACAAGGATCAGACTTCATTTTTAGCTCGTATCACTCTTTTGTGATCAATAATGTGAGATTTACTTTAAAGAAATATAATGACTGAGCTGAAAAGATGTTGGTATTAACCCGGTGTCTGAAATATGCAGTCACAAAAATATACTTTGGAGCACAAACAAATGTTTCCAAGACATCCCTTAGTATTAAACCACTCTTTGTGTTTACTACATCCATAAAATAACAAACCACGCCATGACGGTGCAAATAGTTCAACTGTCGGCTAATTGGCTTTGGGCCCTGTGCCTCCGTTTGTAGATTTAAAGCTGAATCAGCAAGTGGGCTGTTCCACTTACTCAACCTTCACTGTCCCCTTCTCCACTTGGTTGACTTGTTGAGTTGTAAAGGTCTTCTTAAATTTAAATCTTAAACCAATGGCGTCATAAACTACAGATTTCGGTTAATAATACGCCTTCATGATTTAGTAAATGGGCTGCATTTATAAAGCGCTTCACAATTTGCCTCTCATTCACGCGTTTACACACATAGACCATTCATGCACCAAGCCGCCGTGCAGGCCAGGCGAGCTCTTGCGGACAGGAGAAGCCGGGGATCGAACCACCTCGTGATTAAAAGGACTGCTTGCTGTACTTCCTGAGCCACAGTCAGACCTTGTTTGCATTTTAGAGAAAACGTGCATCAGCAGAATTTAGACTTTACCTGGTTTGGACAAAGTCTCCTGTTCTTCTTGTTGTGGCTCAAGAGTTGACGACAACACCAGAATCAGTGCATTCTTGAACTGGTCAAAGTCAACCTAAAAAAATAAATGAAGCCATCTTACATAAAATTGAGAAAAATGCCAGCAATGCTTAGTATGTGAAGCGCACACAAAAAAAAAGCAAAAGTGCACGAAATTCCTCAGACCAGATATAATTCCCAGTGTGCCGGGTGGAGGCTGGGTGTCCCTGGGCGTCTGGGTGGAGGAGGGTTTGCTGAGCAGGAGCAGTGAGGTCACACTTCAAGAATCAACAGCTGCTAACCCTGATTTTCTTTGTGCGTCGAGTCTGGCGGCTCTACGTGGGTTTTTCCTTCTTTTGACTTCATTGTTGGATGCCATGGAGGCAATCAGTTCACTTGCCCTCTGCTAACATCCGCCCCCCCACCACCACCAACCCAAACATGCAAGACAATAGTCATCAGTCTGCCCACACGCTTATATACAAACACAACTGATGCAAGAACGTTGAGGTAAGCGATTTATCCATCTTCCATCTTCTCCTCCTACATTGGAATGGAAAACGTCATACTGGAGATCCTCTGAATGTACAATCTATTTGATGCAAACTGAAGAAGTCCAATGACATAGATCGGTACAGTGTCTTTTTCCATTTCATACATTTCCACATGGAGCACCCTTAAAGAAATGCCTTTGTGAATAGTGATTAGCCTGCTCGGTTGTCCTGACGACAGACACCTGGGAGGAGGGCTGGTCGGGGGCACGTTTTCTACTCAACAAGACAGATAACAAAGCGCCAAAAAGCCTGGAGACACAAAGACCTGGAGTGGCTCAACACAGGAGGAGTCTGCCCGATTCAAAGGCTGCAGAGGACGCTCTGCACAGGGAAAGCCAAAAGGCCAAGACTCACATGTGCATCAGAGTAAGTAACAATCTTAACTCTGCAAATACAAATAACTGCACAGCATAACACACCTGTAAGACAAAAAAAAAAAAAACACAATTTTTTTGTCAATGGAAGAGGACTAAACTTACCCTGGCAGTGAGGCGGCCCTGGCCCTGCAGCAGTGTGTGGAGAAGAGCTGGGGTGGCATCATCCAGCTGCAGCGACAGGCAGAGGTCAGAGAGTTCCTCCGGGCACAGAGAGCCGGAGCCGCTGGCATCAAAACTGTTAAAAACTTCTTTTAGGCGCTCCTCGTACTGGTCCTGCTCTTGGGTGTCATCCATCCCACAGGACAGCACCCTGCCCTGAAAGACAAGGAAGGGAAATAGCATTTTAGCTGAACAGTCCATTCAACAACAATGAAGAATTCAACTTCCATCAGTATCACAACTCAAGCTCAAAATCAAAAACAAGGTCAAAATCTCTTCACTCAAAATGAGCAGTATTATATATCCAATCACTGTTGAAAGACACTCACAAACAGGAAACATGTATCTCAACAGCATGCGGTCCTGACAGCTCCTTCCTCTGAGAGCGCCGCTGAGCGACTGAGCCTCCAACGCAGCGCTCCAGCGTCATTTGTGTTGGAGGATTTGGCTAATCCAATTAGAATGATTAAACAATCAGGTAAATTGATAAATTGATAGAAACAGCCAAGTCTGACACTGACCATCACTCTCTTTTAACACCTTCAGCAGAGATGTTTCATGACCCGCCCAGTTAATTGTTTTTGAAGCAGCACATTTTAAGTTTTTAAGACTAAATACTTCAAACTGCTGACAGAGACGAAGGATAAAGACAGCAAAGTGTCTCTAAACCAATTAGGACGGTTCCAGTAAAAGCCTTGAACAAACATTTACTGGCTGGCAGCATCAGTTGCAGAGACATGAACAAAGTTGTTTTCTTTTTAAATCGGACGCATGATTGATCTAATTGTAAAAGAGTAAGTCCAGTTTGTGGACCCAAACAGAAGCTTCAGCATGATTTCGCCATGTTTGTCTCAAGCAATAATAGAAACGCAAACAATGGATCTTGGCTAATTATTGAGGAAGCTGTTCTTTCATTTCAAAGAGGGATGAATGCGAGACGTAATCATGTGACCAACTTAAGCAATGCCATAACTCATAGACGCAACAGCCCAGGTAGTCCAATTTAGGCGTAAGGAAGGTAACTGTTGGTTAACATGACTGAACATAGCAAGGGAGTGAAAACAGCAAAAAAAAAACAGAGCAACACAGTCATCAGCTTCTATTTTTAGAAAAAATTTCCATAAATAGTGTGTCTGACCGTTGCAACACAAGTGGACTGGCACCATATCAACCATAATATTACTGCACTTTTAACTGCCCTCCTTGAATGCCTTTGGTTGCTTTATCACCTCTTAAACCTCTCGCTGTACACTGAATAAATAAAGTGTCTTGTTTTTTGATATTTTACTTCACTCACTTCATGCAAAAAGATCTTACTGCCTCTTGGTTACCTGTACAGCTTAGCACTTCATTTTTTTAAAACATTTATTCTTCATGTTGCAACTTTTGTTGCTTTATAAAGCATATACTCCGTTTTATTCTGAATTGTGTACCTAGTACAGCACTTTGAATGTCTTCAGATGTCTGTCGTAGTTCCATTTCATGTTTTTCTTGCTGCAAAAATAAATTTCCTCTTGTGGAACAATAAAGATCTGAAATGAACTTTGTTCTATCACAAACTTTATATAAATGCTGTGTATAGGACCTTGTGAATGGAGGTCGAGATTAAGAGCAGACTATCCATCTAATACGTTGAAACGTCCCAGTTTGGGCCTAAATGTCTATACAAAGAGAACCCTCCTGACCCCTTCTTTTCCAGCTGCTCTCAGTGAGAGCATCAAGTCCTCGGCCAGGTGTCCCCCACACCCCAGGCTTGGGGTACCCATTGACCACAGACAATAGAGACAAAAAAAATAAAGAAAATCAGTATTCTGCATCTGCACATTTGAGCAGCTTATGAAATGCAAGAAAACCACGGCTCAGCAGTAATGCAGCTTGTCTAGAACTATAGTGTCTTGTTCTAAATTTCAGAAAGAAATAATAATAAAACTGGCCTTTACCAAGTAAGTTTCACTACACACACATATTGCTTGTTTTGTCACGTTCTCCAAGCATCCTCTGAGCCAATTATCCCGGTGGCCGTCCTACTCGGACACACAGTGGCCGAGGTTTGACAGCTGCTGCAGCCAAAGAATCCCTCTCGACCCGGTCACATAAAAGGAGTTTCATCCTTTACACCATCCCAGTTCACTCACACTTTTTTAGATGCATTGTGTCGATCCCCCACAAACACATTACTGCTCCAACATAGTCATATTTAGGTCTCCAATTGCTTTATGAGCTTTTTTTGTGCAAAACTCTTATCCTCGTCTTTGACTCTTTACCTATCCATTATAGTCATGCGACATATTCTTACACCACATTGCATGTCTTATTTTGCTCTATTTTGGCCAGGCACAAAAAAACTCCACATTGACTTCTTTGCTAAGCGCATTCTACATCACTTATTTATGACATGGTGCTATTATTTTGCCCACACTGCCCAAAGGTTCACCTGGCATCAAACTGCAAATCCCATCTGTGCACTTTTAAACACTTTCATCGTCCAAGTTGATGAAATTCAAGCAAACTGTGGCACGTTTTAGAAGAATGATGCGACAAAAAACTAAACTGGGCACCACAAAAACCTCATTTACTAATCTTTTTAAGTAAAAACTGTCAGATATAGCCATCAGTGTTTTCTTTGGGATGTAAAAAACAATGTTGAAAACTTTAAAATAAACCATTTTCAAGGCCACATTTGATTTATAATTATTTTATTTCTTTTAAGTTACAGGGGTTTTCACAAACTTTTAAGGATTTTCAAAGCAGTTGTGACAAGAAAGAGCAAGTCGAATAATAAGTTACATAGTAACGTTACACCGTGTCACGTGACCAGTTACTTAGTAAATGAGTGTCCATTAGCATCACTGATGACTGAATGAACTTATTACAGGAAATAAAACTAGTTAAACTAGTTAGTCACAGAGGAGATCCATAGTGAGGCTCTTCTAACCGCCCTGGTTTATCAGCAGGCATGTTGGGAGGAAACGGCTCCAAATGCATCTCAATGTTTGTTTGTTTTAACTGTGAGAGAACACAGAAGAGGAAGTAACACTTTTTATATTGTCAAGTTTGCCGAAAACACTCACCAACGTCTGAACTCGGACGGCAGTTGGCTCCTTTTTTCTTCTTCTTCTCCCAAATGAAGTTCGGTGACTCACGTTAACTCGTGAAACGTTGGAATAAAATAAACGTTCACAACATTTCTCCCGGAGTCGCGTCGCGGTTTTCTTCGCAAGTAAAAATATCCTTTTCCCAGAACGATTAGTTTCACGGTGTATTGTTTTTTTTGGGGAGGGGGGCTCGTTTTTATGTCCAGAAAAGCACCGGAGAGTGTGGCGGACGCTTTGTGTGCTCGCCTGTGTGTCTCATCCTCCTCCGGCTCGTAGCGGATTTTGAAAAGCGGCTGGACGAGGAAGGGGCGGTGCGCGAGCGCCTGAGTGGCCGCAGCCCGGCCCCCAGCGCGGCTAAAGTAGTGTCGTGCTCGTTCTCAAGAGAGGGAAAAAGGCTCATGAGAAAGTCCAAAGTGAGACCTGGAAAGTGTTTATTTTGTCTAACCAACAGTCCATACTATGGAAGCCCATTTCTGACACTGTGATAACAAAAAAATTAAGCTCCTGTAAGTCATAATTATGATATAGTAAGTCATCATTTTGAGATAGTAAATCGAAATTATGAGACGCTAAGTCATAATTATGACTTACTGTCTCATAATTATGAGATAGTAATCGAAATTATAAGATAGTAAGTCATAAGTATGAGATGCTACATCATGAGATGCTAAATCATACTTTTTAGCATCTTAGTTTTTTCATCACATTTTCGGAAATGGGCTTCCATACAAACCTCAACATTATAAAAACAAAATTAAAATAATTAAAAGGTAAAGCAGGAAATCTTCACATGAAGCTGGATTATTTTTTGCATGAAAAATGACAAACGATCAAAAGAGCTGTCTGTCAACTAGTCGATCATTAAAAGTAATACCTCAAATGTGTACTTTAGTACTTGAGCAAATGTATGACTTCCACCACTGACAGCTTCCCTTATGTTTTGCAATATCCTGCACAAGGAAAGGAAATAATTACGTGGTCTCATGAAAGAACACTGTTTACACAGATAGGACAACTAACATAACTATGAGAACAGTTTTTCCAACATCCCTCTTTAGTGCCACTTTTATGTCCCTGGACCACTGTTTGAAAATGAACTCTCATGACCTACACACTCTGTATGGAACACGACAATAAAACCCTAAATCCAGTGATGTAATGGAATTTTAAGTCCACCTGAGTATTTCCATCATCTGCTCCTTTACATTTACTCCACCAGGTATAGATTTCAGAAATATATTCATTCAATTGATAGCTGCAGATACTTTGCAAATAAAGATTGAACACACAAGATATGCTCAACAAAAGAAAGATGCATTGTAATAGATCAGATTATACCCAGAAGTATATAAAGTACTGTAGGGTTTTTAAAACCTAGTTTGTCATAATTGGACTCTGTACAATGTAAAATGAGAAGTTGTTTGGGTGTACATTACAATGCATGGAATATGATAATTAATAAGGGATATTATTATGAATGGCATGCATATGTAGGCCACTGTTTTTATTAATGATTAATGTATGACTAGATAAGGAATTGTAGTTCTCTTGTTCGCCTGAGGGGCGGAGCTGGAGAACGGACTTTAAGGATCTACCAAAGACGAAGGAGAAGAAGAGGAGGAAGAGGGGACGCGGCTCCGTCTCTCGTGGCGGACACGCCGGAATGTTAATGAGAGGGAGGGCTCTAGGACGAAGGAGGAGATAAATTTGACTGTACCTGGGGGAACAGCCTGTTTTCTGGCCACCACCGAGGAAGGAGGAACTTCAGGCGAGAAGCGCCCGGGTGGATTGGAAAATAGCTCGATCGATCGAATGCATAACCTGTTCTGTCATTTCACTCTTTTTATTAAATATTCTTTATTATAACGTCATCGGACCCCGGGTCCTTATTCAGCGCCAACTCCCAGAGTTTCAAGAACTTAACAGATGGCAACCACGAAGGGACTCTGATGGAGCTGGGCAAACCATTCGGATTTACCACGAGGCTCTCCTCTTCCTAATCACGAGAGGGCCCCACAATAAAGGTAAATAAGGACCTGTTTAACCAAACCTTACAGGTAGAAATAGGAAAATTAGTCGTGAGCAGGAAGAGGACGGTCGGACGTGGATTTAAAATTATTAGCGTGAAAACACGACATAGTATAATTGTTGAGTGAGATGATAGTCGGCTTATGTTATGTATGTTATACGTTGAATGAAAGCTGGCATGGATGTGTAGGAAAAGCTTTGTTTGAAAGTTGGGAGACACGGAGTCTGCAAGAGCGGCTCTGTGTTCTTGAGTGGTATTTAAGATTGCATGTACTCGAGAGTTTTGTTGTAATACGTGCGGTTTGTATATAATTATATGTTGAATGGAAGGCTGCGTGCGTGTTTGTGAAACATAGTAATCAGCTGTGTTTTGAGCAACATTTGTGCGGCGTGAGGTCACGTGGTTGCAAACAATGGCCGCGTAGTGTTGATTTTTCCTTCGTCTTTTTCTTCCGGTATATCAAACACAATTGACTCCCAAGATAACTGAACTAACCGCAATAGTTATATTACGCGGGGTAGTATCACATGTATGGATGCAAATTTGCAGAAGGGTGCCAGAATTGTTTAGGTTCCATAAAGACCGGGCGAGGCCTGTACTATATCGGATATTTACAGTAGGGATTACTGATACGGCAACAGTTTTAGAGTTACGCTTTGAATCGGCAGGTTCTTAGTAGTCTTTAAATACTCCGAGAATGACCCCTAGGATCTGAACATAAGCACCATAAATTAAAAATCGGAGTGGCACGACGCCTGGACCCTGCCAGTCAATAGCTACGTGGTTGTACAGCATTAATAACATATCCGTGTTCCGCGAAAGGGACGGGACAGGCGCTCAGTTTTGACGTCTTCAGCTGGTCTGAGGAGCCAAGTACTTATAGGATTTTGTTAGTTGTATGCTACGACACAAGCTAGAAGAGGGAAGCGGAGATTCAGTGCTAGAAAACGAAATTAAAAATTTGAGGAGACGACGCGTGAGCCGAGAAGTCTGAGCTTGAAGCCAGAGCTGTCTGCGGCAAAAACGCTAGAGAACGAGGTTATAACTAATTAGAGGAGAAAATACACAGAGGAGTCAAGTGGTGAATATAGCGAGTGGAAAAGTGGAATAAAGGGGGGAAGACAAACGTGGGACCTCATGTGTTAAGTAAACAGGAAATATCTTAAAAATAATAGCGCCTCTAGAGGTTGGAGGGGTATTTCCTCACTGACACTGACACTTAGAACAATAACAAGATTGTTTACACACACAGCTGACACATACTTTAGACAGCATAGAGGCTAATGGCTTAAAACATTCACACATAGAGATAATTGAGGATATTACCTATAGTTGTATATTAATAAACATTTTGGCAATTTAATAAT
Source organism: Myoxocephalus aenaeus (assembly GCA_038501785.1). Classification (NCBI taxonomy): domain Eukaryota; kingdom Metazoa; phylum Chordata; class Actinopteri; order Perciformes; family Cottidae; genus Myoxocephalus; species Myoxocephalus aenaeus. Next base: position 4,574,867 of record JBAMJR010000015.1, read on the forward strand.
CTTTCATTTTTGAAAATTTTAGTTTTTATAAACATCATACTGGCAGGCTTTGTTGTTCAATCGCAGTGTGATATTGTGTTCCTTTTGTCCAGGTTGTACCAGCGCTGGCAGTGTGAAGCATTTCCCCCCCCCATAACTTAACCAATTGTATTCTTCCAACTACACCACATTGCACGTTAGACACATAGTGTTTGTTATTTTATTTCTACATTTACATCTCCTTATATAAGCCAAAGTCAGCACCTGATTTTTCTAAGATGTCTGGTCCAAGGAATACCCCAGCGTGGCTTAATGAAGCCTGTGATGCAGCCCTGAGCATGACGGAAGACGAGAGAAAGGGAAAGGTAGACAAGAGACTGAGAAACCACATCAGAACATGGCATGCTGAGGGTTTACTTGATGTAACAAGCCTGGAGGCGCCCACCAAGGAAGATAAGATGGCACTGATGAGAGCGCTCAAGCAGAGAGAGAGCGCAGCTAAAGACAGGCAGAAAGCTAAAGGATGGCTCGCGTTCTCCACAACGGCTGTGGTTAAATCCAACAAAGCCATCATAGATGCACGATTACTACTCCATGGCATAGCGCTAGTGGAGTTGCGCAACGGCTGGAGGAGCACAGAGGCCCTGCTGGAAGAAGTAACAGCCCCGAAAGTAAAACAACTACGGCCAGCGGAGGCAGCCCTTACACCACCATCGGTCCCTGGTCCCACCCCTTCCATCTATGCCGGCATTGATTTACCCCCGCCCTATAGACCCCAGATACAGGAACAAGTACTAGATGTGGCACACATGCTAGACGACCATGTCACACGGACTAATCGTGCGGTAGGCATCCTCACAGAGCAAGTAGAGACCCTCTCCAAAACAATAGAACTACTCAAAGTAGATTTAGCAGGAAAAACCATCGCAGATAGAAGGCCACCTGCGAATCCAGCTCCGAGCCATTCTATAGGCGCCCCCATCGAAAGAGCAGCCCTGGTCTGTTCTACAGGCTCCTTATTAGGCCCATTCCCGGCCCATTCTGAAAACCTTTGTCAAAACACTTCCCAAAACCCCACTTCAAACCTGACTGCACAACCAAGCACCACACCATGGGAAGCAGGAACCAGATTACTTGACTCCCCTCCACCTCAACAACAGCCCCTAAGCTTTGATTTCCCTGGCAAAATATCCATGCCAGCAGAATTAATTGTAAATCAAAGTGCAGACCACTCCCAAGAGCAGCAGACTACAGGGAGAGTTCCGAGACGCAAGGAGAGGAGGGACTACCAGGAAGAGCAGTATGTTGTGAGAGAGGAAGAAAATCAACATCTCCACACACAGGCCCCAATCCTGACATTGAGCAATGGCGGGAAACAGTACAAACCATATAACCCCAAGGATGTGAAGTACATTATTGACAAGCTGCCCCCCCTGGCCAAAGGAGGAACCCCATGGATCAAGGCATTAAACGCAGCCACCATCGGAACCCCCTTGGCTGTGGGAGACATGAGAGCCATTCTGGTGCAGTGCTCCAGCCTGGGGGAATTGCAGGAGCTAGAGAGGAGGGCAGGCTGCCAAAACTTACCAGACAGCCGAGAATTAGACACAATCGGTACTGCACTGTTCGACGCAATCAGAACACACTGGCCCCATATGCCCAACCTGGCTAGTCTCGACAGCATTAAGCTCAAACCAGGACAAGAAGCGATGGCATATCTGAGGCGATTTGCTGAAGAGTGGGAACTATCTACGGGCTCAAGACATGACAAAGATGAGACTTCCCTGAGACTATGGATGCATGCAGTTGTCCAGGGTCTCCCGCCCTCAGTAAAACAGTGTATGAAACGGACAGTGGGCATTAGGACTGCCACGTTGGAGACGTGGGGAGAACATATCACCCACCACATCAATCAATATAATGAAGATGTAGAAGAAGAGAGTGAAGGCGACCGGAAGATGTCAAGGAGACTGCTCCAAATGCAGATAGAAGAGAAAGACACTGAGGCTACTCAAAAACAGATGGCTGCTATGAGTGACCTAGACATCCACATTATTGAAGTAGTGACCAGAGCTCTGAAGGAACAGGAAGCAGAAGGTGACCAACCTCGTTGGCAGAAGGGAAAAAAGGACAGATATCAGGGAAGAGAGAATGGCCGCTGTCAAGAAAGAAGTTGGTCAGGAGGACGAGGAAACTACAGAGGTCAGAGGGATAGCAATGACCGGCAAACCTGTTACAATTGTGGCAAATGTGGACATTGGGCTAGAGACTGTCGCAGTGCACCTCAAGGAGAAAGAGGATTCAACATCTCACATGCTCATCCAGCCAGAGCCTGGGAGAGAGAATGACCTGTCAGGAGGGAAACCACTAGAACAATGACACCGAAGCTTTCCACCCATCAACCAAGCCCTTCCATCGGGATGGTTTCTGAATCAAATGGGATAAGACCCACAGTATTGTTTCAGAAAAGAGAGGGAGGATGAAGGTGCAGGGAAAGTGCAGGTGCCACACTATTTTTTCCGAATTTTAGTCAATTTAAGTTAAAATCATGAAATATTCTAACGATGATTAACACTGTTAGTTATCCCCTGTAAGAAAGAAGACCCAGTCAGTCGTCAAGTGGCTGATACTGAGACACAGGCTGCCAAGAAGGATCAGGTCTGACAACGACACATTTTGCATTCAAACACGTACAAGAGAGGGACATATTTAGAAATTACACATTCACACGGAGCAGACTATGACCCAACATTCCAGGGTAGTCGAGAGAGCTAATCAGATGATGAAGTCTGAATTAGCTAAGATATCGAGCGTGATCAAACTCTGAGGAGGTTTTTCTGAAAGATTAACCAAATTGCGTTTGAGTTTTTGTCTTACAGGAGCCAACCAGACACCAGCTGATGAGAAGGTGTCATCAGTGGAACCAGGTGACTGGTAAGGTTGAGTATCGGACAGGAAGAGGTTTGATATTGTAAATATTAATTATAAATATGATGAGCTCTCTTGCGCTGAGTTCATATTGTTTAATATTATGCACCACCTGACATGACACATGTTGGCATAAACACACGGGTCAACAAATGATCTGGATTAGAGTGGACACTGGGGTAGGGCCGTTTGAAGTCGTTGCAAAGGCTTCACACGCCCTCCAGAAAGGCCACGCCAAAACCAAGTGATATCATTGAAAAATGGTACCACTGATAAATTAGAGAAACACTTGTAAATATTTTTAAGGTTGCGAACGTGCCATCAGTGGACTGAGCCAAGGTGGATTGGGCCATTTGAAGTTGCAGCAAAGACTTCACACGCACTCCAGGTAAGAGGCCACACTAAGACCAAGTGGCACCATCTAACCCATTGTTTACTTGCAGATCCGCCAGCCAAAGTACCAGAACCAACCACCGGAGGCGCTGCGGAGAAGGAGGGAAATTCTGACCAAAATGGAAGACCCAAAGAGAAGCAAGACACGTGAGAAAAGCGATTGTACAGTCATCCAGTACTGCATCGGTGCAGCATTTGTAACATGCCTGTTGATGTTTCCCTTTATCTGGCGCAAGGTCCAGGAAGAGAGGGACATTAAAAAATTCATAGAATTACAGGACGTGGAATATGCAAGTTACAATTACACCAAGATAGACCCCACACAGGTGGCCACAATACACTCCCGAGAGAGGCGAGATGGGCATGATAACCGGGGCCAATTAAGCTCCGTTGTGAAGTGGGTCAACAATGTGTGAGATCGTTTGACCTGTGCCGTGAGGGAGGCTGTCCACGAGGTGGCGTTGAACCAGGAGATGCGGTAATATGGTCCAACTCACTCCATCACAAATATTTATGCACAGGTAGTTGCCAGTGGAATGATGTGTTTACAAGTACCAACCCTGAGGGCCGGTATAATCCGAATAATAAAAGGCGTGGGGTGATCTCTATAACAGGTCAAATCAACCAATGTCCAAACAGGGAAAAGTCCACATATCATTGCAACATAGTCACGATAACTGTAAACAACCCGCAAGTAGAAATCTCTGGTGACTACAAATTAGGGATAGAAAGCACTACAGGAGATTATTATACAATTAATATAGATGTAGTAGAACCAACTGACAAGTCTTCCAAGACAAGTATACAAGTGGGGGATGGCCCAGACTCCGTAATTAAATACCTGAATATAACGAGTGTGAGACAAACTATTGAAACCGAGATGGGCTTTAGTGAGTCCAACACCTGGCTAAACTGGCTGTTATACACTGCCAGAGAGCTCAAACGGCCAGACTGTTTGGTGTGTGCGAGAGGACGGCCGCAGTTGGCAACAGTGCCGTTTGCACTGAACCCCGAAAATGATCCAAGGGGGTTCAAATGCATGCTTGGACTGTTTAAGAACAAAGTTGGACCAAATTGTAACACACTTGCTTGTTGTTTCCAGCAGTTCCCCCAGTGCACCCTCCAGTGTTTACATATTACAAAGGCAACTACACTTGCCTTCACAGTTCGCGAGGTTCAGTCCGTGTGGGAAACCTGAGACACTGCCACACTATCGTTAATGTTACCGCAGAGGAGAAGAGCATCAGCAGTGGTACGGTAGGTGACCATATGATGGCCAGAGCAGATGTTTGGTGGTACTGTGGTGGTACGGTGCTCAGAGATTATCTCCCAAGGAATTGGACAGGAACCTGTGCGTTAGTTAGATTAATTATGCCTGTAACGATAACCCCATTAGAAGGAGATTCTTTAAATCTGCTTAGTTCAGCGTCATCCAGCAGAGGTAAATTGCACATGTTTACTTGGACAGCATCGGAGTACCCAGAGGAGTGCCAGATGAATTCAAGGCTCGGAATCAAATAGCTGCTGGATTTGAATCTATTTTCATATGGCCCACAATGAATAAAAACGTAGATTGGATAAATTACATTTATTATAACCAGCAGAGATTTGTTAATTACAGCAGGGACGCAATCAAGGGGATACTGGAACAATTAGAGAAAACGTCTCTTATGACCTTTCAAAATAGAATGGCTTTGGACATGTTGCTCGCTGAGAAGGGAGGGGTGTGTAAAATGTTTGGGTTAATGTGTTGCACGTTCATTCCTAACAACACTGCCCCCGATGGTTCAGTGTCCAGGGCCTTAGCAGGGCTTACTTCACTTAGCAACGAATTGGCTGAGAACTCAGGAGTGGACAACGAGTTCACAAACTTCATAGAAAGATGGTTCGGTAAGTATGAACAATTATTCCTTTCAGTTATTACTACAGTGGGTATTATGATAGCAATTTTAGTACTCTGTGGATGTTGCTGTGTCCCATGTCTAAGAACTCTGATAACCCGATTGATTTCTACTGCTCTAACCAGGGAGGACCAGCGGCTGATGATGCCGTTGATGGCTCCCGAAGTCGAGGTGGAAGAGCAGAGCGTGGGTGATGTTATACTACACTCACCCCCACCCCCAGAGTATTATGACATGGTGAAGATTATGGAAAAAGGAAGTTGAAGATGGATCGTGGAAGTTGAAGGAAGGGTTAGTGGTGGCGTAGATGCGAAGATTGGGGAGAGAAAGTATTAAGAAAGGAGAAATTAAATGAGAAAGAAACTGAGCGATTAATGAAGGACTGTATTAACATGTGATCCCCTGAGCCAGAGTTCCTGAGCAGCAGAGACCAGCTCGGAGACCTCTCTGTGCTTCTAAGCTTTCTTCCACAGCGGCACTCGTCACATCATTACCGACCTCCATCATGCTTCTGTCATCACGAGCGGCTTCACCATCAGACCAGAGACCCCAGACTTCACATCAGTGAGCTACGACCCGCTGGGTGCAGATACTGGTGATTTCTGGAGATGGAGAGGAACGACAAATGGAGTACGGGGATCGAAGCACACCATGGAGAAGCCTAGAGGAGCCGGACAGGACTATGACATGCAGTGGGACACTCACCAGCACCCCCTAGAACATTGGAGTCGCACATGCACGTGGACAGACGTGCAGTGCACATAACTGTTCCTGATTTTAAGATTTTTACCTGTGTGATGAATAGAACCACACTGATATATTGCGTTATTGAAACCGTATATATTATACGGTTTAGAGAGGGAGGGAATTTTTTCTTCCACAGGATTATGACACATGAATGAATTAAGATGTACTGGTGGTTATACTATGGAATAGTATAAAGAGAGGGATTGTAGGGTTTTTAAAACCTAGTTTGTCATAATTGGACTCTGTACAATGTAAAATGAGAAGTTGTTTGGGTGTACATTACAATGCATGGAATATGATAATTAATAAGGGATATTATTATGAATGGCATGCATATGTAGGCCACTGTTTTTATTAATGATTAATGTATGACTAGATAAGGAATTGTAGTTCTCTTGTTCGCCTGAGGGGCGGAGCTGGAGAACGGACTTTAAGGATCTACCAAAGACGAAGGAGAAGAAGAGGAGGAAGAGGGGACGCGGCTCCGTCTCTCGTGGCGGACACGCCGGAATGTTAATGAGAGGGAGGGCTCTAGGACGAAGGAGGAGATAAATTTGACTGTACCTGGGGGAACAGCCTGTTTTCTGGCCACCACCGAGGAAGGAGGAACTTCAGGCGAGAAGCGCCCGGGTGGATTGGAAAATAGCTCGATCGATCGAATGCATAACCTGTTCTGTCATTTCACTCTTTTTATTAAATATTCTTTATTATAACGTCATCGGACCCCGGGTCCTTATTCAGCGCCAACTCCCAGAGTTTCAAGAACTTAACAGTACTTAAAATGAACCCTATCTGCTATAATCAGAATCAGAATACTCGTTTTGGGGCTACATTTGTACTTTGCAGTTGCAAGAAAGTATAAGAAACAAAATCTAAATAAAGGACATTAAAATCTTGCTTAGCTTTATAGCAATGCGCATATAATAATCCAAAAATATTATAATATAACACAATTAAGGGCCACTCTTGATTACGAATAGTTTGAATTTTGACATTGTTTGATAAAACAGCAGCAGCAGCTACTGAATGCAGGACATAACAGAGTGGTTTCACACGTGGTATCACTCCTCCCGCTGCTGTGTTCAAAGAACTTCAATACCCAGAGTGCCTTGCAGCGCAGCGGTGACCTGTCTGCTGGGTGTGTGTTCCGTTTCGCTGTTTGGAGCGTTTGGCCCGGTGTGAACCAACCGCATCACAGGGGATTAGTTAGTTTGAGTTGCACGTTGACCTCTTTTCCTTCGTGTCGCCCAACGTCCATGCTGTCAGGACGGAGGCTCGAGACCAGGAAGAGGGAGCACGCTGAGTCTGTTGCTGCAGAGAGGAGGTACTCAGCCCTGACGCAGGAATGAAGAGAGCTGCGTTGTTTGTGGTCGCTGTCTACGCCTCAGCGCCTCTCATCCTCTACCTATTCCCCTGGATCCTGGGCCATATCATATATTCCCACTTGTGTAAGTAATGCGTGTTTTCCACTCAGCACATGATGGGGCGGGGGGGGCAACATAATGCTTAGGTAACCAAATGGCTCACACGCAGTGTTGTCGTTACATTGTGAGTTGTGTGTAGTGTTGCACACTGTACTGCAGGTGGCACCTTGCATGGTAGCATCTGCCCTCTGCGTGCGCGTGTGTGTGTGATGACAGTGTAAAAGGCTTTGAGTGGTTGGAAGACTATAAAGGTCCATTTGCCATTTACTATTCTCATTATGAAAATTGTACTAATTTATATGTTTATAGGTTCAATAAATAGACAAGACCCATACACCTTCAAAGGTTCACTGTTTGATTTGATATATTACAATGGAGTCACAAATTTATTTATATTTCAAATTATAGGTAAAGAGATTGGTCCTTACGTTTCCAAAATATTAGATTTATGAACATATGTATTGATGATATTGTATAATACACAATACAATATCATCAATACATATTTTCATAAATCAAAAATTTTGGAAGTGTAAGGACCAATCTCTTTACTTATACTTTGAAATTGTATTATATTATATCGTCACAATCTGAAATGATTCAATACGATTTACTACGATACAATGAAAATGATATGATTCAATCTGATACGATATGATGCGTTAAAAAGTAATAATACTCTACAATATATCCTACAATGCGATACGTTACAATGTGATACTTTGATGGGACGTGCTAATAATACGACCTAAATACTACACCACACTGACCTTGAGCGCTCTCGCCCGCCGCAGTGAGGTTTCCATTCCTTGTGGACCTCAGCAGACCTGAAGCCGTGCTGAACCACACATGCAACTTCTACCTCGACACGGAGGAGGGCGTCTCAGTGGGTGTCTGGTAGGTCATTGGCGGCCTCCTGTTTTGTCCTTTGAAGTGCATCCGTACTTGAAAATACCACGAGCATGTGCATAATGTGCATATTCGGTACAGGTGGCTCCTGAGTCAATAGAAGGACAATCTACTCGTTAATCTGCACGAGACCACTCAACAAAACAAAAAAACACAAGCCTCCCTCCTCCCTCACTCTCTGTCTTTGTGTCTCTTAGGCATACACTCCCTGCCAGCCAATGGGACGAGGCCATGGGGAGAAGCCCTGAGTGGTACCGGGAAACTCTGGGAGACGGTCGCCCTGTTATTATCTATCTCCATGGGAACTTGGGGTCCAGGTGGGATGAAAGCTGCATATAGGGACCCTTGAATTGATCCTAATGGGGTCTCGTGGGTATCACGTGACTACTCAGGCCCTCTGGGTTTATCCACAGGCACAATGAACACATCAGAGTGGGTCAAAGTAAATGCGTCTTGTTTGTATTCATTGCTCTCATGTCATTTCTGCAGGGCCATACATCACCGAGTGGAACTGGTGAAGGTGCAGTTTCTGTTTCAAAGCTTTTTTTTCAGTCTTGATCAGTTTTGACTTTCAGCGCCGGCTCAAATTGTGATTTTTGTGTGTTGCAGATTTTAAGTGCTGCAGGGTATCATGTCTTATCTTTAGACTACAGAGGTAAGATGCTGATCGTTGCTCATCATGTGGTCGTGTTCCTGCTCAATAAAACCCTGTATGTTCTTTAATAGGGGCCCCTAGGTGTTCTACAGCTCATATGACCTGGATATGAATACCAGACCCTATTGTCCTTGACCTCTAACGAATCCACAACTCCTTGCTTTTAAAATAAATAAATAATAATAATGAATTATGATTTAATTTATTTTCTGCATAAATATGATCAAAAGTCAAGAGTCTGAGCAAAAAATGACTCCTCAATTTCTCCCCGAGTTTTTTAATTGTATTGTTCGGTGCCTTCCCATCATCCCCCAGAGTAATACTGCACATATTTTGAAAGATTAAGACCTAAAGCATATACATCTGCAATAATAATCACAATAAACACAAGCATTGGCATATTATGAAGCATATTCAGTCCAAAAAAACATATTTTTCGGTTCAGAAATAGAAAAATGACCTACTTTGATCTGAATCTTGCTCGCACCATAACAAACGGGGTATGTAACTGACCGTCTTCTTCCGCATGTGCCATTTGACGTGCTTTCAGACGAGTCTGAGGACCAATGAGATCGCAGGACCTCGAAACGCCCAAAGAAAAAAAAAAAAAAACTCCGGGTCCTGCTTCGCAGTGCAGAGACACCAATACTGATCAGACAATGCTCTTATGTTACTGTTAGACTCCCACAGTCTCGTAGGTACTCATAAACCTGTTTGAGAGAGAGAAATGCTATCTTTAATGTTATATATTATTATTACACACACTGCAGTGAGGAAGTATATTGTTTTATTGAGGTCTAAAATAGAGTACATGTCATATTATTGGTGTATTGCTCGATATAGTATATCATTTTGAGGTTTGTCTCCTGATAGGTTTCGGAGACTCCACTGGGGAGCCAAGTGAAGCTGGGATGACCAGTGACGCCCTCTTCCTATACCACTGGGCAAAGAAACGAAGCAGAGGAGGCCCCGTGTGTCTGTGGGGACACTCACTCGGCTCCGGGTCAGTAACGTCCACTGTGCATGAGCCAACAGTAGATATTCAACAGAAAATACCACAACAGTCTACTCTAGAAAGATTAGACATGTGAAAGACATACTCTTTTTTTTTTTCTTCTTTTCTTGTAGGGTGGCAACCAATACTGCAGTGAAAGTCCAAGAACAAGGTGGGTGAGAGACTTTAAAGGTCACAGTGGATCCACAAGGTGATTTCAATCATTTGGACTGATTAGACATCTCAGCTCTGTGTTGGCCAGAATATCTCAAACAACTGCATGAGAAAAAAAAATCACAAACTGTACGCTGCATTTCATGTATTATTATACAATACAATATTTTACAACATGAAGTCAATAAATATAGAATTTAATAGCTTATCCATCCATATCCCTCTTTGTATTTTAATTTATCCTCCATTTCTAATGTTTACTTTCTTGAACACATCAGGGTCTGTTCTTGATGCTTTAATCCTTGAAGCTGCATTCACAACTATTGGAGAAGTTGTCGTCAACTATCCGCTCACTAAGGTGAGTTGGTACATTTCTGTCTGTCTGCAGCTGCTCAGGGTGTTTATGAAAACACACTTTTTCGTGTTTCAGAAGGATGTGCAAATACTAGAAGTTTTTTTCCTTTGAGAAAAAAGATGCTGAGTTTTAAGTAACACTGGCGATAAAGAGGTGGGATGACTTGCAATAAAAGTCAGAGGGCTGGATTTTAAGTTTAATTCATAAGTAAAGTAATAAGGCCTCAAATAAAACAAAACAATCTATTTAGATAATATGTAGACATGTTTACCATGTTGAAATCACTTGACACAGCTCATTTAACACTTCACGTCACTGATTTGCAATGAAAGATTTTCAGTTTATTTCCATACAGAGATACAGCCACAAAGTTGAAACCACATGACAAGTATTTGTATGTTATTACAGTACACAGGAAATTGCTAAATATTTCTCCACACTTTGTAATCCCTGTTCCTCCAGATATACATGTTCCTTCCGGGATTTGAGGGCTTGCTGAGGAGCATCGTGGAAATGAACAACATTGTGTTTGCTAGCGATAAAAAGTAAGTACACCTTGTATTTTTCCATTTTTGTAGGGTTTTCAAATGATAAAATGGTGCCTAAAATATTTTATTCAGATCATGAAGTCCATCTCTGACTGAATGTTTCCCCCCCACAGTGTGAAGGCCCTGACCTGCCCTCTTCTTATCCTGCATTCAGAGGATGACGACATTGTACCGTATCACATGGGTCAGAAGGTACAGTCGGTCTTTATGAACGCTTCCTTTGATTCTTTACATCATTTCCTAGTGGGTGTTGCTGCTTCCTTGTTGAATTACTTTGTTTTTTCGTCTCCAGCTGTACGAGATAGCGCTCCAGGCTAAGAAAAAATATAACACAGATGTTCACGTTGAAATGATCTCCTACAGTGCAACTCTTGGATTCTCCCACAACAACATCTACTTGGATCCCAATCTGTCAAATGTTGTCGGGTAAGTTTTGTAAAATGTTTTTGAAACAAATAATGTCTCTATTAAGTGTTGTGTGTTTCCCCCCCCCCATGTAAACCCTGCATTAACCAAAAAAACCTTCAGGAAACAAAAGGAAATAAATGCAATGTGTTTTGGTTGCAGGAAATTTCTACAAACCCTGAGCCAGTAGATCGTCTCTTCCTCCTCCAGAGAAATAATAACAGATTCCGACTGATAGATTTATTTTTCAAAAGAAATGCATGTGCGTGCTCTAAAAGAAAAAAGCACTGATTTACATATTACATTACACTTCAATTAAAACACTGGGACAAAAATACTGTAGATCACAAATGAAGTAGCTTTCATTAACTAAGTTGTACTGATCCGGACGCGCATGCATGTGTGCACTAGTCTGCCTGCTGTAAAGACCGGCTTTGTCACTCAGAAACTGCAGCATGAAGTGGCAGGAATGTAACTTAAAAATCTGTTTAGTCAGCTGCTCCGTTGCCAACATCCTACTGAATTCCTGAGATGTCAAATATGACGGAATGATTTGACCTCGCTCTGAGTTTTCTGTATGTGTTGGTGCTGAAGGACTGTAACAGACATTTCTGTAATGCAAGTACTGTGACAATAAAAAAAAAAGTTCAGAAAATTTAAAACGAGTCTAGATGTGATTTCTGAAACATAAAAAAAAAAAAAAGTTCAGTGACGTGTTGGTTGAGATCCAGAGGGACGCCTCACATTTTCTTCAGCGCTCTGGCCGTTTCCTCGATGGCCTCTCGCGGCTCGTTCGGAGGTGGGATCTTCAGGTCGGTCGGCGTGACGCCCCACACCTCGGTGGCGTACTCAGTGATGGTTCTGTCGCTGGAGAACTTCCCCGTGGCAGCGATGTTCCTGATCACCATCTTTGTCCATTCCACTGGATTCTTTGAGAGAAGAAAAAAAAAAAAAAGTATATAGGTTTTATATCTATTGTTGAATTTCTTCTTCTGTAGGTTGGTCGTCTTTGTTATAATTAGATAATAGAAAAAAGTAAAAAAAATATTACTGAAAGAAAGTAAAAAGAAAATAAAGAAGACAAAGTAAAACAAAAGAAAACAGGCAAAAGTGACAAAGACAAAAAGAAAAAGAGCTACATTATTCTCCTGACCTATACAAATATTGCTCTTTGTCCTTCTAACCTGAATGTGAATTCACTACTTGTCGGGTTCCTGAAATGAAGTTGGGCTACCGTGGTGATTTAACCCCGTTTAAAAGTGAGCCAGCTCGGTGAAACATGAACTATTATACCCAAAGAAAGGTCTCACCCAGTGGCGGTTCTACATGTAATTACGCCCCGGGCGAGACCCCCTCCGAGCATCCAGAGTTTTGTCCTTCAGTGAAGATTTACATTGAGAAAGACCAAGTGCCTCAGCTTTGAGGGCTGATCCTGTTTCTTCTCTCCGTAATGATCTGCCCTGTTTGAGAAGATTCTCTCTGAGGGGACTGAAGTTGCTACAATGCACAGTCTCGTGACATCACATGAACTGTGTAACTCCCGCCCCTCTGCTCATCGCAGGCAGAGACGACGACGCCACACATTGACCAATCAAATGCGGCTTGAGAGAGAGCGAGAGAGAGAGAAAAAAGCCGGCCTCGTCGTTCACGTCAAAGAGCTCTCAGAGCCGTTTCGTTCGTGACCGACACATCACTAGTAGACGGCACCTTCTTAGCAAGCAGGGGCGCCTGCAGCTGCAGGGGTCGCCAATGCCAATTCCCCACACAGTGATATGATAGATAATGGAAAACCGCTTTGCGGCCCAGATGATATATATATTTTAAGTGGTCGTGCCGCCCCCCACGTGTCATGAAAAAGTGCCGCCCCGGGCGGCTGCCCGGGTCGCCCGTGCCCAAAACCGCCCCTGGTCTCACCCACTAATCTAACTGTGACAAACACAGGCCTCGGGTCTGCCGGAGGGAGACGTTACCTGATAGAGCTCGCTGACTTTCTCTTGGCTTTTGACGTAGTCCTCAAAGTCCGCAAACACTTTGAAGCTGAAGAGAGAATGAATACGTCAATTCTGACAACCTGAACTCCATAAAACAGTTCAACAAGTCTACAGAGGTTTGACATCCATCATTAGAAGAACAACATATTGTTGTCATGACAGCATCAGCAGTCCTGTGACCTTTGCTTCTCATAAAACGTAAAAAATAATAATTCAAGCTTTAAACGATACTAGAGTGGAAAGTGAAACACATACATATATACACATATTGCTCACCGGTCAAATTTTAAGAGCATGTCGGTGATGTCTTTGAAAAGGTCTGGATTTTTGGGACTAAAATATCCACTCATGATCTGATCCATCACATGCTTCAGCTCTGGGATTCTCTTGTAGTACGACATGGCATTATATCTATATAAAAAAAAAAAAAAAAAGTTAATATTGTTTTGACAACACAAAAAGAGCCATACAATGTACACACACTCAGTTACCCCTTTTTGTCCATTGCAGCCACGTCCTCCACCCTCATGCCGAAGATGAACAGGTTCTCCTCTCCGGCCTCCTCGGCCATCTCCACATTGGCTCCGTCCATGGTGCCGATGGTCAGAGCACCGTTGAGCATGAACTTCATGTTTCCTGTTCCAGAAGCTTCAGTGCCGGCGGTGGAGATCTGCTCTGACAGATCTGTGGCAGGTATCACTGAGGGAGAGCAGATCATTGAAATTTTTTTGGTGAACTATATCCTTCTCATTTAGGATTAAATTAATCCCTTCAAATAAGGATTTTGCTCTTGCTGCAGGTGTAAATAAAAGTTGCAGTACCCTTCTCTGCCAGAGAGACCCTGTAGTTCTCCAGGAAGATGACCTTCAGCTTGCTTCCCACCACAGGGTCATTATTCACCACATCAGCCACGGCGGTGATGAGCCTGATGATCATCTTCGCCATGTGGTACCCAGGAGCAGCCTGCAGAGGGCGACAGGAGACAGACTTACTATAAAACAAACACATCACGTCGCTCTTGACCCGTTTACTGAACTTCATCGGTGCCGTGACCGAGCCGGTACCTTTCCCCCGATGATCACCGTTCGCGGGACAAAAGGTGCAGTGGGATTCATTCTGATGCCTTTGGAAACAAAGAAAGTGACAAACCTATTATAAGTTACATATCCACACACACACGACCATTTCTCTCTGCATCGACTACAAATAAATCAGGGGATTAATTTTGACAAACTATAACTCCTCAAATCCCTACGTGGGTTAGAAAACACCAGGAAGTTGCATTTTGTACCGGCATTCATGGCCTACAGAGAATGAATCCTACTGACTTTGGGTATCTCCTGACTTTTTCCAATCATTACCACCAGCAGTTATATTTTTGGGAGGGAATGTCTCAATACATATCACAAGGATAGCCACTCAATGTAGTACGCACATTTATGTTCCCTTCAGGATGAATTGCAAAAATTGCTTTGAGGAAGGCTTAATATTGTATTTAGCTACATCAGGTTAAACTTTTTTTAATGCCCAAATAAACTAATGATATTCCCATCAGCCTCATCTGTAATTTGTGTTTATTGCTACCAGCAAATGTCAGCATTCTAACGTGCTAAACTTAGACTGTAGAATACTTCTTGCTTTACATCGGCATGTAAGCATATTGAGAAGTAAGGACACTGTGTCCTCCACATCAGGACATGTCGGATTGCGTCATGTCGTTTAGCACTCAGTCATGGCCCTCGGCACTCGGTAATGAGTCATTCACATACGGTTGTACATGGTGATGATGTGCAGGCAGTTGAGGAGCTGCCGCTTGTACTCGTGGATTCTCTTCACGTGGACGTCGAACATGGAGGACAGGTTTATTTTCACCCTGTACTCCTTCTCCAGGTACTGGGCGAATTTTGCCTTGTTGTCCTGTGAGAAAAATGAGAAAAAAAAAAGTGACTTGACAACACAATGGGTTATTCATTGAGGTGAAGCTGCTGAGTTACAGGTGTGGCCTGTACGGACACGCACTGACTCTAAAACTGCGGAACGCAATGCTGCTCTGCAAAGATATATCAGATTGTAATCACTTTGCATGCATGACGTGCAGAAATGATAAACAACTATGAGATGGTTTGTACTGCACACGGAAATGACCCCTTATTGTCCACGTTGGGTTCACGGTGTGACCGGACATTTAGGACAAAGCCTCCACGATGCAGGTATCATCATGCAATCATGAGAGTTCCATAAAAACAGGAACCTCCGTGCTATGAATGACTTAAATACAGTTAAACTGCTTTCATAAAGCTTGTAAATATATTCATACACAGTGGAATAGAGGTATACAATAGCTTAATAAGTACTTCAAAATTGTTCCCCACTATAAAAGTACCTGTTTCACTCGAGAGACCTCTCGGATGAGGACAGTATCGTCGACAAAGTCCTTCAGCTTCTCCAGCTGGCTGAGGTCCTTCACATAATCCTCCCCAATGACCTGAAAGAGACAAATAAAAGGTCAGAAAAAATGTGGGCAAAACTAACTGACGTTGTTTACTACACTCCACCGCATACACTGT
The DNA here is from genome assembly GCA_038501785.1 of Myoxocephalus aenaeus. Lineage (NCBI taxonomy): Eukaryota > Metazoa > Chordata > Actinopteri > Perciformes > Cottidae > Myoxocephalus > Myoxocephalus aenaeus. The sequence goes on from JBAMJR010000015.1 coordinate 4,590,837, forward strand.
ATCCGGAAAGTTGACTGCAAGAGCTCAGCCAAGATTCGATCACATGGCCGCTGGGAAATACATTGAGGACTCTCCAGCGTCTCCCGGCTCTAGATGATGCATTTACTGACCTCAGCGATGACCTCAGCCAGTCCGGGGTTGCAGAGCAGCAGCCAGCGTCTGGGAGTGATGCCGTTGGTTTTGTTCTGAAACTTGTCCGGTTCAAGTTCACTGAAATTACGAAACCTAGAGAAGAAAATGTTTTTAATGTTCTTGAGGAAAAACTTAAGGAGAATTTCCAGGTTCATACTTGCATTTTGGGTTTCTACTAGAACACGTTTTAATATTCCCAAAACTATTTTCAATTTACCCTCACACCGTCTGTCTAATTATACCCGTATTCACCCTCGGGTCTGAAACGCTTCGTTTTAGAGCATTTCAACGAATTTGCGTTGCTAGGCAACAGCTTAGAGCCATATTTATTTTTCTGGCAGCTGATGTCATTCACTGGAAAAAATATAGAATGTTTAACACCAAAATGGTTTATATATTGTATCGGTGGGACATAACAGCCGTACAGAAATCCTGAAAACGTATAACACATAGACCCGCTTTTTAATAAAAAGAACGTCTCCATAGTGGATATGTGAGTTTCAGGCTGGTAAAGAGGAATATCACCATGCTTGTTTTATCTACTTCTCCATAAAATCATGTGCCGTTTAGATTTTTGCTGACCTTTGCAACACACCGTGGAATAGTTTACAAAAATAGACAAATATGAGTTGCAGTAAATACACTAAAACAATGAGGTTCCTTGTTGGGTCTTGGTTTCCTGCCTTTCAAGTTACCACAGTTATTGTGAGCGTTTAACAGAGGAGATGACTCGATCCTGTGTTTATCTATGAGGCCAGTCATGTGGTGTTCAGCAATGGTGTGTGTGTGTGTGTGTGTGTGTGTGTGTGTGTGTGTGTGTGTGTGTGTGGCTTACACGTCGGTCTTGATGATGTTGGAGTGGATCTCAGCGACTCCGTTGACGGCGTGAGATCCCACGATGCACAGGTGCGCCATGTTCACCCGCTTGCATCCATCTTCTTCAATCAGAGACATTTTTCTCAGTTTCTCCATGTCTTCTGGATAGAGAGCTGCAATCCTCTACGGTTAAAAAAAAAAAAAAAAAAAAAGAGATCAGATTCATATGATGTGCTCAGTCAATAAAACCTCAGTCTTCGTCTCTCTCTGTACGTACGTTGAGGTGGACCTGGTTGATGTGGTAGATGATCTGCAGGTGTCTGGGCAGCAACTTCTCCAGCAGCTCCACTGGCCAGCGCTCCAGAGCCTCGGGGAGGACCGTGTGGTTGGTGTAGGCGAAGGTGCGCTTAGTGAGCTCCCAGGCCTGCAGTGGAGGAGGAGGAGTTTATTTTACTCTGATCACACACACTTGAGCTTTGGAACTACTTGCAACCTAATCTAAGTCTGCCGTTGTCTTGATATCGTCCCTTCCCTCCATGTCTGAGCTATTTCAAGTCACAAATGTTGCAGCAACAAACCTGGGTTTTATTTCTTCACCTGTCGGACTGTCTCCATTGCACATGAATATTACGCAACACAGGAATATCCGTTTCACCTGTCACGCTCCGTGGCTTTTAACCTCCTTTGTGTTACTTGACTTGTGCTATGACTTCCTTACTTCAACTCAACCAAATCTGACTCTCACCCACCGTGTCCCAGTCCAGTTTCTCAATGTCGACAAGGATTCTCATCAGCTCGGGGATGGCCATGGCCGGATGAGTGTCATTCAACTGGATGGCAACCTGAAAAACACAACATTCTTTACCTTCAGCTTCTGATTCATTTTACTTCCTCCAACTGTGGCTGAATAACGTGAAACACTGGATGGAAAAGCTTAAGTTTAATATCTGAAATACCTTTGAATTGCTAAATATTTGCCAGATCTTTGTACAAAAATCTCAATATTATATCTGCAGGGTTTCTCACTTGGCGCTACAAAACATAATGTCTGCGGTTATTGTGACATTTGGTTTTCAGTTGACAAAAGCTGTGCAAAAAACCCCCCCATTATTTTTGGGTAATGCATTATCTCGTCTGTTTACGCTCTTTTAGTTTGAAAGTGCAACTTCCTTGTTTGAGTAAGTTACAACCCTTGGATCAGGAAGTTGAGCTTGTGCCACAAATTTGATGTCAAGACCTTGCCGCAATTGCCACCGGCTTGCCTCAGGCCAACAATGAAGGTTAAGAGAAGAAGTGAAGTAATATACCCAGTTTCCATATTTGACCTTTGCATTCATTAATAAATGACTCGACTGAAGCTTACTTTGTCTGGGAAGCTCTCGAAAGACGTCCGGACAGGAGAGCCCTTCTTGGTGGTCTTGAAGCGGCGGATGATGTCTTGGAGTGTGGCCGCCACAACAAAGTACTCCTGCTTCAGACGAAGTTCTTTTCCTTCAAAGAACTACAACATATAAAGACCAGAGAGACCACGCCTTGGTTTTAGTACAGCAGACATGTTTCAGTGAATCAAATGCTAGAGAAGATGATCTTGTGTGTGTGTGTATATATATATATATATATATATATATATATATATATATATATATATATATATATATATATATATATATATATATATATATATATATATATATATATATATATATATATATATATATATATATATACATACATACATACATACATACATATACACACACACACACACACACACACGTCAATATATGTGCTTCATGACCAAATATTCAACTTACATTGTCATTGGGATAAAGAACACGGGAGATGTTCTCCGCCAGATTTCTGTCCAGAACAGCCTCGATGTAATCTCCAACATTAACTACAGACAGATGAAGTGCATTTTAGTAACACTGATACGATAATAAACATACATACGTTTTATGTATTATAGGATTATCTTAACACCAAAAGCAAATAAACTATTTGGCAACACAGACATCTTTATGCAAGGTGCCACCATAGTTGCAGCAGTTTCCTTCTTTTCTTCCTTGTTTCTGTTGAAAACAAAAAGAGAACTTGTCTTGTGGGTTTTTAAACATGAGAAATCAGCACTCACAGTCTTTCAAGTTGAAGTCGTTGGGGGCGCGGGCAGACCACAGCCTCATGGTGTTTACAGTGTTGTTCATGTAGCCGGGGATGGGCGTGTCATAGGGCATCGCCAAAACCACCTGCATGGATAAATGTGAAAACAGCGAGTCAGCAGGAACACACGGCAGAATAAAAGCCTGTTGTCTTACCCAGAGTTAGAGACTTTTCAATGTTAAACAAAATAACAGTAAATGTGTTAAGACTCACAGGTCTGGTAATATTTATTTTTTTAAAGCTTCCATTTTTAACTCCAAATAGCCTAAAGTCATAGACGGAGTTAGACAACAGGCCCCATGTAGAAAGTGGTCGTTTTAAGTCTCTTTGTGGTCATTTTGTGTCTCTTTGTGGTTGTTTTTGTGATCATCCAAACTCATGATCGTCAGTACCTGAGAGTCGACCCATTTGGGGCCCTGGCTTGTCTCCTCTACCCGTCCGTAGAAGTGAACTGGCAACATGTACTCTGGACGGGCTTTCTCCCACGGGTTTCCATGCCTCAGCCAATCATCTGCCTCCTCCACCTACAACAGGTCAGCCAGAGTAAAGATACAAACATTGAATATGATATTACATGATGGAGTAGCAGGTCATGTAGTGGCTCTACCTTATCTGACCTCTGAAAAGAAGGACCTTTTCTAAATTAACCAAGTTACAAAGTATATTGTGTAATCTGCTGGATAAAAAAAAAATCCTTACATTCACTGTCCACTAGCAGCAGAGATTAAACAGGTTCATGCACCCTAGTGAGAAAACACGGTGCTGAAATCCAGTTCAGGAGTGCATGTTTACACGGAGGCTTTCAACAGCAAATAACCAGCAGAATTCAAAAAGGGCAAAAGTCTTTAGTTTGGGGATCTCGCAATATGCATTTCTGCTTTTCATCCAAATCCAACCAGCACCAGGTCTTGCGCCACTGTGGTGTGTGTAAGTTACTGTTAATGATCAGCTTGTGATGTATTCTGACCTAATTCATGTCTACTTTGGCCCCGCTCCACTCTGTCAACAAACAGCGTGAACATGGGTCAACAACAGAATCCTGAATTTCAAAGTTAAAAGATAAGAAAGGATCTATGAACTAGGGAGATACCCAGTCATTTCAGTTGAAAAAAATGTTATGAGACTGTATTTTTAGGGTTAAAGAGTTGATCAATAGCTGATAAGGTTTTGATGAGATGACATTTGTAGAAAAACAAATATTTTTAGCTGCAGTTACCTGCCAGCCGTCTCTTATCTTCTGGTTAAAGATTCCATATTCATATCGAATGCCATAACCGTACGCTGCAAGACCCAAGGTGGCCATCGAATCCAAGAAACATGCTGTGTGCATACAAAAATAAATTTAAAAAAAAAGTATAATTAAGACAAAATCAAAATGCAAACTCTACAGGGCTGAATTGAGACACAGAATGACAGTTTGTGGCGTAATGTTCCTTTTTGTTGCAACATTTCTGTGGCTACAAGTTGCTTCAAACCTTCAACAGGCAGACAGAGGTATTTGATGGACAACTGCCAAAATAGCCTGAACATGATAATGAGATATTGTTGTACAAGAGGTTAAGGATTTGCCTTTTTTTTTAATTTGTTTTTGACTAATTTACTAAATGCCTTCTTTTCTTGTTTCCTTCCCTCAGCAACTTTTAATTGTTTTCGAGAAGTTTTACACAATAAATCAATCTTTCTATCCGGCTTCCCCCAAGTTCAAACATCTGCAGTCTTTTCTTTACCTGCCAGTCTGCCCAGGCCTCCGTTGCCCAGCCCGGCATCCTCCTCCATCTCCTCCAGCTCCTCCATGTCCAGGCCGAGCTACAGCAGTGGGGAACACAGAAGCCTACTGTTGACTTTCTTTAATAAAAAAGCAAAAGTAATTATGGAGTATTTGTGTTTGTGGTTGCTGACGGCCTCCATTTCCTGTAGAGTCTGACCTGGTAGATGGCTTCATCGCAGGCGTTCTGCAGCCCCAGGTTGATCATGGTGTTTTGGAGCGTCCTGCCCATGTAGAACTCCAGAGACAGATAATACACCCTCTGGACATGTGGATAAAAGAAATAGAGCATGTTTCTCTGCACTGGCTTCTTCTTTTCAGAGATTGTATGGATACAAAATAAACTATAAATGAATATTTGTGAAATACTTTGTTTGATTGTGGGTTGAGGTAAGTTTAGAGCTGAGCAGTAAATAACTGGAACAAGCAAATATTTTCCTCGCGGTGTAAACGTGATGCAATGACTTAAAAAAAAAAACCAAAAAAAAAAAACCTGAACCGCTTGAAAGTCTGGAAAGTTTTTTTTGAAAACAGAAAATAAAAAAATTGCACAAGACGCTCTTCAGAATGAATATGTTTTCTTCCAAGACAAACACTTTGGTAGAAATTATTTGAAATACAGTGTAAGTGAGCTGAACACATTTCTTATTTGTACTTAAAGATAGAACATGTGTTACAAAGTACATGTAAACTATGTACAAGTCTGGTCAGTGTTTGATCTGAAACACATATCAAAGCCTACATATGTTTTTTGCCGAGGAGGTTTCATGATTTTTTTTTAAACTTTCTTTCTGGATTGTGACATTATTTGTAATGTTTTGCACTGTACATTTACAGTTGAGCTGAACGTGATCTTTACCTTTGGGTCTGCTTCATAGTAAAACTGCTGCGTCCGGATCCATCGCCCCACCAGGTGATCTCTCACGGTGTGAGCCAGGGCAAAGTAATAATCCCTGGGTGTCGCAATGTTTCGGTCCTTCACCAGAGTGAAGTGCAGGTGTCGGTTGAAGCCCTTCTTCAGTTCTGCCACGTTCTCCACCCCCACGATCCCCCTGATGCTGATCTGCTTGCGCTTCTCCTGGTCGGTGAGTGGGGTCGCCATGCTCGGGGCAGCAGGTCCGTCCGGTGTCTTTCTGTCAAGTTGTCCGGGCTGGGAGTGAAGTTAGAAGGTAAGATGGTGGCAGGTTTTCATGCAGCAGCCTCCTCCTGTTGCTGCTTTTCATTGGCGAGTGCAGGGGGAGGGTGTTTCCAGAGGCCGGCCCCTGCGGGGCAGCAGGAAGAGAAGAGGCGCTCAGAGAGAGAGAGGCCACAGGCTGGTGAAGGTTGACACATCTTTATTATTCATACGTACAAGTCAGATTGCATTGCAAGTTCATTCATGAAAATACAAAAGTTTATTTTTTTTGCCCACATTTTTAGATAGATAGATGAATATATAGATAGATAAACAGATATATATATATATATATATATATATATATATATATATATATATATATATATATAGATAAACAGATATATAGATAAACAGATATATATATATATATAGATAGATAGATAGATAGATAGATAGAACGATAAATCAATAGATAGATAGATAGAGGGATGGATGCATAGATATATGCCCTTTAATGGGACACACCTAAATCTTCACAGGTAAAGTAAATTATGTGGTTTTAAAATTTCCATAATTGGATAAAATGGGATCACCTGCGTGTCAACAGGGTTTCAATTGAAAAAGCCACATGGCATCTATTTGATTCACTGCTGTGAGACAGTAAAATACAGACAGGCAAAGCAGGACCTTGTTGACATCTATTTATTGAATATTCACACATACAAAAAAAACACAGAGGCTCATTTTACACTTCAGTTCATCATAATAATAGCAGTAATATGGTAATGATAGACATATAATCATACCAATCATAATAATCATACTGTGTTAAAATCATAGTTATAACAATGTTCATTTCATATTCATACATATTTCAGCTTCATTGTAAATAATAATAGCGAGTGATAACGGTCCACCTCGGATCAAACTGGTAATAATGAATAACTAATGCAGGTAACACACACACACACACACACACACACACACACACACACACACACACACACACACACACACACACACACACACACACACACACACACACACACACACATTTATGTATGTACATTTGGATATATAACACCCAGTGTCGCCCAGCGACTGTGTGTAGGTTTAATTAATTCATAACTTAGACCTGGGGAGGATTTAAAGTCCATCATACAAACGTATGATGGACTTTAAATCCTCCCCAGGTCTAAGTTTATTATCTATAAAGGGGATTTGGCTGGTTTAGAAATAATAAATCTAACAATCACACACTTTTTAACATCATCACCCTCATATGTCCAGCACAGAAACACACATGCATGTTATTTGTCAAAAGATAAAACCACTTATTTCACAAAGAAAATGTTCAATGAGAAGATCATTTCTGTTGAAAAGTAACAGCCGTGTGTGTCGTCTCCTGCTGGACATGTGGACAATCCCTCTGATGAACTGTTTGCTGAATTAAAGCCATTTTGTTTATTTGTCCTGGAATTGGAGGTTGTGTAACGCTGTAATAATGGCTGCACTTGTCTCTGAGCGAGTCAAAGCTCAGCGGCCTTCTGCTGAACGCTTTGGGAGTTTATTATTATAATTACGGCCGGACAAAAGGCTTCCTTTGAAAATACACCAATTAAATGTTGCATAAATCAAAGCTTGGACGCAGCCAGCCTTGCAGCAAAGGCCGGGCAACTTGCTGAAGGCTGAAGTAGTTTGGTGTATCACTGTCAGCACACATGCACATATCATACTGGAAATTATATAGTTTACTGTGTGCAGCCATTGTAGCAGCCATACATCATTATTAGATTATTTACCCAGGGGAAGAGAAAATAAAAACCACAGAGTATTTATAAAGTTAAGAAAGACACCTGACTGTGATCTTCCCTTAGATACAGTGGTTATTATATCCATAACAAACATGGTTATTGTTGAGTTTTCCCTTTTGCCGTTAGAAAAAATACGTAGCAGCAGGTGAAGTCAGGCATCACAGATGTTACAGTCGACTCTGCTGAAGCAATGCATCTAGTTTGTAGCAAAGTTTCATAACTCTTGTTGGTACTGAAGAGGGGGGAAAGGCACACCCATGAAGCTCAAACACAGGAGAGCACCTGATGTGTTTGCTAGACATGTATGGTACATCCCAGCGAGACAATGCACATGGGGAACGTTTCTGGGCAACAGTTCCCTCAAACTGACCTCTCAACATTTGACTTCAGTTACTTTTTCAGACTGAAATATCTAACTATTGGATCGACTGCTCAGAATTTCCGACATTCATGGTGCCCAGAGGAATCTCTGATTTCTTCTCCAGCGCCACCACAAGTCAAACATTTTTGGTTTTTAGTGACAACTATTTAATGAATTGACATTATTATTTTGTAATGACACTCATGGATGAATCCTCCAGACTTTTCTTCTGGCGCCACCAGCAGGTCAAAGTTGTCACGCATTCCTGAGAAATATCTCAACAACCCCTTGTTTGATCAGCTAAACATGATGTACTGACATTCATGGTCCACAGAGGATGATTCCTCATGGCTTTGGTGATCCCCTGACTTTTCCACTAGCGCCACCGGTCAGCGGTCACATTTGTGGTTTTGAGTGAAATGTCTCAACAACTGTTGGATTGCCGTGACATTTGGTACACGCATTGTAATAACTTTAGGGATAAATTTCATTCACTTTCAACATTTAGATTTATGATAAAATATCTGCAAAACTAAAGACAATCTAAACAACCTCAGCTGTACTTTGTGTGCAACGCAAATTGGCAAATATTAGCATACTGACATGCCAAACTAAAATGATGAACATAGTAAACATTATACTTCAAAACGTCATCATGTAAGCGTTTGGCTCAAAGCACTGCTGAGCCAAAGTACAGCATCACAGAGCTGCTCGCATGGCTACGTTGTTGCCCGTCGAGGAGGCTGTTGCACAAATCTGACGCCACAACAACATCCCAGTACATCATCCCCTTTCCTGTTGCTTAAGTGGGCCACAAACTGGTCTGAGAACAAACTACATTTTTAAAGCGACACAAAATATTTATTTCCCTCTGTAATAACTATACATCAAATAAAGGAACAATGCTGAATTCTCATTGAAAAAAACTCTGAACATCAATAACTTGTTTAGCTATACACCTCTTTGCAATAGATCATTTCAATAACAATTTTACAAAACTACCAGGATTCAGTCACCCACAGTAAAAAAGCCAGAATGAAGCGAAGCTGCTGTAGCACCTTATTCAAAGAGCTTCACAGTCATCATTTCTAAACCATTTACAAACACACTTCAACGCACAGAATCGCCCATGATTATGATACATTACACCAAAAATCCATCTCTCCTGTCTTTAGAGCTGCACCGCAGAGAAAGGCTGCATGTTTCTTTTTTACAGACGACACAGAAGGAGCACACGAGCTAAGCCACTAAGAAAAGCGTCTCATGTACACGATGAGGATACGACAGTGACGCGGCTGAGAGTCCGACTATTGCTCTCGTCCAGGGATCCTGGCGGCTGCTGAACAGTCTCAACCCATCCACCTCCACCTCACACACGTTCACACAAACGTGCAGGAGTCGACCTCTCATGGCCCCTCTGATGTTTCAAATGTGTGAGAATGTTCATGGTTGATGGCAGGAAAAGCAACATATAGGATATTGTGAAGAAAAAGAATGAAGAATAAGATGTACTGAGCTGTATGTTGATGGTGTGACGGGGACTACTTTCTCTAACTCAACTCATTTACAAAAAAAACTCCCTCCTTTAAAGTAATAGTTGAATATGTTTAGAAATATGCTTCTGGTTTATGGCTTTATGCTAAATATTAAGCTATAGCTAACAGGCAGTTAGCTTAGCTTAGCTAAATGACTGGAAACCAAATGTTTCCCTAAATATATATGGTTTCATAAGTGAGTTTTAGAAGCGTTGGTAGACGTATATTTAAACTTTTGACAAAGCCAGGCTAACTGTTTCCCCCGGTTTCCAGTCTTTATGCTAAGCTAACTGACTAACGGTTGCTTCACATTAAACAAACACGAGTGGTGTCAATTTTCTCATCTAACTCTCGGCAAGAAAGCACTGTAATATCCGAAATGTCAAACTATAGCTTTAAGCAGATATTATCACTGCATGTAGTTCCAGGTCTATGAGTGTGAGATTATTTTTCAATGGAATTTTACCTCCAACTATCCGTAACAGGTACAAATACAAGGTACAGATCGTAAAGCAAAGGCCTGTTTTCGTCCTGCAGATGGATGACATGTCCAAGGTTTATGCATGATAAAGGCATGGCTCGGCACTGGATGGGGCCTCTTACAGAGAGGCAGGGGGTCAGTCGGTCAGGGTGACAAGAGGAGGTGGGGAGAAGAGGGTGAAGGTTGGATCATAGTTATTGACTGGTGAACCCTGGGAAATCCTGGGGAGGTTTTCCCCAGCCGCTGTGTGAGTCTTTAGCACACAGAGCCAGTGGCATCTGCCTCCCCGGTGGTGTAGAAATCAGGGATGGGTAGACCAGTGTGCAGTGTGATCTTAAGAGAAACACATTGACATACACACATATGGGTTACTAAATCATGGTAGAGAGGTTTCATTTATTTTTCTGCCCACAGGTGGAGCTGTTGAACTATTTCCTCAGTGAGTGAAATGTTTTGTCTTGGAGGCATACAAAATGAGAAAACTAGCTGAGAGCAATACGCAATTCAAAGCTACTAACTGTTATTTAGTCTTAGCTTCCTCTTTCAAGGTTTAATCTTCTGAGCCCATATTTGTATAACTCAGAGAAGAAGTTTTAATGAATAATAACTGTACTCATTTCATATTTTGTTGATCTACAAGTAAAAACCTGTTTTGGCCTGTAGCAGTGCTCGAGGAGGGGAAGCCAGGGACAGCAAAAAAAAACTGGACCCCCCGGAGCGAAGACAAATGTGTTTTATTCCCACAAAAACCAAAGTGTAAAAAAGACAATTTGCTGTTTTGTGCAGAACTCTCTCTCTTGGCCAGGACCAGTAACTTCATACAGTCTCCGCTGGTTGCCTGCTAACTGGTCCAGGCTCCCTGCACAGTTTTTTTTTTAAACTCCAGTTGGTCTATCTTTGGACAGAGTCTTGATGCTAAGCTAAGCTAGCAAACACAGACATGACAGTGGTATGAATCTTTATAAGGAAACTATTCCTTTAAAGTTACTCGAGGGAAAACAAAAGTTGAAATCGTTATTTTAAGGAATTCATTTCTCAATCTTCCAATTTAGAAATGGAAAAAGTTGAAATTAAAGGTGTAGCCACAGTTCATATATATATATATATATATATATATATATATATATATATATATATATATATATATATATAGACAATATCATTCAGTACCTGGACATTTCGGTTGAGGCTGATAGCGGGGTAGTAAACGCCCTCCAAGGCTTCAAAAGCCACTGGACCCTGCTGCTCATCATTGATGAGGAAGATGAGGATCCTGCGTGTGAAGTCCAGTAGAATTCCTATCGTAGCTCCTTTCCCGATGCCGCCGTCCGTCCTGCACGGCCACACAGAGAGAAACCCACTGGAGATATGACGGATAATCTAGTGTTTCTAAAGTAACATCCTGCTAAATATTTGTCCTCCCATCTTGTAACTGTACTGTGTGTGTACTCAAATACGGTACTTGTACTTTACTTGAGTATTGTCATTTTTGGCTTCTTTATCCTTCAACTTCACAACATTTCAGAAACAAAAATTTTACTATTTACTCCTCTTCTTTTATTTGAGTTGATAGCCAAAAAAATTGCTAAAATTAAAATTAAAAACAGGATTTAGGGAGCCGAACATTATCAAGTTTATCAAGTGACCCTTTTGAGGTCCCCGACCCCTAGATTTGGAACCACTGGACAAAACTAATGAACTACAGTAACATGCTAATTGAATTGTTTTAGCCTATTGGTTCTTTTACTGTTTGTGTTTTTATTGATTTTTTTTAAAATAAATTCTCAGTTTGGGTTAGTTCACCCAAACTACAAAAAGAGAAAAGTTGTCCGTCAGAGTTTATTCTTGATAATTTAAATAATAATTTGAAAAAAAAGGAGCTCACTCGCTGTTTCTGGAGATTTCAGCTGCATCTAACGGTCTTCATTGGAGGACCACCAACACAAATAATTTCACATTCTTTCATATGTGTAGTTGCATGCAGGACTTTTCTTTGTGATCAAGTATTCTGAAATAGTTGTATTGGTACTTTCATGTTGCATAAAGGATCTGAATAATTACTCTAAACACTGCACTAGTCGTGGCCATGGACACACATCTCTCTTCACTCTCTACCTGTTGGTGTGCGAGTTGTTGTGCATGAACCAGGAGCGGTTGTTGTCCACGTACATGGCCCAGGCCTTGTCGTCCTTCCCCAGCATCACGTCCTTCAGCACGTCGGCCCGAGCGATCCCGAAGGCCGGGTCCGGGTGGTTGTCATAGCGGTCGATGGTCATTTCCCAGTAATGGACGCCGCGGGAGAAAGCTGAGTTACCCATGACCACCCTGTCATCGTAGCTGTTGCAGGACACCGTCAGGTTGTCGTTGGAGAGGATGATGTCCTGGTGAGCGGAGGCCGGGTCAAAGGTGAACCAAGCGACTGTTCACACACACACACACACACACACACACACACACACACACACACACACACACACACACACACACACACACGGGGGAAGAGTTACACACACTGTTGTTTAGCATCAGCGATGTCACTGTCTGATGATGATGACATGAATCTAGAGGCTGGAGGTTCGATGAGGTGAGGTTAAACTGTCAAAACTTCATGGAAGGAGGGATGACTAGATGAAAGAAGATAAGAAGGAGAAGAAGATCCACTATCACTATTATGATTAAGCATTCTTAGCATCATACTCTATAACTTAATTTATAACTTAATCCTAAAATCGTAATATTTATTATAAAATCAAACCTGCGTCAGACAGTCTGCAAATGATTATTGGCATTTGTTTTCATCGGCTTGGAACACCACGTGGGTGGAGTTTATGACATCTAGATAATACATATTCAAATTACATCTGTTAATAATGTATCAGTCTTATCATAAAGGATCAGATCACCCAAAATAAAAAAATAAAAAACATTGTAAAAAACACCTTGGAGGTTGACACAAAATAAAAAATCAGTTAAAAATAAGTTTTTAGTTTTTCTCTGTTTATTGTTATGCACTATTCAGCAAGCCACATTTCTAGTATGTGTAATGCACTTGGCAATAAACCGTTCTGATTCTTAACTCTGTTTCTGGAGCTCCTCAATAAATGAAGGTTAAATTAAAACAATAAAAAATAAGGTTTCAAGTTTAGGAGAGTTTCTTCTTGCTGCCGTCGCCATGTGCTTGCTCATGGGAGACTGCTGGGTCTTTGTAAACTATAGTCTGAACCTGCTCCAGATGAAAATTACCATGAGATAACTGCTATTGTGGTTTATATATAAATAAAATTGACTTGAATAATAATGCTGTTCTATGTCTACTGAAAGGGCTGATTGTTCACCACATAAACTTTACGGGATGATAATAGGTCAATGTTGCGCTGCCCCCAAGTGGCAAAAAAATGTAATCCTGCTTTAATTTATGCACCGCAAACAAAATTCCCCTCATGTTAATTAAATGCTTTGTAATTTGGGGCGAGCTGACCATTTAACTTTCTATGATCCCACTGCAAGTCGGCTAAATCAAAGCCTAATAACTTTGCAAACTGTTTGACTCAGTGTTTTTAAATGCTCTATACTCTACACAGAGAATTATGAGAGTCTCACAGATGAGATGTTTGTGCTCTATATATATATGGGCTCCACAGGACTTGCTCGTCCACCATTGTTCACTGGCTTCACTATGTGCAGTAAAAGTTTCATTACACAGCTTTATTTCCCAAAGGAAATAAAACAAAGACATTTATTAGAAGCCCATATTGAACGTTTAATAAGTGCAGCCTACAGAGCAGCAAAATGCCCACCTGCTGGTTTGAGAGTGAAGCATTGAACTGATGACACAGGCAATGGCAACAAGGGAGATTAGAGTGGAAACAGTCGCCCATACCTGTGCCTATAGACTGAATATCACATGGAGGGAGTCCAGCTGAAATGTGAAATGAAGGGGAGGAGGAGGGGAGAAAGAAAAGAGAGCAGGAGGAAGAGGAGAGCGTAGCGAAGCCGTGAAGCAGACGGTGTAGAGCGGGTCGGGGAGGGATGGAGGAGAGGGTAAAAAAAAGCAGGTTTGATCAGGAACGCTGGTTCAACTCAGTGGCCAAAACACCACAGAAGAGATCCTAAAAACCAAAGCAAAGAGAAAATAACAAGCATGACAACATAGATGAGGGAGGAACTTCCTTCGCTCCATGCAGGGAATAAAACAGAGAGAATCAAAGCAGAGTCCGGGTGAAGGACGTCAGATTTCTGCAAAAACACTGAGTGGTTAGATCCCTTTGTGCAGAAGCCCAGCAGCTGCTGAGTGCTCTGTCTGTCTGGCAGGTATGGAGGCTGTTTGGGCCTTTCAGGTCCACTTACGGATGACAAGCGTCCCTGTGTGTGGAGCAGCATTTAACTAATGGGAAAGCGAGCACATGAGTGGATTATATACACCAAGCAGGTGCTCCGGGACGTACCTGCTTTAAAAGCTCAAACACACCCTCAAACAGAACTCACATTCTGCTGCTGCTGCTTTTGGGTTAAAACCTGTCCAAAGTGACACTTTGGAGGCTTTTACTGTTATTATTTTTGTGTTACATGAATGATAAATGATGGACGGTAAGTTTGATGTCAGGTCGTTGAAATCCTTTTGAAACACATAATAAAAAAAACTCAAACTGCATAGTTTAAAATCTGAAATAAGAAATTGCAGAGGAAGGGACCAAGTAAGTTTTCCTTTCCTCTAAATCTTCTTTTTAAAGAAGTTATCTTTCTGAAGATGCAAGGCTTTAGTCTGGAGCAACTTTATTATTCTTAAGATCTTTATGAGCTCAGTCAAGATTTATTGCTGTGAATGAATGCCTCACTCCCAAAAGAAGAAGGCAACGGAACTCAAGTCTGTGATTTCATGAAGTAACAATAAGTAAGAAAACTATATTATTAACCATTATTAGACCTGTGATAACATGCCTGCCAGCTGTTTGCTAAAATAACACAACATCATGGCTAATCAGATTGGATTCATGATGACAGAAATATACCCAAGAAACATTTTGTAGATCTGATCATGCAAAAACAAAACAAAAGAGTTGAAACTACCAGAAAACATATGGATGCAGTAGCAAACATGTGGCAGGCATTTGGAGAAGCGAAAGAGCGGAAAATTATGAAACAATCATTGATAACGATTGACAAACTGATTTTAGAGTTGGCAGTAGAGATGTAAATCTAGTAAAATGTTGTCTATAAAGTTTGCTTTATTAATAACAGCAGCACTGCCAGTTAAGAAGCACTAATAAGTATATTCTATTGGCAACACAGACTTGAGTCTCCGCTCTTTCTGAATTCCAACTTTGTGGAAATACTGACTGAATGATCCAAATGAATGAATTCTGTTTTGAGAGTGCGTTTCCCATCAAGACAAACGGTCATTAGCAGCAAGCGAAGGAGGCGATGCTTCACGTACTCTCTGAGGTCTGCATGATCAGGGTCTTGCTGTACTGGCCCACTCCACTGGCATTAAAGGCCTTCACTCTGGACTTGTATGTGCTGTTGAAGTGGAGCCCGTCCACTGTGCAGATGGTCTCCGTCCCCACGTACACTTCCTGTCAAGACACACAGCGCTTCCTGTTAAGGTGGCAGATACATCAAGTGTGTGATTATGACACAGAGGGTCCTGCTTCTCTTTCTGCTCTGCCTCTGAAGGAGCGTCCCGTTCGGGTTTGAGGCGGTGAGTGTAATAAGAGAGTGCGAGTTTGTACAACGGAGCGTGGGTGAGGCGGCCCACACCGAAGTATAAATAGACACGGGGACATACAACTCGCCAAGCTCAGTGTGGCGCTGCGTTGGTGAGCCTCAATGAGTCAGAGGAGAAAGGGAAAACTTCCCTCGCAATTTGGAAAGTAAATAGTTGTTTGGCAAAATGTAGGTCCAGATAAAGGTACGAGATTAAATGATTTAAGTTCACGTTAAAGAGATGCACAGGCTGGATGATGAAACACACAACAATACATGCTGAGTTCCAAAATGTGCTCCGAGATGCTCTCTGTATATTTCTGCTGTAAATCTGAGGTTCACAGTTAAAACTCCGGTCAAATGTCTCCAGACTAAAATGAACTGCTTTCATATACAGCTTTACACTACATGCCAACATTCACCCATTCATAATGTCAAACTGTCACACACTGATGGGTTTATGGACAATTGCATTTTCAGTATCTTGCCATAGCACATGCTGATCGGAGGATCCGATAATCCAACCCACGACTTTCCGATTAGTGTTGCTCAACCTTATGGGCCACATTCACCTCCATTAAGTCAGTAGCAACTTCTGTCTGTCAACGCAATCTTTGGACAAGAGTATTTTTGTAATTATGTGTACTAAACTAGTCACATAAGTAGATTAAAACAACTACCAGGAGTGGGGTTTCGAACCTACGAGGACCACGTACATTGGATCTTAAGTCCAACTCCTTAACCACTCGGCCATCCTGGTACATTCCAGCTCATTAACGAACTGGAAGCAAACGCGCACAATCAGCATTCAGAGGTTGCGGTTGTTGAATCCATTGGCAGATTGGATGTAAATGATCACCCGCTCATGCAACAGTTGTGATTGAGACAGAGGGATGAAGGCTCACACCAGCAGACAGCTGGCTTCAGAGACCAGAGACTGAAGGTCAATGGCTGCTTTTTCTAAATTAAAACACAGGATGCCTTTCCGAACAGCTGCTGGACCGTTCACTTTAAACAGGAGAGTTGATGATCTGATGCTTTGAATCTAGAAGAGTATGAGCATCTGTAGTCATATTTCAGCCTCCTTACAAAACACTGAAGTTGACATTTACTTACAGTTCTATAAAGTGAATAAGATGCATTTTCAAACAGAACTGTGTCCGTCCACCATGAATCAGAAAATCCAATATTTAGATTATAATCTCATGTTTTGGCATCTTTAAGTGAAAGGATGTGGTTTCTACTGTTCTGTGTGTGTGTGTGTGTGTGTGTGTGTGTGTGTGTGTGTGTGTGTACACATTCAGCATTCAAATGAAATCAACCACTTCAATGATGTGTCACCAATTGTTTACAGGAAACTGATGGACATGTTTAGGAGCTTTGAGACGATGGCAACAGTTTGGGAGAAGGCTGAGATTGAAATATGGAGCTCAATTGGGATTTCGGTGTGTTACATCTTTCTATTACCTCTTTAAACCTGAGATGTTTTTCTGAGATTACCTAAACCACTTGGCAGGTAGTTTACATCACTTGAAGAAAGTTGAAAGATCTTCCATATTGATTGTTATGAGAGGCAACAGGCCTGCTACACTGTATGTAGGAACAGGTTTAGAGGTCGGACACAGATATCCTCGGCCATTGTACTGATGGTATTGTTCAGGGGGTTTAAATTGCCATTATAACAAAGCACTGGCCTCAATGTATAGAGAACTGGGGAGCGTCTTAGCTGGATGGATTACATGGTGAACCTCTGAGAGGGTATAAATACGGCTTTGATGCCAGATCACACTTCCTGTGGGATCATCCCAGCTGGCAGCTGCATTACCGACCCGTTCTCCTGGCGTTGTGTCTATTCAATGCCTCGCTACAGTGTGTCACATGACCTGCTCTCATATCACTCTGCGCCGTGGCGGTACGAGAGAGCAATCAAGGGATTGCAGCGACAAAGCGTTGCTTTCACATTCCTCCCCGGCACTAAATGAAGGCGTCTTTGTTGAGAAAGAGGTGGGCGGTGTTGTGTAAAGGTGAATTATTACTCTAACTGGTCCTGTTTTTCACTTTGTGTCTTGTAATCTAAATGTAAATCCAACAGAGACTCCCCCTGTTGAGCTTTCACAAGTAACACGTCGACAGATAAATCCTCACTGGAGACTAAAGAGTACCTGCAGAGGGTCACCTACCCTGAAAAGCCCCATGTTTCCATCGTCCAGCTCTAGGATGTATCCGTCCACGGCGATGGTGGAGAGGGGTGGCTGTTTCCATGACAACGTGGCGCTGTTGTTCTGGGTGCAGCATTCCTCCAGCTGGAGCATGGGAGCAGCTGGGACTGACGAGGGGACAAACACAGACGAGATTACAGTCCAGTGAGCTACGAAAGGACCAAAACATACACACATGATACGACTCGCGCTGTGCGCGAAGACCTGTTCAATATTTATCATTTATAAATTAAACTATGAATATATGAATCCAGAATCAAAGGCTACTGCTTCATAAATATAAACCCGCCAAACGTATTTTAGCAAACACAGACACAGTGAGTCAGAGATATCGTACTGTGTAAAGTTTATCAGGTACCAAACACAAACACAAATGTTAACGCACACATCCAGCTAAGTTTTCCAACTCAAACTGCTTCTGAATATGTTTTCATGTTTACTCGTAAAATAATTTGTGTTTTTAAAAGATAAAGAGGTCAAATGCAAAACTAGCGGCCTCTAAATTGCTAATGCAAACTAAAAGGGACTGCGGTCAGAGACAAAAAGGATCCTCTTTTCCCCCAAAAAAACATTAGTGTACAGAAATACATTTTAGAAAGATACTACATACAGAAATATTATGGGTACAATAAGGTTTAATCATTCATATTTTAACAATGCTCTTGGTAAATTACTGAACCTTTACTATAAACACTGCTGGTATATTATAGTGATTTTCTGTCTGACCACAACAGTCTCCTTCACAGAGTGGAAGGGATTTGCTGTCTCCAGTAGGAGACGCAGCTCTCACGAGGGCCTGAACTTGCCAGGTCTCCTCCAGCCCTCTTGTGTAAATCCCTCAGGCGTCTGCACCTGTCATCTCCTCTCTTTTACCTTTCATCTGGACAAAGTCCAGCTGGTGGATCGTCTGCAGGAGCGGTCCGCTGTCCAGAGTGAGGTCAAAGTCGCTGTTCATCCTCGGGGTGAGGGTTCCCTTCCCCCACTGGCCCTCTGTCATGTGTACTCTCCGGATCAAAGCATCAGAGATCTGAGAACAAGAAATTAACTAAATGTTACTCATTAATAACAAAAACTGTACCGGGAACCAGAAAACCCCACAGATTTCCCCAACATTCTTTTTACAGGGAAATATAAGCAAATCAGCTGACAATGCAAAACATATTTTGGGCCATGTTAAGAAGACGTGGTAAATAAGTAAAATGTCTATTTGAACAGGTCTCTCCACTCACCAAGCACATACATGGATATACTGTGATACTGTGCTCTTCATCTCATCAGGTTAATTTACAAAAAAAGAAACATGGACACCATAAAAATGTTTGACTTGAAAATGCCAAGTAAGTTTGATTTTAACAAGGTGGAATTGCTCAGCAAAGGCAGTGAAAACAAGTGCAACTTTACGACCTCCATCAGTTCAGACTTAGTTGTATGTATTTTTCACTTTGAAGTAAAGTCAATTTTATCTAAAGTTATTGGGTGTGAGTCAAATTCCCAGCGAGCAATTTACCAGTTTTTAGAAGGAATTTCTCTTTTTTTAAACGTACGAGAAATTTCCCTAGACTTGCACTAAGTGGCAAAATGGGTGAAAATGCAGATTTGAAAACGCAAAATTTCAATTAGATCACTTTACATTTACTTCACATCAAGGTCCAAATATAGTGCAAATGTTAACTGAATTTGGAGAACATTGTCAAAAGAAAATGCAAATTAATGCATGTTTTAGGAATTAGGAGTTTGTTAGGAGTTTGTTCATGAAGAGACCCAGTAGGCAACCTCAAATGGTGGAAAACAGGATGTAAAACATGACATCTATGTTTGTTTCATGTATTAATGTGAGGAAGGTCACATCAGATCGGTGTGGAGCGATGAGAAGACGGTTTTAATCTGCCTCTATTTTTGGTCTCTTGAGCAGACGCTTCAGTGGACATCCAAGTCACATGTTTCATTAACGTCATCATTTATTTGCCGAATCCGTTTCCATTGTACACATTTTAAAGCAACGTTTACACCTCAGAAAGGTTTGTAAATTCCGATCCACACTGAACTGGTTAAACCTCGTAGACAAACAGTGATGAGTGGTCGTAAGTTAACAACGCTTTGTTTTAAGGAGTCAAAAAGGCTGAAAATCGATGGTCCAGGAAACATTTTTGCATTCTGCTCCACTTTATTTATTTAAAGTGGGACATAAAAGTTTTGAGCTGTAGCTCGTAGCAGAATTAGAGGCTTGTTGTGCATCGAATACCTGCAGGAAACCACTGGGGTCGTTCTCCTTGATGACCTCCAGACAGTACTCCATCAACCCCGTGGTCTGACGCAGCTTCACCGTACAGTGGGAGATCTGATCCCGAACCACCTGGGGGGAAAAAGGGGGTGGGGAAAAAGAAGACGAAGAAGAAGAGAGGATTATGGAGGGAAAAAGAAGAAACACCCACGAGGAAATCAAGTTTTGCAAGTATAATACAACAACATCAAGCATACATGGAAGATAATTATATGTTAATCGTCGCCCTTTTGGTGTAATCACTCTCGAGTGGAACATGAATAAAATGAGAGAGAGGGTTTAATAAAGTGTGCGAGTGCTCGAGAGTATAAATAGGGCAGGAAAAAAAAAAGAGAGGAAAGTTTGGAGATGCAGGAAAATTACCATGGAGTAGATATGCAGAAGAAATGTTGATAAATGAGTTAAGAAGAGAGACAAAGGAGAGTAGAGGAGAAGAAAGACAGATGCAGAGAAAGAGCTGAAGACAAAGTTATGTGACGGCAATGGAGGGAAGAAGGACAGAGGTAGAAAAGAGGAAGGATGGAAGGAGGAGGCTGGAAAACACAGATTAAACACGGCTGTGAATGGATGAAGAGAAGCTGAATGAGACGAGCAGTAGGAATACCAAGAGTGAGATTAGCAACAGGACCGTCAAAGTGATTGATCGAGTAATGTTTCCCTCCCGAGGCTCTCACACAGATCGAGGGAGGAACAGGAGGCCGAAGGGACATTGGTGACCTGTTATTGACGTGAATGGAAGGGTAAGTGACATTTTGTTCCTCACGCCTGTGTGAGCGTCGTCAGCATCACCGGCTGCACACTACACCTACATTTCACTTGTCTAAAGTACTGTTATCTGTTCGTCTGTGCACTTTATTTTAATTTTATATTCTATTGTACATTTTATTGTAAATTTAAAATGCTCCTATTTTTTGCACTGTGTTTATTGTTTAATGTTAAGCACCACCCGCCAAGACAAATTCCTTGTATGTGAAAGCATACGGGGCAATAAATGGTTCTGATTCATATTCTGCATCAAATGAGACTGCTTTGAAATACTCCTGAGCGGCTACACGCTAAAAACATGCAGAAGTTTCTGAATTCTCTGCTGAAAACGCAGGGAAATCAATCCTTTAATGGTTCTTTATTGCAGCCCTCCCCCACGTTCAGGACGTATCTTCCTATAACATGATCTGAATTACAGGGAGCAGTTGTAAATCAATGAGAGAAACGCTCTCGCCAGCAGGATATTCTATCGATTTGATTGGATATTTGATTGACTCGGGAGAATCCCTCTCCACCGCTCACACTACTGATGTCCACAGAGCCTTGTCGCGGCTGTGGGAAATAAACGGAGGTGCTGGACCAAAGGGTTGCTAGGTAACAAAAACTTCACTGTTGCTATCTGAGGGGCTGAACGGAGAGGAAAAGCCTTTCTGCAGACCGACAGTACATGAAGATGATTTACTGATGACTGCAGTCGCAGCATCAATATGGAAGTATTGCAGCACTGACACTCAACAAACAGTAAAGACTTTTATCCAGTTGTCGATTATTCATAATATTGTACGAAGCATTACTGTAAGACACACTGTAAGCATATTTTTGAAGGCTGTAAGAACATAAAAGAAGTATGGGTGGACAATGTAGATCAGATACAGCATATACTTTTATATTACAGTCACTATATATGTTATGATTTATCATTTTTCTGGAAATTCAATCAGGATACCGATGTGAATGCAGTTTTTTCGTTGTTACACTGACATAAAAACTTCCCTTTAACCTACTGCATCTATGAAGCAGTCCTGTATACTAAATGTCCGAATCACCGCAAATACTAAAAGCATATCTGTCTCAACATCTAGCAAAATTTGACTAAGCTGTATTATCTCCTGCTGTATATTGTTGAATCACCCTTCCTAAATGTAAAGTGTACAAATATAACATTGATCGTGAACAAAATGGCCGCATCATCTTTAGGCCACTGACGCAGCGTGATGCATGTTTTAACCACTTGACCTTCAGTTTACTTTCAAATGACCTTTCAAAATAAAGATATTGACTTCTGACCCACTAAAGACCTTCTTATCTCCTCTCCATCAGCTGTTTTCCTCATGTGGTCGTATCTGCAAACACCAGGGAAGGTAAATCTATCTGCAAATAAGTGAATCCTGTCTAACTGAAGTTACAGAGACATATGTGTCTTGACCTCCTTCACTCTGCGGTAAAAAGCTGCAGAAATGACTGAAAACTTGAGAATCCTCCGTAAATTTTCAGAAAGACAGTGTAAACTGAAATGAACCGAACATAAAAATGTGACTTCTCCATTTGGTGAGACCAAATAAATGAAATTAAATTGCAGGTCTGTTTGGACTCTGAAGAGGATAAAATATGAACGGCAAAAGGAATACAAAAAAGGAGACACAGCTAATCATTCCCCCTTTTAGTGCTGTAATCAATCAGAGGAGAGCCGTGGTTAACCTCTTCCCATACAGTGAGGGGAGGAAGTCTCATCTCAGCTCTGATGATTGGGTTTATATTTCTCCGGCTGGGGGCAGAATCCTCCCTGCTGTGTCGAGCCTGGAGCATCCACACCCCTGCAGTGGCCTGGCAGGGCTCCAGGAAGAGTTTCTCCCTGCTGCTGCTGCCTGTTTAACAATCACACTCGCTGTCACTCCTCCACACGCAGCTGGAATCACAATCTCTTAATTCACAGAGGACAATGCGCGTGGAGGGATTTTGCAGAC
The DNA here is from genome assembly GCA_038501785.1 of Myoxocephalus aenaeus. NCBI lineage: Eukaryota > Metazoa > Chordata > Actinopteri > Perciformes > Cottidae > Myoxocephalus > Myoxocephalus aenaeus. The sequence goes on from JBAMJR010000015.1 coordinate 4,613,950, forward strand.
ACCTTTTATCAAATCTTGTCCCTTTCCCCTGCTCCTTCCTTTTTTTCGACACTGCTGCCTACTGAGCAGCTTCTCTCAGCATTCCAGTCATCTTCTCCTGAAATCTGCTGTTTTTCAGCTTTGGAATAAGATGTTAAACGCCGCCAGCGGCAACGCCCGCTCTGCCGGCTGATCAGCGGATAATCAGTGTGAGGAAGATCTGTTCACCTGAATCACACACAAAGCGAAGGGACAGCAGCAGCGTGAGGAGGGAGGAAACGAAGCATCCCGGGAGAGAAGAGATGTGGGAGTAATGAATTAAAAGGGGGCGTGAGTGCAGGACAGTGGAAGTGGGCCACAGTTTCTGCAGAAGCAGAGATGAACGGAGCTAACGGGCGGAAACGAACTCCGTCCTCTGATGACATATGTGGCGGTCATGGAATGGTGATTAAACACTTCGTCACATAGTCACAGCAGCTCGATGGCGATGGTAAAACGATCCCAAACAACAAGAAGGCAAAAGAGAGCTGAAAACAAGCTTTACTTTACAGATATTATTCATGTTTGCAACAGCAGGTTTCAAGTAGGTAAGAAGTGTATTCGTATTTATTAAAACATGTTACTACTCTTGTTATAAAAGGCGCTGCTAAAACATATTTTTGTTCTATTTAAAAAAAAAATCCATTTTTGGGCCACATGTTTTGGAAGCAACATTAACATAATATCAACATTTAATATATGGCAAACTTATGAGCAAAACAGAGCAATATATAATAGGGACATATCTGTCTCTTTAGCTGCTAAATGCTCCACTATGTTCATCAGCTGGTCTTGAACTGTGTCAGTCTACCTCTTGATGCTGAGCAGGTAGTGTACAGAAGGCTTTTAGAGCTTTTTCCACTGAAAACGGTTGCCTACTAGGGCCAAAACCACAATGAGACTGAACCAAAACAGTAAAGTTGTTGGTCATAAAAATTTAAAAGAGTTAATCCAATTCGTGCACCGGCACTGACAACAACCAAATGTGGCAGGGTATATCAAAAAGGGGCCAATATTATCCAATATCTCATCAGCTGCACACATTGTCAGCGGGCCCTGCAGCCTCTTTGGGAAATAAATTAACTCCTTCTATCTGTTTCTGACACAATTATTAGGCCACTGCGGCACATTTGGCCTTGTAAGATACTGAGGCTGCAGTCACCTCACCTGCCCCTTTACAGCAGCAGCACAGGCTGGTATGTCAGCCAGGACCCGGCGTAAAATATATGAGACTTTGCCATTATGGACCAGAGGAGGATTTGATGTAATGCAACTGACGTGTGGTGACAGAAGGAGAGGAAAGTGGGGAGAAAGATGAGAAGGGAAATGGATGTAGGCACAATAGGAGAGGACTAAAGGAGGTTGAGGAGAGAGGGTACAGTAAGGGACAAAAGAGAGACAAGAGGGATTGTGATGGGGAACATGAAATCAAACCGTTACCAGATGAAAGGAAGAAGAGCAAAGGGATGCAAATCACTTCCTGCTTCGCTTCCTGTATGTTACACGCTGCAGTGACGGTCAGAGAAAGTGACATGGGCCACTTCCAAAGACGCTCAGCTGTCAGCGAGGATCGAGGCGCGTCACGAATGTGTCTCTTACTCAGACGGATGCTCAGAAAATGAGCGTCACCTCGGAAATGTCAGATGTGTCGCGGCTATTTTTCTTTCCATCACTGTCGATTATAAGTTCAATGAATTGTTTGATTGTTTCGTGTATGAAATGTCATAAAATGGTTATATAGTCTGACCAACACTCAAAGCCCAAATATATGAAATTTACAATAATATAAAATGAAGACAAGCGGCAAACTCTCACATTGTAGAAGCTTGAACTAAAGAATGTTTTGCATTTTAGCTGAATAACAAATGGCGAAAATTATTAGAGCTCAAACCAATAATCAATGTCAATAGACTGGAAAATAATCAACAACTATTCAATAGTCATTATCGAGTACAAATTACACGGAAATCACCAATATTTTCTGCTTTTATCTGTTTTGCATAGTTATAGTATAGACAAAAAATAAGACGATGAAGACGTTGAAGTCTTAGTAAAACTGGGATGGATACTGTTTATAATTATTAAGACCAAATTATTAATTATTAATCAATGATGTAGGTGCAGCCTCAAAAAGTTTTCCGTGGATCAACAAAAAGTACTTTGTAAAAAGCACAAATACTGATGAATAATACACATCCTGAGCAGCATTATTACTATTTCATGCTCATCCTCTCTGCTGAAGATCCCACTGCAGCCATAAAAACTGTGAGAATTAATCATTCGATATTTGCCTTCAGTGTCTTTTTTAATATATATCAGTTCATCCAAACCGTTCTCCATGTTTGAGCGCTTGAAAGAGGAGGAATCCGGGGAGCAGGGATTCCCTGGAGCAACACACTTAGTCAGATGACGAGGAGTCGACAGGGAGGTCAGCAAACCACTACAGTGGAAATAAAAATAGCCTGAATGCAGCTGTACTGCAAACGACCCGCGCTGGGTGTCGAGAGGACGAAGCATCCGGTGGTGAACGCAGAAAACGCCGAGTTTCTGATACACTTTGTGTTTCTCTAATAAGCCCTCAGAAGAATTCCTCATCAGTTCATAGCCAACTCCCAGAAGAAATGCAGTGAGAGGGACTGACAGCAAAGGCTCGGTTTGATCATACTGAATATATTCTCCACATTAAAACACTACACTGCTGGTTAGCTTAGCATAAAGACTGGAAACAGCTAGCCGGGCTCCGTCCAAAGGCAACACAATCTGCCTCCTAACCCCTCTAATCACCATGTTTGTTTGAGTAATCGACATAAAAACCAAGAGGAAGGAATAATCTGGCACATTACCGCTCACAAAAAACACAACCTGTTGTTTTTATATTTACGTTTTTATAGAATAAACTAATAAGATAACATTTAAATCAGGGAATCTTAGAAGCTAGCGGTTTCCCTCTGGTCCCACAAATATGTTTCCTCATCTAAGAAAGCTAATAAGTTAGTGTATTACCCAAAATGTCAAACTATTCCTTGAAAGACTCTTAATGATTCAAGTGCTTGTGGAAAGCAGCAGAACAGCAACTTCATGATGTCAAAGGTCATGTTCACTCAGTATTTTTATTATGTGCTTGATTTAAGGGACAGTTTGTGATTTCAAAGCTGCTCCTGAATGTCGCTGTTCTTTCAACAAAATAAAGAAGCCTGTAAAATGTTCACTGTGCTGGATTATTCATGAAACAGGCTTTATGTCTTTGTAAATTCATTTCCATATTTTACTGATATAAAGTGAGAAAAAAATCTGTATAAAACTGTATAACATAGCTATGAACAGGGCTACAAATAGTAAATGAGGTCAAGGGGGGTCATGTCCTCAGAACATATAGTAAGTCCCCAGAAAGTTTTTTTTGGTGGTTTGCCTTAGCTATAAATTGCAACGCACCGCTGTACAGATGTTGGAGTGAAGGAGCTTTTGTAACCGCTCAGTGTGACAAACATCCATGAAAGCACCTTCCTCCTCTGCTTTCTGAACACACACACACACACACACACACACACACACACACACACACACACACACACACACACACACACACACACACACACACACACACACACACACACACACACACACAGGTCAGTCCTCCTGATGTGCAGGACAACAACAGAAGCTGACTCACGTTATTAAGGACCACTTCTCTCACCGCCACGGCTTCAAACAACAAGCTCGCCATGTCCCGGTCCCCATGGCGACCGGAACATGGCGTAGCGTGCAGGACCAGAGGAGAGCAGTGGGAAGGAGATGTTGATTCAGCTGCAGCAGTTTAAATTGTTATTAATTGATGGTTTCCTCACATAGAAATAGCTGTGTGTGACTGAATCAGCAGGATTCATCAGGGCCCTTCATTAGTGTCTTAATTGTACACATATAAGATGCATAGCTGGCATTTTGTTTTATACAACAATCGGCTTTTCATATGTAAATACATCGTATCTGAGATGCTAAATCTGGAAAATACAGAAAGGGCTACATTAACATCCGGAGTGCAGCGGGACAGAAATGTGTCTCATTCAATTACGGCTGCAGGACGGCTTCTGCAACTGAGCCCCATGCTAATGAAGCAGAAGGCATCCCGTTGTCCGGCCATGTCTAATGACTGGAGGTAGAGCAACAAGCGATGCCGCCACCGATCTCCCCCAGATTTACTGCGGCTGATATCTACCTCAAATGAGGTAGATAGGAGGACAGTGCATGTGAAAGTGAGAGTTTCTTGCATCACTGACTCTGTGGGAAACTCCTGTGATGGAAGCCGTGTCCCCGGGTGAGTGAGCAGCGGAGAAGAAGAAAAAAGAATATCGGATCTGCGTCGGAGAAATGTGCCATTTTGGCATTAAGATTCAGCGAACGACACATGGAGACGCCGATATGTCGGCTGACAGGAGGGATCGGATCTGCGCTGAGATACATTAACATTCCTCCGTCTGTGTCCGATGCCCCACGTTCAACATCCATCCATCACCTCACAGCCGATCAATCGTTAACGGAACACGGTTTACATTTTGAGCGCGCAAAATGGCGCCCGAGAGTAGGCGCTGCACGTCTGCCGTTTAGCCGACTAGCGCCACCAACGGGCAATGAAAGCAGCAGAGGTGGCAGTTTAGAGACATGTCGCAGTGTGTTACATCTGCGAGCACAAAAGGAGGTAATAGCTGCTGTAATTTTGACAATTGTGACACTGCAGGCAACGTCTGAGGGTCCTTTGCCAGAAAAAGATTGAAGAAATCATTTTGGGAAAAATACCGATTTGCTTTCTTGCCGAGTTAGATGAGACGATTGACTACTCTCTTGTTTTGAGAATAGTTAGCTTAGTTAGCTTATTATGAAGACTGGAAGCAGCTGTATCCATGTCCAAAGCACACTAATTAACACTTTATATGTTTAATTTGTACCAAATACGAAGTGTTAAAACAATATGTTGTGATCTTACCGAAGGGATATAACCGAGATATTTATTTTCTCATCTTGGCAAGAAAGCGAATGAGCACATTTACCCAAATATGTAATTGTTGCTTTAACGTTACACCCAGTTTGTAAACGTTTAAAGAGCAAATGTAAAGATAAATTCAGTTAGAAAACATCTCAAAAGGAGTTTGTCAGCTTGTCAGTGATTTATGAGGCACTTCCATGAAATGCCTCACATCTTAACATGGAGAAAAGAAAGCAAAATGTGTGTGTGAGCGTGCTCACATGAAGCCATGCCCAGGCTGTGTTTCTCAAACCACGTACATGTGTGAAACCTTGATTCTACAGAGTGTCCAAGTGTGAAATTGGATGCTGTACAGCACAAATGTATCTCCTCCTCCTCCTCCTCCTCCTCCTCCTCCTCCTCTCCTGTTGACTCCATCTACCCCCGTTCAATGTGTTGCCACACAGTGTGAAGACAAAATGTGGCGCTTTATGTGGAACAGTGGAATCGAGTTTCACTTCCTGTGCTAAATCAAATTTTAAAAAAATGCATTTGAATCTTAAACATCCATTGGGAAAATCTTCAAAATGGGACAGTTGCAGAAACAGCTTACCATTTTTAAAAGATACCATTAATATTTAGATGTATTTCTGTCCTCACAGGCCGCAAATGCGTTCGGTTCAGTTCAGCAGAGCCGGTAGTGATGGGATGTTCTTACCAATCAAGAAGCCATCAGTTGTCTGAAATACCTCATTCATTCCAAATATTGTTGCATTTATTTTTGTCAGGCCTAAATTGTTGTTGCAGACTGTTTATCCAATCTGAAAACCCAGATGCAGTTCACAAATGTTTCATGCAAAAACAGCCATATTCACATGACACCGCTTGCTATTTTTTGGCCTTCTTGGTTAGATTCTAGATCAGGGGTGTCAAACTCATTTTAGTTAAGGGGCCGCATGCAGCCCATTTTGACCTCAAGTGGGCCGGACCAGTAAAATCACAGCATAATAACGCATACATAATGACAATATTACTCTCTGTTTAAATCATTGTTGGAGGTTTTTGGATGATAAACCCTGTTTTAAGGTCTTTCTTCAATAAACTAGAAACATAAAGACCAACAATTCAGACATCAGCCCACTGTTTACCTGCCTGGGCTCTCCTCTGCAGACTCCCTTGCAGTTAGGCAATATTTTTAGTAAAGTCAGTACTGTGATCAATTGTGTCTGTGGCTCAATGGTTACCATGCACGTCTTACAATCAGAGGATCAGTGGTTCGAATCCATACTGAGTTTTTTTTTTTTGCATTTTTTTTTTTTCTCACATTTTTACAATTATCCCGCGGGCCGGACTGGACCCCCTGGCGGGCCGAATCCGGCCCGCGGGCCGTATGTTTGACACCCCTGTTCTAGATGAACACCCCACCCCCCAGACATCTCTGACATTTTGAGAAGTGCATATGACTTTGCCTGGTCATGCTCACTCACCTTCAGTTTGTGTTCGTGCTCTTTGTTTACTCGAGACAGCAGCTGGGCCTTGCGTCGGTTCAGGGCCTCGATGAGAGCGTCGCACTGCGCCACCAAACAGGCCTCGAACTCCACTCCGTTCTCCTGCAAGACAACAGGCAAAGGCTGAAAAGAATAACGCATCTAAAAGACAAAATATATATAGAATATATATAGGAACTTTCAAATCAAAATATACGGTATACAAAACCCTTGAGGTAATCCAATGTAATAGCAGCACACTGAAATATATAGCGATCACAAGATTTACAGTTGATGCGTCTTCATTCACACATCTCCTCCAGTAGCTCGTCATCGAACGAGGTGGGCGGATAAACTCATCATGAAGCGTCAACATCACGAGATGACTGAGTACAAGTATGCCTCGTAGAGTTTGTTTTCACACATCCGCCTCCTCCTCCTCCTCCTCCTCCTCCTTTGCCTCCTTTCCTATCCCGCATCTCCCCCCATGATGTTTCCCTGGAGCCCCGTCTGCCTGTGTGTCGATAATCGGCGAGGGCTTTTAATCCCACCTTCCTCCTCTAATCGGCCTCTAAAGCTGACCAAATGCAGCTTTGTCTCCACACACACAGCAGAAGGTTGTCCAGCATGTTAATCTATTCTCGGTCAATATATTGTGCTTACACTAACCACTAATACATGTGATACCGCTGAATGTCCACTCAAATCAATATCCTCGCTCACACGTTCAAAATAACTGAAACCTGCAGCAGAGAGATGCTCCGCTGTTGCTACTATGGTGATACATCAGTTTCATTGAATATAGCGATCTTTATTTTAGTGTTCTTTACTTCCTGACAGTCTGTGTCCACATGTGAAATCATTTTCACCATAAATATATTTAAAACAACTTTAGAACTGATCATAAATTTGTTTATAATTTATGGTTAAGAGAAAAACAACATTGTTCACACACTTAACACCCCTGTAACACATACTTTTACTTTGTGTATGTATTCTCTTTTTATTCTATTTTATCACATACAAAAAAAAAAGCCTCCTGTGGACAGGTGTTATACACTCAACACAGTGCATCTGTTTTTTTATGCATCGATGTATGTTATAAATTCTAATGTCACTGTGATGTCCACATCAAATCGATGAAATTAAAAGTCAAAAAGCTGTAATTAAGTAAACTTAACTCTAATTTAAGGGTTGATGTGTTGTAAATGGACATAAAAGAGAAAGGACTCTGTGGCATGTTGCACCTGTCATATCCAGCACTGTGGCTGGACAATGGCCAAACCCCAGGCAGTGAAATAATACGATAAGCCTTTTTGTTTCTGTTAATTACTGCAGTGACGTGAGAGACGGATAACATGGCTCCCGGAGTCCAGGATGAGGATGCAGTGTGCAAAGTGTGTGTATTTCAGTACCTGGATGTGCTGCACCATGTTTCTCAGCTGGACCAGGAACTCTTTGGCCTCGGTGGCTCGGTCCGACAGGCCGGTGAGAGCTTGAGACAGTTGACCCTGTGGAGAGCAGAGGGAGCACGTTAGAAATGCAGAAGCAGCAGCAGCAATGGAGGTGAATGGGTTTGTACTGCATTTCAATAAGAATATTCAACACTCCATTATATATAAATAGGTGCTGAATCCTCAGAAACAAACATGGAATACAAATCATCAGTAGGACGAGATTTACTCATGCATGGACGTTTCTTTCTGCAGGGTTCAAACTGTGTTAGTCAAGCTGTGTGACATACTGCAACAGGAATATAGCCAACAGGAAGTGGCTTATTCAATTAACTAAATAATTAGAATAAGAGCTTTTCCATTATATAAAAACATGAGTTTATTGTTCTACTATTTATTGCAAAACAAAAAGCAATCCCCCTTTTCAGAAAATACATTTGAATGTAAAATGTGTTTATTAACTCAACTGACATTAAAAGGTACATATTCAAATATTTAATCAACTAAGAAGTAATGTTATGTTTGGGGCAATTAAGCCAAACCCTCCAATCAGATAAAACCTTGAGGTAAAATGACTATTTTTTTTTACAATTTTCACTGTTAAAGTCTGAAAATGTCAAAAATTCTCTCATTCTAGCTTCTGAATTGTGATGATTTGCAGTAAAGTGAAGAACATTGGATTTGGACAGTTTAGGAATTCACAATTTATAGACCAAACAATTAAGCAATAAGGTACTCGAGGCAGTACTGTGTCGTGCAATAATGTACTGTTCAAGGGAGTTGTTAGCGCGGAGGGCCGGTGTTACGGTTTAACAGGCGACCATGTTAACTGGCGACTTTCGGCCGAAAGCGTCTACTGTTGTCGTCGTTACAGCAGATGTTGAGAATAGCGAGAGAACACGTAGCTGTCCTCGTGAATGCCGCATTGTTTAATTCTGCAATTCAATGTCTAACCTTCTCGTCTAAAGTCTCTGGTCAAAACATACCGGACTAGACGTTGTTGAGTCTTTTCAGGGAAATTATCCACGCGAGTGGAAACGTCGCTTGTTGTTTATGTGTTGAAACAGGAAGTCAGCAAATTGCCTTTCCTTTGAAATAAAGTTGTTACAAATAACACATAATGACTGTGGAGTCTGTTTTGTGCAAATATCTGTCACGTAAATGAACTCTGTAGTACAGGAAAAAAGAAGAGAAAAAATATATATAAATAAATTCAATTTACGGGATTCAAACTCATATCATTGGGTGGGAAAAGATCAGAGATCAGAGGCATTACCACCACGCCACGATAGACATACTGGATTGACTTGTGAATTTACAGTAAAATCATATACAACACAGTCAGCAGTCACATTTAAACGGCAGAGAGCCACCAGATCAACTTGCGACCAACTGCGACTCCATGGAGCATGTTGACGTGACCAGCGGAGGACTTTACAATATCGCTGCTTTCTGGTTTTTGTAGTTTTTACTGTTACTGTTATTTGTCATTATTTAATAAGTTTGTTTACTTATCATTATTTGTACAAATGTTTTCTTGAATATTGACTTTGGTTTTCTATTTACATGTGAGAGGAACCTTTTTTGCATCCTATGTTTGTGCTGGGACGCATTTAGATGTGACAAGCTCCTGAAGAAAGACACGTGCAGCGGTAGTGGTTTTACTCCGCTAAAAGTTATAAGTTAAAGTGTTAATTTCTCAAGTATTATTGTTTTCTAAGTGGACTCATTTCCCTCACAGTAGTGTGCAGCCAGCGAGGTATGTTCTTTATGTCAATGTTCGTCGCGCATATTTACGTTCAAACAGTTTATCGTGTAACGTGAACGCCAACTTGTTTTGTGTTGAAATGTATTTAAACAGTTCGACGGTGGATAGATGACGGTGATGTTGACAGAGTTGAAGAATAAATAATCCATCAGTACCAGAAGAACCACAAAGCGTCGTGTATTTCCTGGAGGGAGTGATAGTCGAACTCCTGGCCTGCTCTGCAAGACAGCTCGTCAAGACGGAATTGCAGATAAGCCACTGTTCAACGTTGAAGGACTCACACACGTTCATCCGTTTTTTCATGAAGACGTCTGTAAATCAGACACTTAAGTTTGTGTTCTGAAAGGTGACACAAGGATTGAAAAAATATGAAGGACTACAAAGGGCTGTGTGTAGCCAAATAACATAACAGTGTTTAACAAGATATTAAGAGACATTAATGTGAGTGATTTATGGATATTGATCATTCATTGAAAAGAGGTAATTGATATATTTAAAGAAAGAGAATTTTTTGTTGAGTGCATTTAAGAAAGCTGTTATTTTGAGTGATTCTGCAACATTTCAAAGTCTTTATAATGCCTACTTTTATTCTGACGGGTTGATTTAAAAGACAGTAACCTAACTTGGCATATCCTATTCTCTTGAGTATTTTTTGTAAAATGTTTTTGTAAACTGCACAGTTTATTTAAGACAACTGGATTGTGTACAGGTTACTTTCAAATAATTTAAGATGTCACAAACAAGTAAAGAGAGTCAGTATGAAGGAGCACTCGTAGAACAAGTAGTAGAACCAGAGCAGACAGATGAGTCTAGCGTTGTTGAAGAAGCCGGACAGTCTGAAGCGCCTGGACGAAGTGAAAGAGCTCGTACATTAACGGAAAAAGGAAAAGAATTTCAGAAAGAAAAAACAAAAGAACTACTACTTCGCTTTGACAGCATTTATGAACGCTGGCAAGCTTTAACTAAGGTAGCTAAGAAATCAGTTACAAAACAGGATCCCAGTAACATCCTACAAGAACACATCAGCACTATTCAAAGAGAGTTATCGGAACTGAATAATGTTTATGAAGAATATCAAAAGATTGACAGCCCAGCTCACGAGATGCACCGCAAGCTGGATAAATGTACATCAGTCACAAAGATTGTCGTACACAACGCGCAGTCTCAAATTCAAGGAACAAAGGAGGAACTGATTTGGCCAGATGCAAGCTCTGTATTCGCATCTACTCTTTCCAGTGTTTCATCTCCGGACTCTAAGTGTTCTAAGGCTACTTCCATTCGCTCTAATTTATCCTCCGTTAAAAGACAAGAAGCCGCTGCTGAGTATGCAGCCACCAAAGCTGTATTGAAGATTATGGCTGAGCAAGATTGCCACCAAGAGAAACTGCGAAGACTGGAAGTTGAGGACAAGCAGATAGTTGCAGACCAAGAAGCAGCTGCATTAACTCGCCGTCTTCAAGGCGAAAGAGAAGAGACTGAACGTAGGATAGAAAAGGAGAGACAAGAAGCGTCGCTCTTAAAGAAACAGCAAGAAGAGAATGCTGCAAGAAAAAGTCTGTAGAAGACTTGAAAAGAGAGCTTAGACGTTTAGAGGAGATAAAAAGACTGAATGCAGCCAGAGCAAGGCTTCAAGTCTATGATGAATATGAGTTGTATCCAGACCAAAGGCTTATTCCACATAAGTCTGAGCTGCCTCTGCTCGAGCAAGCAATTGATCAGAAGAACCCTGTGTATCAGCACCCACAACCACTAAGAGATGTGGCTCCAAGAAGTGTGCTTCACAACGACACAGGAGAGCTTGTGAAAGTCCTGGCTGAAGCTATATCAGCAAATAGGCTTCCAATTCCAGAGCCTACAATCTTTAGTGGGGATCCACTCAAGTTCAACCATTGGAAGTCTTCCTTTCAGACACTGAGAGAAAGAATATTCCAACTGCAGAGAAAATCTTCTTCTTCTGGTGAGCCTTTTGTGATTGCCAAAGCCTTCCGAGACAAATTACATGCTTGGCCAAAATTAGCTCCTAAGGAGAGTGCAGACTTAAGAAAATTTGTGGACTTTCTACATAGTTGTGAATTTGCTATTGCTCACAATGAGAGTCTAAAGGTTCTTAATGATGATATTGAAAATCAAAAACTAGCTGCCAAACTACCCGACTGGTTAAGTACCAGATGGAACCGAAGGGCCACACAATACCAACTGGAACACAGAAGGTTCCCAAGCTTTAACTACTTTGTGACATTCTTGTCAATGGAAGCTAGTATTGCGTGCAACCCTATAACATCTTACAACGCATTACGAGAAAGTGAACACGATAAAGCAAAGATCAAGAACCAAACCACGGTGGCCTACAAGAACCAAACTGTAGGTGCCAAGATCTTCACAACTAACACCAGTGAAAGAAACACAATCACATGTGTGTGTTACGTAAGAAATTAGGACACAGTTTACACAAGTGCTTCAAATTCATTGAAAGGACAGTAGCTGATCGAGTCAAGTTTATTCAGAGTGAGAGACTGTGCTTCGGATGTTCAAGTCCTGGCCATCAATCCAAGAGCTGCAGTAGCCGGATGGTCTGTGACACCTGCTCAAAACGTCATCCCACATGCCTACACGAAGATCGCTCAAACCAAGAACAAGAACCATCTAAAGACCTACGAAAGCTACAGTCAACACAACAAGACGTTATCAAGGAAACCACATCCAACAGAGTTGTGCAAGATGGCAATGCTACACAGACTTCAATGATAGTACCTGTCTATGTCTCAACGCAAAGTGATTCAAGTAAGGAAGTTCTTGTCTACGCTCTGCTAGATTCATAAAGTGATTCTTCCTTCATTCTTGAGGAAGTGGAAAACATGCTAGATACGAAAACGGAACAAGTGAAGCTGAAACTATCTACAATGTCGTCAAAAAAGACAATTGTACACTGTAAAAGACTCAAAGACCTACAAATAAGAGGGATATTCTCCTCTAAGAAGATCACAGTGCCAACAATGTACACTCGTGAATTTATCCCTGCTAATTACCCCTGTAACTCTCAACTTAAGACCTCCTGAATAAAGCCCACGTCTTGTTTTATCCATGTGAAAGAAACATGTATTAAATGGGACCTTTTGAGATTGACAGGAAAGACACATGGAGGCAGCACAGCATGACATTGCAAGCAGCTTAAGTTATTTTAGATTCAGATTCCCAGTCCAGTGTGGCCTGTTGAGTTCAAAATGTAAGGTGTTTAAACAACATATATACAGCCGTCATGCTCTGAATATCTCCTCACTCTGAATAAGTCCGTTTTTAAGTTTTGGATGAACTCAAATTCACAAACAAAGCTGCTTTTCATCGCTGCTGAGAAATGACATTTTGAAGAGTCAAAGTTTCCCCCCCGAGACAAAATGAACTGTCAGCTTTATTCTCACACACAAAATGACATTTCCAACTAAAACTCAGATGATTTATGTACAATAAAGCACTTGACTTTTGCATGGTTGTATTATTGGATTACAGTCTCTGGTCATTTGGAGCAGAGCTCTGTACATGTGACGGGAAATGCCATCGCTGAGGATGTGTGCGATGACACACAAATACTCCTGTTTGGATAGTGGGGGAAAGAGAGAGGCTGTTCATGTATGTGAAGCGAGGTTGTGTGAACAAGGAGGTGACGGAGCGAGAGGACGCGGCCTGACCCTGTGGGAACCTCGTATGGTTCAGCGAACAACCGTCAACTTGGGCAGGGTATTGTCTCCTGGGAGGAAAAGAGGGTACCGGGCGAAGAGAAGAAAGAAAAAAAAAATCACTTCCACAAAAGAGAGCAATAAAACCTGGAACTAGCTGATACAGTGAAAAACACTGTGAACACAGCTCTGTGTCAACACAGCTCCAGCTCTGACGTAAGCCGATCAAATGGGAATCTATCTGCGGGGGCCGACAGCTAACCTTTGACCTCAGAGTTTGGGAAACCATGACAGCTGCCGCTAACATGAGTCTACCGCACCAAGGGACAGTCTGAGCCCGTAACAGCTGAGCAAAGACTGAAATGTAAACTTTTCTGTAAGAAAACTTCCTCTTTGTTAGCTTGGGACTCTTTTTTTCAACATCTCGAGAGACCTGCATGAATGAACAGATATGAACTGTACGTTTTATCCCGAGTTAGTTTGTTTGTCAGAAGGACATCTCAAAAACCTGCAGTATGTACAGACGTTAGAGGGTTTTAAAGCTAATGCGGTCTTCATTATGAAATCATTTTAATATAAAATAATAATGAATAATGTCACAAGTTCCCGGAGCCCAAGGGGACATCTTTGACTTAAAAGGTATTCAGTTTACAACAAACTAAAACATGACCATGCTCGCTAAATGGCTTAAAACAATTTATTGATTACCAAAGTTTGAGTATGGAAGCTCATTCGTGAACAGTATGAGACAAACTATATCACCAAAATATTTGTCAATCAATCAAATGATTTCAGCAGTAAAAGAACTGATCTAAATCCAAATGTAGTGAGAATCAATCAACATAACTTCAAAGTTTTGATGCTTGAATATTCAACTTTGATTGGGGTTCGCTCTTTCTTTCTTGGAAAGGTTTAAATTCGTTTGTGGCGACTAATATCAGTCTGTTAAATATGAAGTCACTGCCAGCAGCCTTAGTTTAGCCTAATTCTGTCTAAATATGAAATCCACCTCCCAGCATCTTAAAAGCTCACTTATTAACATGTCATATCTCATTTGTTCATTTTCAGTAAAACAAGTGTGAACGACAAGTTGCAGTCGGGCGCAGTGACTTTTTTAAACCAGGAGCCATAATAAACAAACTGAGATATAATGAGCCAGGCTAGCATTTTCCACCTGTTTCCAGTCTTTGCTAAACTACACTAACTAGCAGCTGGCTTCAAATTTAATCGATCTTCTCATTTAACTCTCGCTAAGAAAGCAAATGACTAAATTTGCCAAAAGGCCACACTATTCTTTGAAGATATTTCTATTTTACCTCAGAGGATAAAAGAAGTCATTCCGTCATTTTAAAAGCACACAATTCACAGCCTCGTCTGCTCATCTTCTGAGATGAGACTACTTCTCCATTTCACTTCATCTTTTTAAGATCCTGTCGATCAAACTCAAGTCATCCAAAACGTTCCCTCAGACTCCGGCGGCTTCATTACACATCAGCCGAGGAGTCACTCACACCTGCCCTTTCAGCGTGTCCTGAATTGGAGTTAATTTGCTCGTTCAGCTTTCTCATTTCCCTCTCTGTGATACAGCGATGGACGTTGAGGGACCTCCGGCCTTCGCCTCGCCCAGTTAACAGTCAGCGTGCGTTCGGTGACAGAGCAGATGAAATGAAAAGCACTTGATTGTCTGGAGGCGTTTTTCCACAGAGTCTGTCCTGCAGAGCTCAGTCCTCAAAACCAGGTCAAAACGTGCCATGAAAATCGAGGCTGTTTTATTTCTGCACAGCTTCCGGCTACTTCCTGCCTGGTGGAGACAACAGTGCCATGGCCGGCAGGTCGGCATATGGATAGCCAGACTTTAGCGACAAATGGGAGGAAGAGCACTATGGGACAGACACCAATTCATAGTAATTTTTTAACAAAATCAAGCTTCTTCCTACTCTTCCATTTATACTGTACATTTCAAGGAATATTCTTATGTATATCTTTTTATACTATTGTTGCATTTATACTGAACTTACATCTCAGTATTTTTGTTTGCTTGTTTGTAGTTGTATGTTTTACGTGTTTGATTCTTATACTATACGAAAGTGTCACAGCAGCTGCAAAAAGGCCGTCCCAATTTGAAGATGCCTTCAAATGCCTTCTTTTCCCAAATTTGGGGGATCCAACTGACCTTCACAGCCGAGCGTATTCCCAGGATTCATTGCACTATTTACTGCAGCTCGGCTGCACGTATCCTACCTGAGTTACAGTCTTTGAAAGTTTTGAAAGTAAAGCTTTTAAAGTTTCCACTTTCAAACTTAATGTTTTCGGCCCTACAAATGATTGCTCGTGGTACTGCTGCAGGTAGTAAGCTAATTATCTGGACATGCTAACGATTGCAGCTTTTGTTAGCAAAACACACAGCTAACCCACTTATTAAAATGTTTCTCTTGTGTTTTGGGAATTGGTTAGACTAAAAAAAACAAAAGACACTTCCCCCTCCAAACTCTTAACCCTGATGTATCATCATGCTTAGCTTGGTACTGCTTTCGGTAGTAAGCTAGTTAGCCGAGCATGCTAACGTTCACGGTTTACGTTAGAGGAGATTATTAGCACGTTGTTTAGTTAATCCCTGACACTTTTGCTCATATGTTTCCTCTATTGGAAAGGCAAACAAAAAAGACACCACCCTCCAAACTCTCGGCGAACGGTCAATTGTGACCAACAAGAGATTTCCATAATTTCTAGAGTGATTGATGAAAACTATTACGAAGTGAAGTTGGTGCTCAAGAACGCTGAAATCAATGCAAAGCACATCCGAGCTTGTTCAGGGGCAGTCGAAAATAAAAGCATCATGTAACATTAGTGTAGAGAGGAGGACGCTGGAATGTTTGCAAAGAGCTATGGAGGATTTGTTAAGGTGGTGGGGGGTTTAGGATGTCCCTGCTATTTGGGAGCACTAATCATCTCAGTAATTAAGCCGAGTGGGAACACGTGCATGACATGAATAATTCACAAGCGGCTCCAGGGCCATTCGGCGTGTTTCATTTTCTCTCTGCGGCCGAGTGAACTCGCCAATCTGTCACGGGAATGCGCGGATGTCAGAGAGGCATCAGAGCCAATTTGGATTAAAGCCCCCACTAGGAAGTGCAAGGAAAGAGGGACGTAGGTGTAAGCTCTTAAAGTTACAGCGGAGGAAAAGCATTACTCCTCAAGCTAATTAAAACACACACACACACACACACACACACACACACACACACACACACACACACACATATATATATATATACACACACACACATATTTTGAGTTCCCATAACCTACTTTCAAAAAGCTGCATTACCTCTCAGAGAAATGTTTTAAATGCCCTGCTCTTTTCTCAGAGCTAAGTACTCTCTCTAATGTTCTGTCAACAGTCTTTTTAGCCTCATTTAATCCTGTTTGTAGCCTAATACACAGTCTTTTGGTTACACACTGTAAACAAGCGTCAACAGAGGCCGAGGTCAACTTCTGGTGACAGAAGACATCAAACACACAATTTACACTGAAACCCTACGATCAAAGAAATCAAATATTAATGTTATTTTGCACAGCTTGATGACTGATTGTGTTTCCCCTACAGTTATCAATAACCGGAGACTCCAACATGAAAGGTTGTGGTTGTTTACACGCACTGCTGCAGCCCTCAGAGAATACAGTTTGAAATATTAAGCAGGCGACTTGATGATATTTACCGTCTTGGGAACCTTTCTGTTAAAAATTAAGCTCTTACATCCTCCAACATGCTGGAAGAGTTAAGATTGGGCCAGATTGTGATACTCCTCCGTGTTCAACAAGTTCCCATATGAAACCCATCTTCCACAAGCAGAACCTAAGTGGCTGGTGCATTATTCATCGCTTATATCTGCCGTCATCAATAATGCAGAAGACGTCGTTAACTATCCACACACACATAAGAAAAGGCAATGAAACTAAAAAAAAGTTGCCAGTTTTCATCACGTCAGAAACAGAGTCCTTATGTGATGGACACCTGGGACAGCATGGCAGGATATGGGGCAGAAGTGGTCTATTCTAGTCAGCACTGGATTCATTAGGCGATGGCGGCGTCTCCTTCAGATTATTTAGTCGCCTGAACATGTTGAGCTTGTCTCAGTGTGTCAAATAGAACCAATCAAGGACAGAGAGAGTGAAATGGAGGTTGTATACTGTTAAGCCCGTGGAGGAGGAAGAGAGAGAGGAAGGTGTTTTAAAGGTCCCTCCTGGGTCAGACATTAGTTTTCATTAACTCCTCAACATGTGTGTGTGTGTGTGTGTGTGTGTGTGTGTGTGTGTGTGTGTGTGTGTGTCTAAACGTTTCTGTTTTAAAGGCCCTGTCCCCATGCAGCTGTTTTAAATCACCATGGTTGATATAATCTTTAGTCAGATGGAAGCTGCTTTTTCCAACATCATTTGATTCATACAAATTCAGACAAAATGGAGGATAAACAATAAAAAAAAGTGAGTCATTGCCATGTGGGCGACTGTAGCTCATGGGGAGAGTGGTCGTCCTGAAACCGCAAGGTAGCTGGTTCTATCACCAGTCTCCCCATAATTCGCATGTCTAAGTGTCCTTGAGCAAGACACTGAACACCCAGTTGCTCCCCAGGCTGCCTCATAGGGCAGCACACTGTTTCTTAATTACTTAGGGTGGGTTAATTGCAGAGAATAATTTCCCCAAGGGGATTAATAAAGGATAATCTCTTCTTTCTTTTTCATGTGTTAATAATAATAATAATAATAATAATAAAGGTGTAAGTTGTGTTGCCCCAAAACAGGTCCAACAGGAGAGTAAGAGCTGTCAACGGCGTGCTGTTGGTTCATGCCCACGCAGTTCAGCGAAGAGGTCCAATCAGGAAACACCTGTATGGATGGACGAGTTGTGTGCGAGCGTGTGTGTGTGTGTGTGTGTGTGTGTGTGTGTGTGTGTGTGTGTGTGTGTGTGTGTGTGTGTGCTTTGAAGTTCTGCGGCTGAACCAATTTCAAAACGAGGGGTTACGCAATTCCAGTAATGGATTAAATTAATGTGGATATTAATAGTAGAGGAAGCAAAATGTGCTGCTTATGTCAGGTAGTCAGTGATGGAAAAAGTCAGACCTCCCCTTACCTATTCAAGATTCACAAGTTGCCTCAAAATAACTGAAATCTTACTGGAAGGTAACTGCGTCAATATTGTTGCTGTGGATAACAATAGTCGAATATAAAAGGGGGAGTTGAGTATCAGATATTGGATACTAACAATGATTGCGGTGTCCCAAAATGCACTTTCAAAAGATTCCTGTAAGCCAATCAGAAACAGGAGTTCTCTGTTGCCATGGTGCATCAGGCTACTTAACTCTAAGAATGTTGTTGTCTCTGCCTACTGATAAAATGGCTGGTATAGACCATCTAGATGGTAAACTGTTGCGATTTGCTTCTGTTTACGTATCTATTCCAATATGTCACAACGCTGAGAACAGACTGAGGCGAATGACATCCGTTCTTCTTCTAAGTTAATATCCTCACCATCTCAATCAAAACGATGCCGCTGATGATGATTATCCTGAGGGTAATTATGAGGACGATGAAAACCGGGTCACCGCAGGCTGGAACCCGTCCTCATCATTTGCAGCTGCACAGATTTCAGGTTGAGCCTGATTTCTTACTTAGCCTCATTTAATGAGGGCTGGCTGTGATAGGGCAGCCAGATGTGACGGAGCAGAATGAATTATGCTGTCTTAAAATCCCCCTACAAATCTCATAACTTACTTTTTGGTTTGGACTCATTTATGTTGAAAAAAAAAGTTATTTCTTTCGTTCCCAATCGGGCCACAGAGGGAAACTGGCACATTGGAGTTTTGAGGCATTTATCTCTCTCCAGTTCCTCGCCTGGAGCAAGTTGAAATATTCAGCTGGTCTGTGTTCCCACCCAGAAAAGTTATATAAAAATATATAAAAATAAAAAATACCTTCAGTGCCTAGGTTTTCTGTGTGGACCCAGGACAACAAGACGAATCAGACTAAACATGAACTATTCCGTTAACTTAAGAATCTCGTCAAACTAGAAGAGAGGTTCAGCACCGCTTCCTGCTCGGTCTCTATTTCACTTCCTCTCTTCGGGCATTCTTGGTCAATCTGTCGCTCTCATTTTCCTCTTCTTCATCTCCCTCTTTCATTAACATTTACACAGCTAATCTCTTTACATGGCAGCTGGAGGGGTAAATACCAGCGCCCGTAATGGAGCAGAGGCAACCTAAATGGCTTTGAGACCCCACTGTGAAATTCCATTCTCTACAGACCGCTGTCCTCCGTCTCATCCCTATATCAGTGAATCACAGTCTGCTGTCATAAACAAACGAGCTAACGCGTCTTTCATCTGCACACAATCACTAATGCTGCAGTGGTGCCCAAACGGTGGCTCACGTACCACCAGTGGTACGCAAGTCCTTAACTTTAAACCAAAATAATATCATTATATTTACAGACAACTAATATGTTTTTAATATACACACCACATTACATCTATGTCAAACATTTTTGTAAAACACTTTAGAAATAAAATTGAACTTGTGACGTTAGTTAAATGCAGTCAGATTCGGGACTCACTCAGATGTGATTAAAGCAGAATGAGTGGGATTTTTAAACCGCTAAGAGGACGAAAAGACAACCGAGAGGCAAAAGACAACCGAGAGGCAAAAGACAACTGAGAGGCAAGTGACAACGCTGAGTCAGAAGAAGTCAGAAGAACCTCTCAATGGCGAAGAGGAGTCGGCAGATTAGCCCTCCGAGAGCCGCCACTTGTTGCACCACTTCAAGCAACATGAAAAGACGTGACCGGGCTCGCTACATGAATCTGGGCTCTGCTGCCACAGGGCCAAAGGAACAGCGACGGCTGTATAGGCGAGTGTGTAGGTTTCTGCAAGGGGAAGTGGGACTGGTGAAATTGTATTTGGTACAATGCAGTACATGGTCTGCAAAGTTTGGGAACGTCTGACTTCAGCAAAGACGATGAAAGGTTTAGTCCACGTTGCCACCACCGACCGACTCAATGTATATTGTTCATTCTGTAATTAATCACGACAAACATATCAGAATAAGGCAATGTTTATTCAGTGATAGAAAACAGATATTGTTACATTCCTTCCCATGGAGATAAATTCAACAATCTATTTGTCTCACTGACCCCCACAAGTCTCCATCACATAATCTGTTGAAAGACTATGTTTTAAATCCTGTGTGTCAAAGCAGCATTAATATACCTATTGGCCATTTTAAGGGACAGTGGAACAAGCTGTAAATACGACATTGGCATATTTATCACCTATCACCAAATCCAGTATTGCCTCTCCTCATTGCTCCGGTCTAGTCTAATCTCAAAGGTACCATCTGTAACGTCTCTTTAGCCACTAAATGCTCCTCTTCGTTCACAAGCTGGTCACGAACTGCGTCCGTCTGCCGTACAGTCGGTTGAGCAAAGCTGTTCCGCTACAAAACAGGACAAGATCATATAAAGTATTGATGCCGCCCGCGGCTTTGTTCCGTTTGAAGTTGCAGAAACTTGCGTGTGACCGGGGACAGCTAACATGGGCATTATTACTGTGGCCTGCCACTTCTAATCTCAGTATCGGCACATGGCAGCAGTGCTGCTTCTCCATATATCTCTGTTTTGTCTTCCAATTCCTGTGAGAAAGACCAGTCGTTGCCATATTGGTAAAGCCGACATATTGTAGTTTGCATCTGGACAATTAGCTGCATGGCACATTGAACCAATGAGGTTCATTACACTTCTGTGCGGGGCAGTTGCATGGTGGCGTGTGGAGCAGCACAGCGGGGGCATGGATCCAAACTGACAGCCAGCCTCATTACTATTAGCAGACAGAGTTAAAGCAGGAGAGGAGGACGGGGATCCCACCACCAGTGTCTGACTCATCAAGGCTTTTCCTTTGCTGCGGGTCGCTCATCCAGAAACGGATCAACTGCCGCCGCCGACATCGGCCTCAAGATTGAGACGAGTCCGTTAGTATTCTGCTCCGTCTGTCCTCGTTAGCTGGCTTTTCTAGGCTTCTTGGCAGAGCGCATCCTTCTGTGTTGACTTGGCGTCAAGGTGTGCAGGGCGTCTGTTCATGTCAGGATCAAACACACGTGACATTAAAGGGGGAGCACATGTGCACACAAAGAGGGGAAACATTCCATGAATCACTTGTGGATTCTTGAAATTACTGACTTCTACAAGCCTTTTCTTCTTAAAGGGAAATTTTCAGGGATGTCGGAGATCAAATCTCAAATCTCCTCTGCAGCCTCCGATTTATCTCGCCGTTCGTGGCAAGAGGGCACATTGCTAATTTTCTGCTGCAATCTGCTCCTTATTTTCTGCACACCCACGCATCTTGTACATGTCGCGTTTGTGTGATAAATCACCTTTAATTGCCTCTAAACGACCTGAGGGAACTGAGGTTGACCTAAATTGCGTTCAGGGTCCCGGGCGACCTCTTGTGACATCCGTGAAGAGCCGAGGACCACTCGCCATGTCGCGGTTTAACGCTCTGACGATGCCCCTTTCCACTTTATAATGTGATTTACAGAGATTAACACAGACATCCTGTCACCACATAAAACCCTCTGACACAAATCTGAAGAGGCAGACGTGTGGGGCGATACACACGATGGGGTGCTTAGATTTCTGCTCGTCTTTCGGGACTGAAATTGACTTTGGAGACATGAAATTGATTACCATTGCGGTTTAGACACGGTCACGCAGTCCAAAAGGGAGGGTTATAGATAAAACACGTTGGTTTTGTATTGCCTGGGAGACCAGCAGAGAAGTTGAGAAGACTAATGATCTGTAGCCCCGTTCATTTAGATGCAAATACTGTAGAGGGTTGTAGAAGGTTTTAAAGCATCTGGGATGGATCCCTCGGTGGGTCCGGTATCTCGGAGACCTCTGCTGCTCTGCACAACATCAAGAGGGATTCGGTTGCCATGACGGCAGGTGGTTCAACTCCGTCTCTATAAAGAGAGAAATGTTTCACACAGAGAGAGAGAGAGAGAGAGAGAGAGAGAGAGAGAGAGAGAGAGAGCGCGCGCAGTTTGTCCCGGCGTAACAAGGCGACGGCGATGATGGTGCAGATTAAAAAACCGTGAAGTAAAAAAAAAAAGATCCCAGTTGGAAAATAGAGGAGATCTTATTAAATGATACCCGCAAGCGTGTTTTCTGTTCGCACATGCAAATGCTGCAGGTGTAGGTTTTAAGATTTTGTCTCAAAGTAACAAGGTTCACGTTTCTTAGTGTTGCATCGACATGAGACAGTGATGCTGAAACAATAGCGGCCCAGTCACAACCCGCAGCTTTAAGGGAAAAGCAAGATAACAAATGTTTATGTGCATTTGTTTTCTGGTTGTATGAGTTTATCTTTGAGAGAACATGTATCAGAATACTAAATGGTTTAGCATTATGGCCAAAGCAAAAACTTAAAGCTGCACTAGCCTTTATTTTTATATATAAAATGGATCAAATTACTTTGTTTAACAAAAGGGGTCGCTCGTAGTGAAGAACACGGAGAGAATCATCACTCTTCAGTTCCCCTCAGCTCATTAGAGCATTTTAGCGTCTTTCGGCTCATTGTTTTGGTTTTACAGCTTTACTCTCACTGGCATCTATTTCCTTTTTAATTTGAAGAACGCAGCCCCACTTAAAACAACTAAATATTATATTTCAGGTAATTTCAATGTCAATCAGAGTTGAACTCCCAGCAACTAAGAACATCTGAGTAGAGACCAATCAGATTTCAGATAGCTACTTCCTTGAGTTTCTACACCATGTGCATTACACTAAAGTACAAGTGACACGTGAGGATGTACAGTGCATCAGCAGGATATGGAAAACTGTTTCATTTCTCCCCTGATGAATTATCTGAGGAACACCCCGAAGCTCTGAAAGATGTCCATCCTCAACGCTGCCAGCTACCAACTCCACGCCATCTGTTACAGTTCTGCAGGCAGCAGCTTCAGATAACAGGTCAGAAATAAGCAGGTGCCCTAATAGAAGCCAAAAAAACGGGACCACAAGCTGCATATTGGCACCAATATCACTGGTGCCATCGACTGGTTTCTAAAAATGCTCTTCTTCTTTATGTGTGGACAGTTTGGATCCAAGAAAGATGAGGCAGAAAAGGTCGGCAACTTCTTCAAGTGATGGCAATGTGATGGGAGTGAAATGATCGACCCCCCTCAGATTTTTCCATCAATTTCACAATTGCCTCATACGTCTGAGGTGATACGCTATCTTCACCACCGTAGAGAGGAGATGATTGCACTGGAGGTCTGTTAAACGGCTGGTTTGGAGACGAAGACAGCTGATCTATGTGTGTGAGATTCTCAATGCGTTCACCATATTTTCTGGTTTTCTCATGGAAACCAGGCAACATCATCACCCTTCCTGTGTGTGTGTGTGTGTGTGTGTGTGTGTGTGTGTGTGTGTGTGTGTGTGTGTGTGTGTGTGTGTGTGTGAGAGAGAGAGTGTATTGAAGAGCATCTATATCTAGCTCCACATCCTCCCTTGCCACTGGAGTGTGGAGGTGAGGGTTGCAGCTGCAGAGGCGTAGATGCACCGCAGACCCTCTGAAACGCAGCTCCCTGTCCACAACAACTCGGCTTCCAAAATAGCTCCTCAATCCACACCGAAGGCCTGCTGCATCTGAGCTTCACTGCTGGCTCTTCACTGCGTAGCTCCAATATTAGCCGTGCCTAATGATCTCTGGGGCACCTGTTGAGCTGTCAGAGCACATATATAACATATATACATATATTCTATACATATACATATATATAGGGAGAGAGAGAGAGAGAGAGAGAGAGAGAGAGAGAGAGAGACTGCTGTATGGAAGCTCAGGAGACAAATAGTCAAGAGCTGAAAGCCAGAATCCCTGCACAACTTCAGTCCATAATTTTAAGGAGGAGAAGAAGCAGTTTCCTGTTGATTAAGGAGGCCTCCTCCTGCTTGTCCACTCGTGAACAGAATTCCCAATCGAGCTGCTTCCCGACAGCTTTGCGCACCAAAACACAGCAGAGTTCCCAGTTTGGAGACGTGCGCATTTCATCAATCTGACTGAAATGTGAGCTGCATGGGGGATTGTCGGGGAGGACAAATTCATCTACTTACATTATTGTTCATTTAATTCCAATGTGACAGAGAGAATAAATCCCCAGCTCTCTGTGTGTATCTTACTGGATGCGAAGCGGAACTGACAAGATACAGCGCACAGTATTTTCAAGGCGGACTTGTTGCTCAGCTCAGAGGCTGATGAATCATTATGAATCAAGGCTACACACGCACGGGCGCGCGCGCGCGCGCGCGCACACACACACACACACACACACACACACACACACACACACAGGTCAATCGGAACATAAAGATTTGCAGATTTGCAGCTTGATATATACATTTTACGCACGTACCTTGTGCAGTTTCCACATCGCGCCCAGAGCTTTGACTTCATGTGTGCCGTGTTTGCCCTCCTCCAAACACTGATAACACACGGGCATCTTACACTGCACACAGTACATGCTTAGATTCTCCAGTTCGTGCTCTGTGCAAGTGGAGGTTTTGCGGGGACTCGCGCGGCGACTTATCCGCCCCTGCGCTGGCGGCACCAGGCGATGCTTGGCGAGGGGACCGCGGGGAGGGTGGCACCGGAGGCGGCACGGGTCGCAGTAGAAGACGTCGCACTGCTCGCACATCACTGTGGCCTCCTTCGGACTCTTCTCGCAGAGCTGGCACTTGAGAGCGGCCGCCTTGCTCTGCTGGTATCGGTCCACGACCCCCTCCAGCACCCGGTTCTTGGCGAATCCGCGGAGCCCCCGCTCGTCCAGGATGAGGCTGCGGTGACACTGCGGGCAAGTTATGCAGGAGTTGCGGGGGATCGGGGCCATAGAGCCGGGCTGCAGCAGCAGGTGCTGCTGCGGAGGAGGCTGGGGCACGGACGGGGGGAAAACCCGCACCCCGTTCGGTGATTTTTGACATGGGGTGGTCGGGGCGCTGACGAAGCCCCCGTATGAACCGTATCCACTGTCCGCCTCGCTGTACAAACTCATTTTATCCAAATCCAGATAATCATAGTCAGAGACGCCGGATCCTGAGGCTCGGCTGCTCTGCGGGGACTCCGCGTCGGGGGTCTGCACGAGAATATTCCGGGCACACGCCAGGCAAATGTTGTGGGTGCACGGCAATATGATGGGCTCCCGGAAAAAAGAGCCACACACGGGGCATTTCAACTCTTCCTCCATCTCGTCCATGGCTGCTCTCGGGGAGGTGAGAGATTCCTCGGCGGCGTGTGAACGCAGGCGGGAGGGGGAGTTAGAGCAGAGTGTCGGGGCTCAGGAGGCTGCTGCTGTTTGCGCGTACACGGAGCTCCGGTCGCGTCCTACTGCGATTCTCACTGCCAGCGCAACCTTGACCGGAGGAAAGGCATCAGCGCCGAGGAGGCAGGCCACGCGATACGCAGACATGGTTGCACCAATCAGCGAGCAGCATCGGCTCAGCGCGGGCTGCCATTCGACGAGCGGTGGATGCCGAACACCCATTGGATGACTCGGCTGTCAGTGAGGAGAGGGGCCGTTAATGAGCTTCACAGCGAGATGTGACAACAGATCCAGGGCCAGTTCCAATCTCCACCCTTACGGACTCACGGACTTTGAGGCGCGCTCCCGCGAAGTCCGTGAGGGTTTAGGGGTGTCCCATTGTCACATCGTCGAGTGCTCGAGGGCTCTCTGGCAGACATTTTGAGCCCTTTATGATCCCTTTCCGTAAGTCAGCATTAGATGCCTAAGGGAATTACCCACAGTTCATAGCAATGTGACGTTAAACACGCAGTTTCCAATGGAAGCATGAAGACGTAAAAAAAAAAAAAGGTAAACAAAGAGACACGTGGGCGTTCAGCCCCATAAAATACACTATAACATTACGGATTAAAGATGGAACATAAAAACACATGAAATCAGAGGAAAGCAAGCAGAAAATATATATATATAAATATTTTTTTTTACATTCATCAAACATTTCGTTTTGACAAAACGAGTAAATAGATCATTTAAAATGACTTCTCATCTCGTGAGGAAGACGTTCAAATCAGTGAATGAAAAGTATAAAATAAATACACAATTGTACACAATATTTGTGTATGTGGTCATGTGATGTTGCAGCAAAGTGCTGTCCCATTCATATTCACACCAGTTCAAGCCCTCACAGCATCTCACACTCAGCCACTTAGCAGCTGACGTCAGTGAGTGCCTGAGGGTTCAGGGTTTGAGGGTTTAGGGTGGAGATTGGGATTGACCCCCAGTGTCTGGATACATTACTGAACATGTAGCCATAATTGTTGAGGGGATTATGAGGAGAACAATGCGAGCCTATCCGTTCAATGCAGAGCAATTAATACAATGTGATCATGCAGATGTGATACCTCTTTTGTGTTAGTTCTATGAAGATAAGCAAATATATTAGTGAGAAGATGCTCTTTAAGGCGATTTGTCCATTGACTTAAGGAAGAGCAGCAGAACAACAATGTAAACATATTCAATTAGAAGTTTAAAGCCTGCGTTCAAACTGTTACTAAAGCAATAATATATCTTGCTGATCTGTTTGAAAAGTAAACATCCTTATTATTTTTACTGACACATGTGTGAGCAGGATTTAAAGTGATGTATAGGTAATTTGTCAATAATGCATCAGGTTTAATGCCAAGTCTTACTCAGCAAAGTCACTTACCGCTGGAGGGCTGCAACTAATGACATATCCCACAGTATTGATTCATCAATTGGTTGTTTTGTCAATGGGATGTAAAAAAAAAAGAAGCTCAAACCCCGTCACAAGCTCAAACCCCTGGGTTAATGACCTTAATCATACATTTAAATAGGAAATAAAAGAGATAAATTAGGGGCAAATCTTCATAATTGAGAAGCTGGAGCCAGTGTGTGTGTGTGCGTTTGATATACTTTGTTTGATAAATGACTTAATGAGGTTTTCTCTTTTCAAAACTGACAAATGTATTGCATTTAAGCATTATAGAGAATACATTGTAGTGTCACACCGCGGTGAGGTTTGTCTTGTCTTGGGGTTTGGTCTCGTAACTTCCTGTTTTATTTTATCTAACTCTCCTCTCGTTTCAGGTCACTTGCCCTTCCTCATGTGTCACCGTCTGATTGTTTCCACCTGTTCCCCATTACCCTCATGTGCTTATAGTCTGTGTCTCCCCTTTGTCTGGTGCCAAAGTGTTTCGTCCTTGTCCGTGCACCTAAGCCCGTAACCACAGTCAAGTTGATTTTCCGAAAGGATTTTTGTGCTTCGCTGCAGGATCAGCAAACAATAAAGTGCGCAAGTACGTATATCTTCTGCATCTGGGTCCTCATTTTAGTCCAGGCCTGACATGTAGTAAAAAGAACAATATTTACAGTAAAAGTATACTTTAGGTACCGAACTCTACCCAGTTACTTTCCACATATTTCTTTTCTGACTGACAAACAGAACAATCTAAAGATTTCTTCACCCAGGATCTGAATACTAAAACCCGTGCAGCTTTGCAGAGCGGCTGCACCGTATAAACTTTGCAGGGTTCGGGTTGTTTGCTATTTGAAAAGCTTCTCCTCTCAGCTGCTGAGGGAGCAAAGATCACTCCTCGGGGAGATTGAAAACATGGAAACTGACACCTTGTGAGATAAGATAAAGCAGCAGCTCTCAAAAGAGCTTTTTCTTTCGGCATCCAGAGCCTCTCCATTCACTCCGTCTCCTCCATGGCAACGTGAGCTCCGAGCGAGGCTGTTGACGGGGAAATTAAATTAAATAATCCCATTTTACGGAAGGCTTTCTCAGACCCACAGAGGCCAACGTGAGGCCACTCAGTGTGAAAACATTTGCATTCTGCAGAGCAGTTTGAGAATGGGCAGATCATTAATATAGATGTCTTTGTCTCATGAAGATAATCACTCAGCAATGTGTCCAATGCATCAGATTGTAAACTGATACATCAAAAGTGGAAACATGAATAATCTCATTGAGATCCGTAATAATCAAAGCAAATGAAGGAAATAAAATAGATAATATGGCAACACACATTTATATTTATTCAAATTGTAATCCTTGCGCATGCATTCATATTTCCATCCTAATCAGATATAATAATCATCTATAAATTCAAGCTGCTCCTGATTCTCATTTCTGTAACGTGATATAAGAGTTATGTGTTTCATTGCTATTGCAGCATTCTGTGCCGACGATGCTTCTGCTCCTAACTCTGTTAAGATGTGAGGAAACATACAACAAATGGCAAGTTTATCCATGTAAATATCCCCCCGGATTTAACCAAATACAGCGTTGATCCTAACCAAATGTTTGTAACGAGACCATCAGCTATTTTGGGATGCGTGCATGGCTGCCGCCTCCAGTGTGATGACATTGTTCTCTGTGAAATCTCCTCAGTTTGGGGCCACACTGCGTCTTCCTGTTTACCGCCTTAGAGTAGAAAAGTGGCCAATTCTACAGAATCTGTATTTCATCTTTTGTTTTTGTGTGTGTAAGAGCCAGCTCTCTCCTGCTGCCAGGGCAGACACACCAGGCAGGCGGCTCTGAGAGGAAAAACCTTCATAGATTTTGCATCCCCAGAAAGCTCCAAAAGTCTGTGATTAAGGTGTTTTTTGGGGTGACCCCGTTGTGCACTGACATAGAAGAGGAGAGTGTGATGTAAATTAGCTGCTGATGAAGAGTATCAGCAAACACACAAAGTTAAATGAAAGGAAACCTTTTAGGAGTTGCTTATATACTGGTTTTATATTCATCTCACATAATGCAGTTTGTAATGATAATGTTAAAGGGCATTAAGTATTTAAGTTGTTACTGCATGCTATTATTTTTATTAAAGTAAGAGACCTGCGTACTTAACGTAAAGACAATCTTAAAGTTGCAGACACATCTTCTCTTGAAATGCTCATGAAGGCATCACAGAACCTTCAACAGCTCTCTTCCACACCAGAGGGAAGGTAATGCCCCGCTGTCAGTTCAAGCAGCATTCAACAGTTCGATCGTCCCGCCAAGAGCTCACGTGATTTATCGGAGTCCTCCCCTCCATCGATAAGGGATCATGTCTCCTTTGTGTGTCGCACTGACTCCATTAACTCTCGTCAGCACGGCCGTCCTCTGCAGCCCCGGAGGCGTCAAAAGAAAGAAGTGCACAGACTGCCGGAGCTTTGCAGCACACAACTCCGGCTAGATATGAATCTCGATGGGACACGGTGCTGATATCGTCAAGATATAAAGAGAGAGGGTTTTTGTTACTGAGCTCTGGCTTAAGAAAAGTTGTGGTTCTGTAACTTCTTAAAAGACGAAGTTGTGGAGACTGGATGTTTATACTGGGTCCAAAATTACACGGTGATGGAGACATACTTTCTACAAGCTACGACGTTTCTTTTGTTTTGAGTTAAAGATGAAGACGTTGAATTTAAATAACTTTTTAGTAAATGAGAACCGTCAGCAGCATCCTGCATGTCGGTTCTTCATAATATCTGAGCATGGCACTAAAGTACGGTTAAAGATTGTGCCAAATGAAAGTCCTTAAAATTGACAGATTTTTTTGTTGATGTCCTTTGGAACGACACTTAGAGGTGTTTTCTGAGCTGATGCCTGAATCAACAGGACAACATGTCTGTGCTATTCAAAACCAGTGGTGGGCCGTCAGGGCCTGCTAAGCCTTCTCTGCTGGCCTAAACAGAATCACAAAGTTATAGCTATTTTATAATAAAAAGTATAATTCAAAGTTATAGCTATTTTATATTGTAATTGTTTTTCACAAATACACTACATGTATTATAATTATTTTTCCCGATCAGCGATTTTCTCATTGCACAGCTCCTGTCTTCCTCTGTTGCTCTGCTTCTGGCCTGCTGCACAGCGCAGCGCTGCAGCTGGTTAAGGACAGCTCTTGTCCAATCAGATTTCACCTCTGTTTCTCTATGGGAGAAAAGTCGGTTAAACTACATGCTATCGGCCTGCTAGCATATGGACGTGTGTTTCTTGACTTGGTCGCTCTATAACAAAGCCACCTGGCTTCCTCCTTTGCTCCTGGAGAGACATAATCCCCAGGGATATTGGGATATTTATATCATCTTTAGATCATTTGCAGTTGACAGAGTTCACGGCTTTATGTAACCTTCAGAAAGTAGTGAATCAAACTTATGAAAGCGCGGCCCGAACATCACTTGCACATTCACCTCCGGTAACTTTTCCTTCTTCAGTTCTCACATTAGTGATGGCGAGATGAAGCTTCCTGAAGCATTGAAGCTTTCCATCCAATTGGTTCGCTCATGGGTCGAAGCTTCATGGGGCTTCATTTGCTCTACTGCGCCACCAAGTGGACATACATGTAAAACAGGCAGAGTGATCACAACGACACCATGGCTTTGGTGTGTGAAGCTTTGAATTTAATAAATTATGTTTGTGACGCCAATTCATCAGTTATTAACTTATTAATATTGTGTCTATCTTTATGATATAATGGCGGGGTCAAAATCAAAGGTGGAAACGAATTGGGAACAGAGTTGTGATGTGACTGTGGGTCAGTGGTTAGATTACCCGTCTTTCAGTCAGAGGATCGGTGTTTCGAGCCTCGGCTCCGCTAGTCCATGTTGATGTGTCTAATTATTATTTTTTTAAATAAGAACTTTTCCACAGTGCTGGGCTTTTTGGGACTATTTTGCCTGCTTTATAAAATACCCTTTCACAGGCACAGATGACTGGGGTACAGAGAGGAAGGGGGAAATCCATTGAGTTTCGCTGCCCCTTATATTTCAAATCGCACGGCAAACCCACGAACCATTTTCTGAATCAGTCACGTGGTACGGCCGGCTCGCGAGGCTTCGAACGTCACCACATACGTCATCGACACAAGCCTCGATACGCGCTTCACCAAAATCTACCTGGATTACTCGACACGTGCATCGAAGCCTCGACACGAAAGGACACACTATCTCACATCATCGCCATCTGCTATTACGGCTCTCTGGAGCAGAACGAGCAACTTGGCTAACAAAAGCCCAAAGTCACTCTGCTGACTTCCTGACAGGAACTTCCATAACCTCAAATGAACTTGTGTTTATGGATTCAGCACCATCTGTGCCCTTCACACTGACCCGAAATATGCATTTTTTGTAAATTAGGTATCGGGGAGAAATTGGGAGAGGTGCCTCGTGTTTATGATTATTATTTCTTAACTCAATGTGCTCCAGAATTAATGACAATAAACACAACATTGAGATTTTTTTTCTCTTTCTGTGGTTGTTAAAGGGTCATTTTGATCTCAAGATTGACATGTATCCTGAAGAAAAAGAGGGAAGGTGAATGTAAAAAATATGTTTTACAACGATGGCCTGAAGGAAAACGCAGGACACATGGGTGCTTTACAGTCTGATCTTAACTCAAGGATAATATAGAAACATCTTACAGCTCAATGTGTGTTTTCGTGAAGCTCTGATGCAAGTTAAAATGAAATAAAAAATCAGGGATCACAGTATAGATTTGTTTGTTTGCTATTTGAAATTCCTACAGCCAAGACATGCAGCATTACTGATATTAAGGAATGACTGATCGAGAAAATAGTGCATTGGCCTGTTTGTTCATCTACGTATTGCAGTCTTCTGCAGGGAATCGGCACGAGAGGAATGCCATAATGATGTGTTTCTTTGCCACGGACTTGGATAGCCTCTCAGTGCCATGTTGTCAGTGAAGACGCAACGGCCAACGCAGCTGAAACTGAAACTGAAATACATTTAAGTGCTCCATTGTGTGCTCGGTGGCTCTCCCTCTTTCTCTCTGCACACAGCCTTCCTGTAAGAGGGTCAGAGTTATCGAGAATTCTCACAAAACAAGCAATAGCACATGCACCGCTGCATCGCTAATAGAGAGCAGCATTAACAAAAGAGCAATCGTCATTTTACTGTATGTGTGGGCGGCCTGAAGAGACATGTGAGCAGGAAAAGGCCTCCACGGGCAGCATCACGTTCAGGGAATCTGTGCGGAAATTAATAGCCTAATGATTTTATATTTTATTTTATAGAAGTAGGATTTGGATTTGTGACTAAAGCCCAGCTCTGCTGTTGCATGGGGACTCCCACAATGTTCTCCTGAGGGTTGGACACAGAATGGTAGAATATTGATCATAGAGAGCTGCAGGGATGATGTATTTTTGTAGGCCAACCAGGAAGTTAGCGTCGCACTGGCTCTCTCCATTCATTGCAAAAACCCGATGGGATTTTTGCAATGAATTTGGGACAATTATTGCAGAAAATATGCTTCTGTGGGAAAAATTGTTTAAGATACTTACACGTTTTATCCAGCAAGATAATCGTCACAAACGATCACTTTTGAAGTTTGAATGCAATCGTCAGACGTTAGGCTATAAACAAACACAACCTGGTCGCATCAGCACGAGTATAAACACAACGAGGCCGTGAAGGAGGACGTTTTAGTCTAATTCTGCCACTCGTTACCAACCGCCCTCTTTCAAATACGTAAAAGCTTCAAATGTCACTTGTGTGGTGTTTACTGACATATTTTACATCATAGAACAAAACATTAAAATCTCTTTATTTCAGGCATCTCACCAAAAAAATCATTAAAAAAGAAATCACATTGACATTGAGACAAGGGGAACTGGAAGGGCTAAAATGCTTTCTCATTTCTTTGTTTTAGGTATAAAATATAGATAATAATAATATAGATGTGCAGCTCCAGATCCACTTCTCCCCATCTCCTCCAAAGAATTACTCCGACTAAATACTCTCAAAATGTCAAGGAAATTAAGAATCATAGTGTTGGCCAATTTACAGACGTTGTTACAATATGCTTCACAAGCGTCCATCCATCCATTCAGTCTCCCTCCCAACCCCCACCCAGCATCCAGCAGGGACTCCCCACTAATGGACTCAGCTCTTGTTACTGCAGGCTTTGTTACTGGCCTGAGGACTCCACTGTTTACCTCCAATTTAATGAAAACAGAACAGGTGCAGAAAAATGGAGCAAAATAATAGAAAAAAAAAAAAAAACACTGTATGAAGTTACAGCCAATGCTGTTTATTTTGAGAGAAATATGCCAGGAGGAGGTATGGTATGCTGCTTTTACTGACTGATTGAAAAAAATATATACATTCCGGTCAAATGAAAGTCTGATAGCGATATCCATCATGGACATAAAGCATATAAGTCCATTGGGAGTTGTGGAGAACGAAGGAACAGCCCTCAAGCTACAGACTAAAGCCGAGAGATTCAAACCCATTAAACATCTTTATCAAATATGAAGAGCCATTTGCAGCAACTGGTGAAAGATGACTCCCCTCTTTCTCCACAAAGTGAAACCTCAGGGATTACAACTCATGAGCGAGTGATGTATTTCACATCTCAGGATGATGGAGGGAGCGGTTTTACTGTTTTCTTCTTTTGAAAAATCATTGAACATGTAATGTAATATAGAGTCCTAGCTGTGCTGCGTTAACCATTTGTGTTGCTATTTTACTTTTGAAGGAAAACAACTCAGGAGGAAAACTTTGCAGTTGCAGCTGATAATGTCTCAAAAGCATAGCGCCCACCCTCCGGCTCAAATACATGATGCTAGCAGCGGCTAGCTCTCTCAGCACTGTTGCCGTTGTTTGTTAGTGCCGCGAGCACCATTAGCTTCTAGCCACTAGCCGCTGGCTCAGCCGTCACTATATTTAGAGCTGTGTGGAGGCAATCTGTCGATGCTCTGTATTTAAGAATTCAGCACATTTTAAAACATGCTCTTTGCCATCTTTCTCTTGAAACCAGGAAATTGGAAATAATAATATATTTTCCATAATATCATGGGCTGTTGATTCATTTATTTGCCCAATCTATCCTCCCGTTTCTTTGTTTCCCCCATCTTTCCTTCAATCTTTCTCCCAACCATACCAACGTGTCCTTGTAAATCTCTCCTTTCTGCCATTGAGAGTTGACCTCCCACAGGCACTAGAGGTTGGCTTGGTGACCATTGATCCACCAGTTTGCTCATTGATGCCTCCCCATCCCAGCAGCAGCAGCCCCCGCCCCCCCCGGGGAGCAATAAGAGGCTCAGTGGTGAACACCGCCTCCGACAGCAAAGGACATTAGAAGCCTTACTGGATAATATTAAGTTGACGGGTTGTGATTGAATGGTTGGATTTGCTTTTTCCTGGAAAGCAGTGTGTTTTATGGGAAGCATTTGGTTTATGTAAATGCACACAAAAATATTGAGTGCATTAATCACGTTACAATCACATTTTGAGCTTTAGATCCGGTGTCATTTTATTCATTCATTATTATGTTGCTTGCTTGCCGCTGAAGTGAGCAGCTTTTCCAGCAGTAAACGATCTAAACGATATACTGAAGGTTGAAAAATACTGGAATGTTCCTTTTAAACACTGAGCCACACAGGCAGAGTTTACCTTTAAACACAAGGAGCTATTCCCAGCCTTTTTGAGAGGCAAAGTGCACTAAAATAGAAGCTCAAATGGGGCCAAAGGCAGCAGTGTGGTGCAAAACCTCTCTGTTAATGCACTTCAAACTACAACACAGACCATCACTGAAAGCTTTATAATGCCACCATACAGTAGGCCTCCCCGATCTAATATTAGACCCGTCATACTGTACTGCAGGGAGACACTGAAGAACAAGAAAGAACCAGTATATATACAGTATACCTCGAATGGCTTTCTTTTCATGTGAGGTTTCATACATATTTCACTCATCTAGCTGTTTTTTGAAATGTTGCTTTAATGTTATTTTAGAAGACTTCAAATAAAAGTGTAAAGGAACAGTTAATGTGCTTTCTTGTGTAGATCTGTACATACATTACTTAGTACACCTGCATATGTACATTGTTCTTTTCTTCATAATGGACCGGCAGCTCGAGCTTTCTATCCGGAGTTCAGTAATGGGGGACAAATCCACAATCCTCTTTCAACAGCATCAAACAGCACAGTGATTCACCAAAAGCTACCCTGACAACACAGTCCATTGTGGCTTTAAGTGGATTTTTTTTAACATCAACAGTTGAGGTTTGTGTGTCTTTGATGAACTGAGATTACAACAGATTGCAGCAAAGAAGGGAAAAAAGAGAAAAAAGAGAAAAAAGACAAACTGCAGAAGCTTCATGTTGGCGTTGACTCAAACATGGAACGCTTTTTGTTGCACTGAATAATGATACAAAATTTACAAAAAAAAACATAACAAACAAACAAATCTTGGGGAAAAACATATTAACGTGATGCTGTGAAGTTCATTTAAATCCTGAAGTTTCTATTCATGCAGAATGGGTCAGTACTTCCATTTTTATCTCCACTATCTACCGTAACAGTAGATATAGTGAGCGTAGAGTTGGGATGCACTGACAGTCTTGTCTGTTTTGGTTTTCATAAATAATTTCTAAATCTTTTGATAGAAGTTCATGATTAATTTGGAAGCTGGTTGGCTCATTTCAAAGCATTAAAGTCTTTATATTTGGGGATTTTTTTCTTAAAAGTGCAGTTTTCTTCCACAAAGCCAGTGTCTTCACGAATCGATTAATTACTTTGTGTAAATGCAATTTGGCATCTTGAGAGCCATGTAGATGCTCAGCACACTGTTACGTTATGAAAAGAGTAACTTTTTACGTCACATCCGAAAGAGGAGTCTGTTTCATGTGTATTCCTGTGAGGGACGAGGATCTAACTTGTGTACTTTGCTCCGGGCAGGAAGCTCGTTGCATAAATATATTTTTAAAGGTTTCTGATGAGTGTGTGTCTGCGTGGGTGTCCGTCTGTGAATGATACACCATTGAGCGCTTCCCACCTCTTGCTTTTCAGGCTGTTTCCTCACACTTCTGTGTCCTGTCCTCCCACTGCTTCCGACAGGCCTCGCTGCCTCTCAGACAGCAGTAGAGGCCCTGCATGTGTGAGCATCACTTGCCAGTGAGTCATGAATGATTTTACTTACATGGGCATCGGGCATTCTTAGCAATAAGGAGATGTACCTTATGTAAGCGCCTTGTTCCAGATGGTTATAGATGAATATGAGCAGGATTGATGGTATTTTAGCAGCACGGGCCTGCAGGGAGAACAAACAGCGTAAGAGAGAGCATAGAGATCTGAAGCAGTATTTATAGTAATGTAAAAATACTTAATTACAGTATGAGTCCGAATCCTGCCTGCAAAATGTAAGTAGTGGAGTAAAACCTACTTTATTTCCCTCTGAAATGTAGTAAAAGACTATTACAATTACTTGAGTAAATGTACTTTCCAGCATTGATTACGCCTGAAATATGAACTTTGAAGTCACCGCAGGATCTGGAAGACATCATCCGCAAATTTAATTTCACTCCAGGAAAGGAAAGCCTGTGAGTAGAGCTCCATCTATAAATGTTTGATCAATCATATAACCCGATCGGAGCAGCAATGTAGATAAATCAATAGACTCAAGGCTGGTGGAAAACAGCCTCTGTGCTGGTGTACACACACATTACAATAATCCTTCACAGACACGAAGCAGCATCTTGTTCTCAACCTAATTTTGAAGAGGACCGAGTCTGGCGGCTCCATTATGCCTCGACAGACGAAACAGTCGTCTGTGTGTTTCCCGTGCCTCGTCATTAAATATGCCATTAGCAGCAAATGAGATACCACAAGATGCCATTTGTTTCACTGATTATGAATGTGTCACACGTGTTCAACACGCCTCACCTTCACCTTCACATTGGCACAGTCTGCGTTAATGTGAGCATGTGAGCACTTAATGGCCTCCTCGGGGTTCTTAGTTTTGACGCATTTAAATTGAAGATTCAGGGGAAGGCAGGAAGCTGTGTTCCTAATTATTTGGAGTTTCTGTTGTCATTTCTGGATGAATGTTCAGGTGCATTAGCGTGTCAGCATGCTAAACAATTTTGGTTTTGGTCATAAAACACAGTTCTGCACCTGTTGGTGGCGCTACAAAAGTCAAGGGGTCGTCAAACTTATTACATTTCATCCCGAGGTGGACATGAATATCTGTATCAAATTTCATGACCATTCATCCAATCGCTGTTGAGATATTTCCATCTGGACCAAAGCGGTGGGCCAACCAACTGACGTGACTATTCCTTTATCAACACCACTAGAGTGGCTAAAAGGGGCTGCATGTAAACGCCCCTTCAAATTAAAGCTTGAGATTGTGCACTTGTTTCCTTCTAATAAAATGTGCAGGCGTACAAAGCCAACACAATAAAAATGTGTCAGTGTTGATTGAATGGGGACGCTCTGACAGCCTCAGTCGCAGTGGGGGTTTCTCATCCTGTATGCATGCGCTTAATGGCAAACACTTTTCGTGGGTGGTGATCAACTTTCTAGCTGGCATTCTTACAAATGTAAGAACCATCTCTAATATTGCCTCTTTGTTGGATTTTTCCTTCATGCTGCAGAGTTTGTCAAAACCACACCGTCCTTCCTCCTGACATGTTTATCCCAGCGAGCCGAGCCTATTCTTGGCAAACGTTTTTTGTTCCAAATGAATCCAGGCCTTCTTCCACACGTGCAAATCCAATTAGAGGGACCAGAAGAGTTGGCTTTCCCCTGCTGCTGCCTGACACATTTACAGAGCCTCATAAAGAGGCATCCAGGGTGGCACACTATTAACCACCAACGCTCCCGAACTAATCGACAGCATCCAAAACCCCGGTGAACGTGTCCCTGCTGCTTTGCAAAAAACAGAATATGCAAACAAATGCAATTGTTTGTTTTTCATTAAATGACAATGTATCATTGCAGATTTTCTTTAAATTTAGCACACTTGCTCTACACACAGAAAAAAATACAAGAAGAGTGACGGATGAAGTCAAGCTCATTTGAATATCGCTGACCCCCCTGACTGTAAGCTAAGCTCGGCAGAATCAGCGGCCCAGTGACCCACTGTCCGACTGATCCAGTTCCAACCACCACAGCTCCTCCTCTTACGTCGCTCAGTGCCTCCCCTCCTCCCTCTCTTTCCTCCCGCACGCCTCACTGCGACACGGCGCTGCCCGTAAACCTCAGAGCTCTGCAGTGACAGGCTGGGAGAATCACTTATTGCAGAGCCTCACTGGACTCGGACACACACACACACGTACATAAAAAGCAACACAAAACCAGTATGTATACGATGATTAGCAAAATAGATGACCATGTGGGGAGAATGCAGGCACAGAGAGGCTCAAACAGACAGATGCACATGTGCAAACTGCCAAAAAGGAGGTGAGAGAAAATGCATCTTCAGCTGTTGCATGTAACTTACATTTTCCACCATGAGATGCATTTAATACTGTTGGGGAGGATTCAACTAAACCTTTTAAGGACATCAAATATAACACTGACCTATGCTCAGCTGTGGCAGCAACCTACAGTGAAAACTTTCACAGCTCAGCTCACTGGAGCCAAAATTCTCTTAGAGTGTTGGTAAAACTTGATCTTCTTCCTCTGTGATGGATTCCTCCATCCTTGTTTCTGCCTGTGTGGCTGGCAATCTAATATAATTTCATTTCACATATTGCACTGGCGCGTTCACCATCTTGCATGCTTCTTTAGCTCCTGAATTTGTGGTCGTACATCACATTTAGGAAAACGTGTTTTTTTTTACTGTGCACTAGCTATCAGTAAATCCATCCTGAAGTTTGTGTGTCATGTCCTTATAAGTTCTTATAACTACTGGATAAAAAAAAGAAAAGATTACTAAAGTAGGTTGAACATTTTTTAAGACCTTTCTCGGCTGGAATTTAACTTTATGCGCCAATATCAGACCAATACTGACTCAAATAGCTTGATCGGATATTAGTCAAAATGGGGCTGATCTATTTAATGCAATACTGGAATATACACTGGAATTTGTTGCTGCATCAATAAGTTGAATTGTAATTCCTACGTTGCTGGTGCACAATTTATTATTTCAATAATAGATAACAATTCAGTAAAGGGCTTTACAATTTGAATTATATTTATATCTTTGTATTGTTTTGTTACATTTGGTTTTACAGAATTCATGCATGCAATCAGGAAACAAACCACTTATTATCCAGTGTGCAACACCTCCAAACGTGACATATGGGTTTGAAACCAACATCGTCGCCTCAGGTGACTCAGACAAGCAAACAAATGACGACTCATGGCAGCTTTAAGAGGGCTGAGGGAGGAGGGAGACTCATTAATCAGTGGCCAGAGGGTTCAATAGCGTGACACTGTGACACTTCTGCAGGCTGCTGAGCTGAAGACTGCAGATACTGTTTGTACTAACCTCACAAATGAGAAAAGGCATTATGTTGCAGAATCCCTAATGTGGTTTGGTGGTGCAGAGTGATTTATAGTTTTTATGAGACATGCAGGAGGTCTTGCTTCTGTTACAGAAGCAATTACTGAAGTTTGTATTTTACACTGGAGACAAATCCCATAACAGTGGAATGTAGAAGGAGAGGCAATTGGTAGATCAACT
The DNA here is from genome assembly GCA_038501785.1 of Myoxocephalus aenaeus. Taxonomy (NCBI): domain Eukaryota; kingdom Metazoa; phylum Chordata; class Actinopteri; order Perciformes; family Cottidae; genus Myoxocephalus; species Myoxocephalus aenaeus. The sequence continues at coordinate 4,653,802 of JBAMJR010000015.1, forward strand.
TTTTACATCCTCACATTTCACACTAGTGGCACTATCCATAAAATGAGAGCAGACGAGTGACTGATCTCTTTAGGACCTTTACAAGCCATTTAAAATAATAACAGAAAAATGTCACTGCAGAAATTAAACTATATGAAAAACAGATTCCCCAACTTATTTGCAAGCTTGCAAGATTGCAAGATTGCAAAGTTTTAAAAACCTCTAAAATGAAATTTAAAACGTCAATCTAAATAGTGTTGGATTTTTTTTAAATATAGATTTATATGCAGATCCCAGGTGTTCTTGATTTAATTGAAACTGTCCCAGAAAATCTGACTTTAAAACAAACAAAGTAAAACAATGCATTAGTCAACACAAGACATATCATCGCATAATTAATATAAAATTTAGTGATCCACACTGAATGATGTTGTTATGGTGCTGTCTGTGTGTTACAGCGACAGATGGAAGCTTGTAATGTGTGAGCAGTTGGCAGTGCATTTCTCTGGAGAGTCTGAACCACAGGAAGCCCTGATTGTGAGAAAGAGTAAGATGTATGAGAGGACACCGGGCTAAAAATATGAAATCTCACAGGTAATGAGGACTGCTCCAGTGGCTCCAGATGTTGATGGAGATCCTGGAACAGCTGGTATTTAGCTGTTGTTGCCACGCTAAGCTTTTTTCTGCTCTCTGGTTTGTCTGGTGTGGTCTTTTGTTCCACTGGGGAAACATCTTAGAATGAAAAAAGAGAGATAGTTTGAGAAGTTAAAATTCAAAGATATTGTCCCACCGCCACACTGTCTCTTTAAAATCTTTTTGTGTGTAGTGGGTGTCCCAGACAGATTGCTGGATTTGGAAACGTACAACATTATCAAACACAGCCAGAGTCCTTGTTGTCCATCGGACGCGGACATTTTAACTATTCCCTTTGCATCCTATCAAAGCTTTCTGGCAAATAAATCCAATATTCACTCCGTTAGCTCTGTTTTGGTCTCCACCAAATGCAGAGAAAAATACCAGTCTCTTTAGCTGCTTGGTATTTTATCTTTTTTTCACAACATTTGTCAGCTGTTTGATGCTGGACAGGTAGTGTCTATTGTGTTCATCATAGATGAATCGCTCAAAAACAACTGCCTGCTGCTGGTGGAGATGAGGGTGAGGAGAGCATCGTGTCACTTGGTTACCACAAAGAGGGACGAAAAGAACAAGAAACTGTTTGTTATAAAGACAGACAATGAGATAAAGAGGGATAAGCAGGAGAATCACATTTATATACGATTCCATTACTTCTATACTATCACTAACGTATGTGTGTCTAAGGGAGAGATTATAGGGACAAAAACGAGTGGAAAACCCAAAGAAACTGATTGTAAAGTGTTATGTTGTGCAGCCCTGGCTCCTCTGTGATTGGAGTGCATGCTCTACCTCCTCACTCCCACGCTGTGCCACTTCTCACTCATCACTCTTGAAATTACCATCAGCTGTCACATGGATGCTAACAGTCTGAGAGCTGTACGATAATATGGTGGTCTTCACATTCATGCAGAGATAATGCTGCAGAGAGCGCTGGGTCTCTGAGCTGTGGTGAGGCTGTAACCTTGAAACAATCGAAGAACAAATATGTTTGAATGGAAAGATGTATTGCTGCCAGAAAAACAAGCATCCACACCTGGTGTGCTGAAAACATTGTTTTTATATCGACCCAAACTGAATTATGGAGCGTTTTAGCATCTTTTAGCTCATTGTTTTGGATTTACGGTCTGCAATGTTAATATTTTGCTTCACTTTGATAAACTAACTGTACAATAACTTCCCAGGGCCAGACAGCAAAGCAGTCAAAGTATATGCTGGTGAACATAGTGGGGCATTTAAAAGCTAAATTAGAGCAGGTGGAGACCAAAACAGAGCTAAAAGGAGAGCCGGGATTGAAGGTAGATTCATCAATTGGACACAAACAAACTCCAAACGAACGATTATGTTGGAAGAAGCAACTGTTTGCCAACATGTTTACAATACAATATTTACAAGGGGCCATAAACATCAGGGACTGCAGCTTCTAATAAGGTAAAAGTATATTTCTCAAGGCACTAACAGTGCTGCAAACTAACTCCACCTACACTAAATATGTGCACATCGTCCTTTGCAAAAGAGCCGAGTCAATAATTCAACACCCATATCTTTCCTACAGCGAATAGGTCACATCAGCTGCGTGTACTCTTCTGCAGCTCATACAACCTCCCAAACACACACAAGATGATTTCCAATTCAGTGTATGTGGTGCAAATGTAGAACTTTGATTTTTATATTGTGCCATCTGAATAGATATTTGAGTGCCTGGTTTATAGGCAAATCAACGCTACTTCTTTTTAAAAGCAGAGCAACTCTGCTGTGCTGCTCTGTTTGGGGCGAGACTTTCAGGCATTCTGGCTTCAGCTTAATCAGTGAAGTCACAACAGGTGTGTTGCCAAAGACCTCTAATGCAAAGCACCCGCTGTGGCATCAATGAGGTGCAACAATATCTTCAACTATTCTCTACTTGTGCAGCACTAAAGACCTTTGCTATACTTTGTGCTTCTGCGATAATTGCCCTGATGGATTGTATTTTGCAGTAATTACTGTGAATCTCAACATTATCCAAATAATGGCTACACTCTAAAGCAGAACTCAAGTGGACTTATTCCATTGGAATGGACTCGTTTCTTAAACTTATTTTACTGAACATCTTGCGTTGGATTTGTTACATTAGTGTTGCACCAACTGCAGTGATTATATTGTAATTACATTGCTATATGTTCTACTATAGTGGAGATCTTTCTTCGCATTTCCTATGCTGAAGTTTTGAGATTGTCCTTCCTGTTGTGCTATGAGTTTTGTGAACATTGGCCATGTACACGTCCTCAGGCATGGACCAGCATCATGTTTGAGGAGAATTGGGCTAATGGCATCATGTACATGTACTCAAGCCAAGACCAGCAGCCTGTATATAGGAGTTACAACAGGGTTCTCTCATATAGCGCTTAGCACAAAGTTAGCACAAAGTAGAAAAAGAGTTTCGCGCCGCCAGGGGAAAAGGGGGGCGGGGCTTGTGGACGCACATGCGCAGATGTGGCAAATGAATGTGGAAATTAAAATGTACATATTTTTTTCCTGTTACCTTTAAATGAATAAAATGAACTTTTCTTAAACCATGGAAGTATGTGTTAAGATTAATTAAAAAAGATAAGTAGGATTCAATAACACATTCAAATCAGTAAAATAACCTTGATTAAATCAAGTAATATCTAAAAGGGGTCCGAATCATTTTTTTCAGTGTTCCTTGTTGAAGAGAATGGGGGAGAGAGGGCATCCTTGGCGCACTCCAGTTGTTGTCCTGAACCAGTCTCCGATAGCTCCGTTGTAGAGAACTGCGCTGGAAGCTTTGTTGTAGAGGTTTTTAATGACTCTGACAAGGTTAGGGCTGATGTTGTATATCCTCATGGTCGCCCACAGCGCTGCATGCCATACCCGGTCAAAGGCTTTCTTGAAGTCGACAGACACATGGTAAAGGTGTTGTTGATGCTGCAGGTATCTTTCACTGATAATTCTTAAGTTGAATATCTGTTCTGTGGTGCTTCACCCTGCCCTGAATCCAGCCTGTTCTTCAGCTATGATCAGTTCAGCTTGAGGTTTTAACCTGTTCAATATTATTTTCAGTAGGACTTTGCTGGGATGGCTGATGAGACTGATGGTGCGGTGGTTTTGGCACATTTGGACATTGCCTTTTTTCGGAAGTGTGATGATGAGTGACTGGGTCCATGATGTAGGCCACTCACCACTCTGCCAGATTTTGTTGCATAGGATGGCGAGAGTATCGATCATGGCTTCTCCCCCTGCTTGTACGAGCTCTGCTATGATGTTGTCCACTCCGGCTGTTTTTCCTTTTTTTCAGTGCTCGAACTGCTGTCTCAACTTCTTCACGGAGGATGGGGAGCTTGTCCTCCTCCTCCATGGAATTAGGACATGTCAGGACTGTTGGATCTCCATTTGCCGTGTGGTTGTAGAGTTCAGAGCAGTATTCTGTCCACCTGTCCAAGATGTTATGTTCTTCCGTTAGGCATTCACCAGTCTTGCTCTGAATTATAGAGACTCTGGTCTGTTTTGCTCTTGTTAGTTCTTTAACAGTTTGATATGCCAACTTGGTGTTGTTGTTGGTATTCAGGCTGTTCTCTATTTCTCTGCACTTTCCTTCAACCCAGTTCTGTTTTGCTGATTGCATGCCTTTCTTGATGCTCTTGTTTAGAAAAGAAAAAGAAAAAAGAAACATGCACTTTATTAATCCCCTTGGGGAAATTCTTCTCTGCATTTGACCCATCCCTGGATAGGGAGCAGTGGGCAGCCCTGTGAGGCGCCCGGGGAGCAGTTATGGGTTCAGTGTCTTGCTCAGGGACACGCTTGTCACACATGTCAAGCAGTTCATTGGTGACCCAAGGTTTTTTCTTTGGCCGGAGTTTGCCAAGGATCTCAGTGGCTGTTTCGGTTATGACTGTGTTCAGCGTGGTGGTCATACGGTTGACGTCACTTTCTTCTGCACCTAGGATGAGTAGTGGTGCAAACCTCCCACCTATCTTTGCCTTGAAGGCTTCTGCCACCTCAGGGTCTCGCAGTTTATCCAGATCAAACTTCATTCTAGTGCACTTGGAGCTTTTGATGTTCTTTAAGCGTAGGCGAAAAGACATCAGGACAAGGTCGTGGTCACTCCCAATGTCTGCTTTTGGAAAGCTGAGCATCCTACCGGTGTTAACGCTTGAACGAAAGCGCTTCTTGTCCATGATGTAATCGATCTGATTGTGGTACTTTCCACCGGGGCTATGCCAGGTCCATCGCCTGGAGGCCTTGTGGGGGCCAAGTGTGTTCACCAGCAGCAGGTTGTTGTACCTGGCAAACTCCAAAAGCCTTAGACCTCTGTCGTTGGTCTCTGTGTTGCCGTATGGACCACATGCGTCTTTCCAGTTGGTATAGGCGTCCTCTCCAACCTTTGCATTCCAGTCTCCTTGTACTATCATGATGTCTTTCTTTGGAGTTTGATCTAGGACTGCTTGTAGTTGGTCATAAAACTCTTCCACCTCACTGTCCTCGTACGTGGATGTTGGGGCATAGGCCTGGATGATGGTGATGTTGAATGGGGTTGCTCTCATACAAATGGTAATGAGTCTACTTGAGACTGGTCGGCAGGCCATGACAGTGTCCTTAATGTTTTTGTGGACAAGGAAACCAACACCCTGCTGGTGTTTGTCTTCCTTGCCACTGAAATAGAGCTTGTGGCCTACATCGGTTGATGTTTCACCGAATCCTCTCCAGCGTAGCTCACTGATACCTAATATATTCCAGCGGTATTGGTCCATTTCGTGGGTTAACTCTTCGAGTTTCCCATCAGCAGTTAGTGTTCTTACATTCCAGGTTCCCACTACTATGTTGTCTCTAGAGCGGAATCTGCAGAGTTTCCCAGTAGTACATTTTTCACCTCCGTCCTGGTGGCTAACAGTAGGCGCAGTCCTTGGTGACCCGGGCGACGACCGAGCCGGTATAGGTAAAGCTGTGGTTGTCATCATATGGTGTGTCTTGGGCAATTAAACCTGGCGGCGCCCATCCCTCTCCCGGTTGGGTGCAGTTTAACGTCATACCCAGGATATACGGGGGTATACAGGACATACAGGGGTAAACTTACCTACTTTCACTTAAAGTAGCTGCAGGGTGATACTAATTTTCGCCAATAGGTGGCAGTAGCGTTTTTTGGCATGACTGGCGCTGTAATTCTTGTCTAAGACAAGCAAGTTAGACTAGTGGACTTCAGTGGACTTGGTGGACTTCACATAGAGATGGCTGCACTGGGATCTTTGGGAACTCTTCTACAGGACAGCGGGTTGACCAGTGCCCTTGTGGAAGCAGGAGTGGCATCTTCTGGTACAGCAGAGTCCTTTCTGTCTGCATCAAGTGTTACCAGGACAAGAAATGCTCATCATATCACAGCCTGCAGCCTGTACCAACTAATGAAGGAAGCATTCCTTGACCACTGCTCTTCTGAGACTGATATTAGATCTTACCTTCGAAGACTGGTGTGAACAACGGAAGCTAGCAAGTCCACAGTTCAAGTTCTGGAGTCTGGTGCTGGACATGGAGCTCACCATTTTCACCCTGATCCGCTCATTCAGAGAAGGAAACTTCAACTTGTATCGTGAAGCTCTTTCAGAACTAATTTCTTACTTCTTAGCGAACAATAATGTCAACTATGGACGATGGGTCCCAATTCACCTTCGAGATATGATGTCCCTGGAGCATCAACATCCAGAAGTGGCCAAAGAGTTTCACAAGGGTAACTTTATCATTCACAAATCCAGAAGAGAATTCTCTGCACTGGCAATTGACCAAGCACATGAGCAAAATAATGCAGTTATCAAAGGAGATGGTGGAGCAATTGGATTAACAGAAGATCCTGTAGCACTTCGCAGATTAATGGTAGCTGGACCTGAAGTGAGTCGTCTTGTAGCTGAATATGAAACTATGTCCGGTGAAGATGCCACAAACAGTAGCAGACATCATGAGCAGACACAGAGTGCTCAGAGATCTTTCTTTTTAAAGGTGAAAACACTCATTGTTGTGTTACAAGAGATGAGCAACCCTTTCCAAGAGTTAGCTGACCTAATAGCGCTTGACATAGAATGTTGCTGATCCCATTCATGCTGTAGGAGCCAAATGGGATCACACTATGTTACTGAATATGTACACTGGGTGGTGCTGTTCCGTGTTCCTGGATTAGCTATTTATGCAATCAGAACACGAGTGTCGGCAGGTGTTGGACCCCGGAAAAGGGCAAATGGTTTTGACCGCTTTATGGCAATGTCGGGCTTCGAGCTACACAAGGGTAATAAGAGACCATATGTACGTTCTACCATTTCCTACCATTGCTGAAACAAAATAAATCATATTATACCATACAACCTGTCGTGGATCCCTGAATCAAGACAAATAAACACAAACAGATCGAGGCACAACAAAGGAGCGCGTCAGCCAGAACCATCCGGAGGGAAAAGCACCTCAGTAGCCCAGGTAAGGGACCGGGCTCCTTTAACAACAGTCAAAACCTGGCTCCAGAGCGGCTGCGGGGGGAACCTTGTTTGGGAAACTGCGGCACGTTGGGACGTAACGGAGGAGAGGCCAGGACGAGGAGAGCTGTCGGAAGCTGGTTGGATTTCGGTTGGAGGGACGGAGCTACGTCGCTGGTGCTGGCTGCATCGGGACGGAGCCGCGCTGGTTGGAGGACGGAGCTACGTCGCTAATGCTACAGCGGCTGCGGAGCATCAGACCACCGGAGCAACGCACGGCGCCCAACGCAAGGAGGTATATGGAGCGCTACACTGTTTATGGATATTTACATTGTGTGCGCACATAGCGGGACAATAAACCCACTGCATTGGTTGCCGAAGCAGGCGGACAGAAACTAAAGACTTGTGCATTTGACGGGTTGTTGTGACGGACTATTGACAATTTATTATGGAGATGCGTGACACGGTGGTGGGCGAGGCTTATGATAATCATGGGCAAGCTGATAAACTCAGTGTGGCTGGTGGTGTTGAAGCACAAATGAAAAAGCGGGTTGTCAAGCTCACTGCTAGAGCGCTTGCCGATAAATTAGAAACTTTGCAAAATGGCAGAAAAGCGAAGTTAGCTAAAGCAACTACCAAAAGAAAAGAAATACAATGTTTAATAGCTAAGGGTGATAAAACCCAGGTACAGGGTGTTCTTAGAGAGCTAATTGAGGTGTGTGAGGAAGCAGAAGGCATGCATACCTATCTGTTGGGTATGCTACCATGTGAAGAAAGGGAAAAACATGAAACGTGGTTCAAAGCTAAAATGATGTTCAATAATGAATGTGTTGCAGATACAAACAGGTGGGTTTTATCCAATGCAGGAAATATGTGTGGAGATGGGGAGGATGGTATTGATCCTGGTGACAGTGTTTCCAACGTGGTTAGCAAACACTCAAGCCATAGGAGTAGTAAAAGTGGTAAATCAAGCTCCACCTCGTCTGCAAGGATAAAGACCGAGGCAAATAGAGCGGCACTGGCCACTCGCGCAGCAGCTTTAAAGGAGAGCCATGCTTTGGAGGAGCAAGAGCAACAGCTGAGGAGGAAAAGGGAGCAGTTTAATTTGGACACTGAGCTAGCTGCTTCCACCGCTATGTTGGCAGTATTTCAGGCCTCTGACCTGAAAGTTCATTCGCAAGGACCCTCAGATGGCATGGCTTCCTATTTCGAACGGGAAAAAAGGAAAACGGAATTTATCAACACCTTAAATCCTATGGCAAAGGAGTACAGGCCGGAAGGAAAAAAGCAAACCGACATGTCAAAATGGCAGTTGTCACAGGATAAACTACCGGCAAGGGAGGTGCGACCAAAGGAAACTGAGCAATGGTTCAAACCTACTTCACAACCGCAATGCAGTCCCAATGAACAGCATCAGGAAAACAATATATGGGCCACGCATAGTTTTCAGCACCAATTAACAGCTCCTCAGTTAAAGGACGAAGAAAGGCATTCCATGAATCCCCATCGAATCAGTCAAATTCCGCCTGCAGACATACTTGGCATCATGCACAGGCAAAATGAAATAACGGCCGCGCTGGTGCACCAGCAGCATTCATCATCTCTGCCACCACGAGATATTCCCACATTCGAAGGGGACCCTCTACAATACAAAACCTTTATTAAAGCATTTGAACAAGGAGTGGAGGAAAAGGCAGGAAGAGCGGATTGTTTGTATTACTTGGAACAGTTTACCAGAGGACAGCCACGAGAACTGGTGCGGAGCTGCCAGCATATGGCTCCGGAGCATGCATATGCAGTGGCTAAGGGTCTTCTCCAAAAACACTTCGGAAATCAGTATCAGATTGCATCAGCATACATGGAAAAGGCGTTGTCCTGGCAAGCAATAAAATCCGAAGATGGTAAAGCGCTTCAAGCCTATGCCTTGTTTTTGCGTGGTTGCTGCAATGTTATGGAGGAGCTCCAGTACATGCAGGAACTGGATATGGCTCCAAACATGAGAGCCATTATGTTGAAGTTGCCGTTCAGAATGAGGGAGCAATGGAGGACCACAGCTCATGGTATAATGGAAACCACCAACCACAGAGCTCACTTCGGGGATCTGGTCACATTCATTGAGCGTCGTGTCGGAATCCTTTCTGACCCTCTGTTTGGTGACATACAGGACATGTCAACCGGTGTGGCCGGTACTAGGTTTAAATCTCAGCCCAGCAACAGAGGGAGAGGAAACATTGTTGCCACCACCGTAACCTCTATGGACTGGCCTAAGGAAGCTAGAAAACGTGCATCAGATCAAGAGAAGACTGAGAAATCTGGATGCCTTTGCTGTGCTCAAAACCACTCGTTGGAGGAGTGTGAACGCTTTAATGGACGGGAGCACGAGGAAAAACTACACTTGCTGAGGGAACATGGAGTGTGCTTTGCCTGCTTATGTGTTGGTCACATGAGCCGAGGTTGCGAAAAGCGCTTGTCTTGCGAAGTGTGTGGTAAAGCTCATCCCACTGTGCTTCATATCAAAAGGCAAATACCAGCTCGGGAACAGTTAAAAGAACCATGTGAGGACCAGTCATCAACACTGAAAACCTGTGGACGTACAGGGACCGGTAAGGACCGGTGTGTTCTATCGATTCTCCCTGTAAAGGTGAAATCTGCAAGGGGAAATCGCATTATTAAAACTTATGCCTTCCTGGATCCTGGTAGTTCAGCCACATTCTGCTCAGAACAGCTAATGCAGAAGCTGAATATTACAGGCAAAAGAACCAATTTTCTGTTGCAGACAATGGGGCAGGAATCGGTAGTTCCAGCCTACACCGTGAGTGGTTTGGAGGTATCTGGTCTGGACAGTAAGGACTTTTACAGTCTACCAGATGTGCTAACGCAGAAGGAAATGCCAGTCACTGCTGATAACATGGTGACACCTGAAGAGCTCACTACATGGTTATATTTGTCAAAGGTTCACATTCCAAACCTGAACGCAAGCGTGGGCCTGTTGATTGGGACCGACGCTCCCAAGATATTGGAACCTTGGGAGGTCATTAACAGCCATGGGAATGGCCCGTACGCTATCAAGACAGTGCTAGGGTGGGTTGTTAATGGTCCGCTGAATAGAAGCAGTGGTACGGTAGGGGCAGATATTTCCTCTGCTACAGTAAACAGGATATCTGTGTGCAGACTGGAGAAAATGCTGGCCAATCAGTACAATCATGAGTTCAATGAAAAGACGGAGGAGAAGGAAATGTCCCGAGAAGACCTCAAGTTCCTGGAAACAATGGAGCGTGCGGCAGTACTTCAGGATGGGAAATATTGTTTGAAGTTGCCCTTCAGGAAACAAGAGGTCTATCTGCCCAATAACTTGGTTGTGGCCAGGCAAAGGATTCAGGGCTTGAGAAAAAGGTTTCTTAACAACACACGTTTGCACCAGGAGTATGCAGGGTACATGAACAAACTCATCAGTAAAGCCTACGCGGAGCAAGTACCTCAGCAACAACTGCATTGTGGGAAAGGGAAGGTGTGGTACATTCCCCATCATGGCGTATACCATCCAAGGAAGGAATCCCTTCGAGTGGTGTTCGACTGTGGAGCCACATTTCAAGGGGCATCATTGAATAATGAACTATTGCAAGGTCCTAACCTCACAAGCTCACTCCTTGGCGTTCTTACTCGCTTCAGACGGGAACCTGTTGCCTTCATGGGTGACATTCAAGCCATGTTCCACCAGGTGAGGGTGGCGGAAGAGGACAGAGATTTTCTTCGTTTTCTCTGGTGGCCAGATGGAGATGTTACTAAAGATCTAAGGGAGTATAGAATGACCGTACACTTGTTTGGTGCCGTGTCATCGCCCAGTTGTGCAAGCTATGCATTGAGAAAAACTGCTGAGGATAACAAGTCTGAGTTTGCGACCGAAGTGTCACTATCTATCAAGCATGATTTCTACGTGGATGACTGCTTAAAGAGCGCAGCCACGGAAGGAGATGCTATCCGGATAATAGCAGATCTTGTTTCTTTATGTCGGAAGGGCGGCTTCAACTTGGAAAAATGGATCAGCAGTAGTCGTGTTGTTTTGCAAACCATTCCAGAGGATCAAAGGGCCAAGGATCTGAAGTTATTGGACTTGGACCGAGACAAACTACCAGTAGAAAGAGCTCTGGGGCTGCAGTGGTGTGTGGAGACTGACTCTTTCAGGTTCAAGATGGAGTTAAAACAACAGTCTTTCACCAGACGTGGTATGCTGTCAGTTACTAGCTCAGTGTACGATCCTCTGGGTTTCCTGGCACCAGTCACTTTGCTGGCTAAAATGATGCAGCAAGAACTCTGTAGGAGAGGTTGCGGCTGGGACGATGCTTTACCACAAGACATCTTACCCCAATGGAAACAGTGGTTGGAGGATTTGGATCAGCTGGCTGCATTCAGTGTGAAAAGGTGCATTAAGCCAGTGGACTTTGGGGAGGTCAGACATACCCAACTACATCACTTTGCTGACGCTAGCGAAGGTGGATACGGAACTGTAACATACATCCGGATGTTAAATCAGGAAAAACGCATCCAGGTCACCTTGTTGCTCGGTAAGGCCAGAGTGACGCCACTGAAGGCCGTAACTATACCGAGGCTTGAGTTATCAGCGGCCGTCCTTGCTGTTCGAGTGGATGCGATGTTGAGGAAAGAGTTGGACCTACAGTTGGAGGATTCAGTGTTTTGGACCGACAGCACTGCAGTGTTGAAATATCTTAACAATGAGGACAGGCGCTTTCACACGTTTGTGGCTAACAGAATTTCAACCATCAGAGAAACATCTGAGCCGTCACAGTGGAGACATGTCGCTTCCAAGGACAATCCAGCTGACGACGCGTCAAGGGGAATCAACGTCTCAGACTTTGTGAAGAATAGCAGGTGGCTTGAAGGCCCTGCGTTTCTCTGGAAACAAGAGGAGGACTGGCCTAGGAATGTGTTGGAAGTCTCAGTGGACTCAGACGACCATGAAGTAAGGAAAGAGGCGACAGCAAATGTCATTAGTGTACTTGACATGTCTAATCCTACTGACCAACTTATTACCTACTTTTCCGACTGGAGGAGGCTCAAAACAGCAGTCGCTTGGTACCTCAGGTTAAAGACTATGCTGTTGGCGCAGACTCGTCAGAGAAAGCAGTTGGAGGCATCTGTGGCTAATCAGTCAAAGGACACCAGCCGGACTATGTCGAAGCGGGCTGCTACACGACAGAGTGTCACAGAGGAGCCAAAGATGTTGAGCTTGACACTTGATGATCAAGTAGCAGCAGAAATCGCCATCATTCGCTACTGTCAGCGACAGAGATTTAAGGAGGAGATTGCTGCCCTGTCGTCCAGGAAAACAACAGTGAGCCGGCGGAGTCCAGTGTATAAACTGGATCCAATTTTGGAGGATGGACTCTTGCGAGTTGGAGGGAGGCTGGGAAGAGGAGCAATGCCTGAAGAGGCCAAACATCCACTCATCCTCTGCAAAGATCAACATGTATCTACGCTCATTCTCCAGCATATACACCGCAACCTGGGCCACGGTGGACGGACTCATACACTGTCCACGGTGAGGAAGAGGTTTTGGATCACAAACGCCAACTCAGCTGTCAGAAAGGTCATAGCCGAATGCAGCTTTTGTCGACGCTACAATGGAAGAGTGATGGAACAAAAGATGGCAGATCTTCCTAGAGTGAGGATCCTTCCTGATCTACCGCCATTCACCAACACAGGAGTAGATTACTTCGGACCAATTGAAGTAAAGAGGGGAAGGTCAACCTGTAAACGATACGGTGTTGTTTTTACCTGTATGGCGTGTAGAGCCATCCATCTGGAGGTAGCAGTCTCGCTGGAAACAGACGCATGCATCAATGCTTTGCGGCGTTTCATCAGCAGGAGAGGACAGGTGGTGCACCTAAGGTCAGACAACGGGACCAACTTTGTTGGGGCAGACAGAGAACTAAAGAAGTCACTCGCTGCTCTGAATCATGATCGGATTCAGGGAGTTTTGTCACAGGCTGGAATTCGTTGGAGTTTTAATCCACCAGCAGGTTCACACCATGGTGGGGTGTGGGAACGGCTGATCCGCCTGATAAGAAGGGTTCTCAGCTCCGTTCTCCGTCAGCAGAATGTGGATGATGATGGACTCCATACAGTGTTCTGCGAAGCAGAGGCTATTTTGAACGACCGACCAATTACCAAGCTCTCGGATGACCTCAATGACTTGGAACCACTCACACCTAATCATCTACTTCTCTTGAAGGGTAAACCAGCTTTGCCACCTGGAGTGTTCGAGCCTCATGATCAGTATGGAAGAAGAAGATGGAGACAGGTGCAGTACCTCTCAGATCTTTTCTGGAAGAGATGGGTGAAGGAGTACTTACCCTTGCTGCAGGAGAGGCAAAAATGGAATCAGAAGAAAAGAAGTTTGGTTGCTGGAGATATTGTGGTAATCATGGATCCTTCAGCTCCCCGTGGTTCATGGCCACTTGGCAGGGTTTTGGAAGTATTTCCTGACCAAAAGGGACTTGTGCGCTCTGTGAGATTACAGACAAAATCTAACACAATTGAAAGGCCGGTAACAAAACTGTCTCTGCTACAGGGGGTTTAAATGCATGTATCTGTACTGGACTTGGTCGTAACTCAGCCTTTTTTGTTTTGGCTCCTTTTTTGGTATTCTGTTTGAATTGTTATGTCTGCCTGCATTATCAATTAGGGGTCGGTGTGTAGGAGCCAAATGGGATCACACTATGTTACTGAATATGTACACTGGGTGGTGCTGTTCCGTGTTCCTGGATTAGCTATTTATGCAATCAGAACACGAGTGTCGGCAGGTGTTGGACCCCGGAAAAGGGCAAATGGTTTTGACCGCTTTATGGCAATGTCGGGCTTCGAGCTACACAAGGGTAATAAGAGACCATATGTACGTTCTACCATTTCCTACCATTGCTGAAACAAAATAAATCATATTATACCATACAACCTGTCGTGGATCCCTGAATCAAGACAAATAAACACAAACAGATCGAGGCACAACAAAGGAGCGCGTCAGCCAGAACCATCCGGAGGGAAAAGCACCTCAGTAGCCCAGGTAAGGGACCGGGCTCCTTTAACACATGCCAAAATGGTTGCTACACATCACCAGCGGGGCAAAGAGCAGTTACGGTCATTTATGAACGGGCTACAGAATGCTAACAAATCAACATTCTACCATCCAATTAAGAAGAACCCAGTTTCTTTCTTCAAACAAGTCTTTCAAGAAGCTGGGGGAAATTCCAAAGAGAAGATACTTAAAGATGACTGTCATCTGTTCTCACAACTTTATCTCATGCCAGAGTAGGCAGTATGATTTGCAAGAATTATTCATGCATGAGAACCAGTCATTTCCTGCATCACTTAGTGATAGTGGCAAACTTCATACATGTCAGAAGTCTCAACTGGTTGAAATTCTTCAAAAAAGTGAGCATGCCAGATGGAGAACCATTAGGAGATGCAATCATCATAGATGGCTCAGCACTCATAAATACATTACCTCCACGCACCTCCAAGACATTTGATGCATGTGCCAGAGAAGATATCATCAAGAAGGTGGCATCCTATGGTGCCAAGTACAAAAGGGTGAATGTGGTGTTTGATGTGTACAATAAGTCAAGTCTGAAAGCATAAGCCAGGTCAAATCGTGGGCAGGGAATGAGAAGAAGGGTCTCAGGAATCAGCAAGACACCAAATAACTGGAGGAGTTTTCTTCGAGATGACAACAACAAGACCGAGCTGTTTCACTTCCTAGCAGATAAAATATGTGATGTCACAAAAGGAGAAGATGGCATTAGCAATACAAGGAAATACCTGGATGCTATGTCCCCATGCTCTCATGAGGAAGCAGACACCCGAATATTTATACATGCCAGTGATGCAGCAATGGAAGTCCCTCATCATCAAGGCTGATGACACTGATATCCTTGTCATAGCGATATCTATACTGCCATCCTTTCAGGCCATTGGTCTTGAGAGTATGTATATTGTGTTTGGCCAAGGAGCCAGTGTTCAATGGATTCCAGTCCATGAAGTAATAGCTGCAATTGGGACTGACAAAGCCAGTGGATTACCATACTTTCATGCATTCACAGGCTCGATTCCACCAACTCAGGCAGCCCTGAGAGAACATGCAAAGTGCGATGCTTATCAAGCTGGGATCATCTGGGGCGAGACAACTATCTCTAGGCCAGACATCGGCAGTCCTGCTGATTGTGGGTGGGCACAGAAAGGAGAGAAATGACAGGTATGTTGGTCGACGTTACCCCCCATCGCAGCCAGTTGTCAGGAACTGGCCAAGTGTTCCTGTAAGAAAAGTTGCCATGGGAGGTACAAGTGCTTTCAGTTCGGACTTCCATGTACAGCACTCTGCAGCTGCATATGTGAGCAGTAGCAGTTGGAAGATGAATGCGCCCAATGACCGTACCTTTGTGTGGAGTTACTGCAGACATTCAGATTGAAATAATACCCCCTGAACAGTGATATTGACATGAATGAACCAACATTTTGTGCTACATATTAGTTTGAGGCTAAGTCCTCAGCAATTGTAAGTCAAATTGCATTTAAAGAACTGAAAAACTATTTTTTTTAAACTAAACGAAATGTTCATGTTACATTTGGTTATAATCACTTTATGGCAACTGCAAAATTGTTGATTTTCATATCAGTTCAGTATCTAGTGCTGTACAATAAATAGTTTCCGTCCAGATTGACTAGTCTAGCAATGTTTAAGTTAATATGTTATAGAGTTACAAGTTTCTGTTTGCCATCCATGCTGACTAGACTAGTCTGGCAATGTTACACATTTACCTTTAATAGCAAATGTATTATTGTTAGATTAATTAAGTGTCCAGTGCCATACAGTTTGTTTTGTTCAGTTTGATATCATATAGTTGTAATGTTCAATTTGAACATAGTTGAAGGAAATTATTTTAATAAAAGAGTTGAATTATCAATTGACACTTATATTCATTAATTTTTCCACTAAATGTCCAATTATATCAGCACATTCATTATTCTAGTGTTATAGCTTTGGATAATTATTAAAGCATATTGTATAACATATAAATAGACACCAAGATAATTTAAATCAGGGAAATACAAACAGTTTTATGAAGAAAACAAAAATGTTGGAGACCCAATGAGTATCGCCCTGCAGCTACTTTAGGTGGACGTAGGTAAGTTTAAAAGTCACACAAAGCGTTTGAAATTATAATAACCAGAAAATAATGGTGGCGGGGGGCAAGGTATAACACAAACTAATACAATAACAATTTTGCAAATAATTGTAGCCATTACAATGTCCAGGGTGCCACACTGGCACATCAATAACTTAGATTTTCTTTCTAAATCATCAAAATTGTTCAAAATTGAAAAAATTTACAAAATTGTATTAGACTTTTCAGAAGTCTAATAAAGTAGCATATGGGTTAGGGTTAGGGTCCAGAGTACTTAGAAACATATAAATAGACACCAAGATCATTCAAATCGGGGAAATACCAACAGTTTTATGAAGAAACTAATTTTTGGAGAGCCAATTGGCGGCCATCTTGAAAAATAGCCGCCATCTTGGATTTTTGAATGGCCAATCGGGCAGATTTGACCAAATACCTCTGGAGAACAACTCCACCAAATTTCATGCTTGTATCAAAATTTGCACGATTCTTATAAAAAAAATGCTTTTATCTGCCCCACTATTGTCCATGTTCAGTTTGTTGCAATTCAGCAGCACTTGCTGGACTATGTTTGAAGGCCATCTTGATACGCGCCGTCATTCGTTGCGATTCTAATGCCGTGTTCACACCAAAACAGTTGCGAATATTCGCAACGCCACTTCGCCTATATCGCGCCACCCGGCAAAAAACTCGCTCTAGTGGTTAATTCGTTTTTCGCAACCATCGCTGGGGAAAGGGGGCGGGGCTTATCTCCATGTCAGTGAAAACATTTACTATTTCTGCCATTGACCATTGAAATAACCACTAGTTCTGCTTTATACTTGTTGAGAAAGTCCCACACACGTCGGAACATCAAACGCCCCCGTGTCTGGGTTCATAATATTATCCGTAGTCGTGTCTGGGTTCATAATATTATCCGTAGTCGCACACAGCTCCGACTCCTCCGGGACGAGTGTCTGAATGAAGCCGCTTCCAGCACTCCTTCAGCGGACCCGCAGTTTGATTCAGTGACGGCAGAACGGCGGTGATGCCGGGCGGAGCTTCTCAACGCTGATTGGCTTTCGCAACTCCGCGTCGGGCGAATTTTTCGCTGGCGATGAATTATTTCATCGCTAGCGAAATACTCGAATATTCGCAACGCCATTTCGCCAGTATCGCGCCACCCGGCGAAAAATCCGCTTTTTCGCAACCTAACGCGGCTGTGCATTGACTTAACATGTAATCTGGACGCGCGAATATTTCGCAACTCTTTTGGTGTGAACACGGCATTAGGACGCTGGTTGTTGGCTGCATCAATGCTGTGTAACGCCTTTAAGGTATACTTCAGGCTCGTAGTACTCCGGTGATAAGACAATTCCAGTTTGCACTGGTTACAAATAGCTTTGCTTTTATCAATTACGCCGTCTGGTAGAGATTTAAAATGAAAATGTCCATTTAAAAGTGCAGCACCTGTGTGCAGTAGTGTTAAGCCCCTCCCAATGCTAAAAAACAACAACATGCTGTTAACGCATGATAAAATCATTGTTGGAGTTAATGGATTCCTACGTTAACGTATTTATAACGCGTTACCATGCCCAGCCCTAATATATAAATATATATATATATATATATATATATATACACAAGATATTTGCAGTTTGTGTGAGCTAACTGTGCTAACATTGCAAACTCCACTATATCTTTGTTTGCTGAATCTTAATTCCTTATTTTGCAACTTTAATCTCACTCTCAAAGAGAAATATTCAAAAGGAAAAAAATGTTTTTACATTTCTGTCTGTAACTACATCCACAGACTGCACTGTAGCAGTAACCATGGCAACAATCAGCCTCTGGCCAGCCATCGACAATTTAATCAGCAGCAAATTAAATGTAAAATTAGAAAAAATCTTTCACAGCAGAGTGCTTGTTTGCAACATCTTATGGCATCAGATAAACTCTTAACACAAGCCCACTTGAAGGCACCGTCAGTGTCAGAGGCATGAACAATCTGATGAAAAGTCAAGGTGTTATCGGTGTAAAATTTTGACAGGAATGTTAAGATATTTCTTCTTTGGACCTCGGTGTTGGACCAAGCAACATGGCTAAAAAAACAAGAGAAAATGTCACAGTCTTCCTGCTTCCAGCAGCAGCCTGAGCACAGTAATGGAGTTTGAAAGAACAACACATAATAGCACAACAACTCCTCGTTCTGCCACTTATTTCCCTCACCGACACATTAAGTTGAAGGAGGAGAGCAGATGACTGCCGAGCAGGAAGGAGATTCATTTTGCTCTGTAAGTGGAGCATAGCTGATGGCTGGAGAAAGGGGGCGATGGTATGGGCACAAAAGGATGTCATCCGCGGGGTATTTTTAGAGCGTAAGGTGCACTGATAACTGGCTGCCATTGCAATCAGCCTGCAGGTTCCCAGCAATAATAACTGCTCTCATTCTGCAGATTCAGTCAGAGTGAAACCTTCTCATGCAGAGAAACCACGGCAAGATGATTGACTCTCTCACACACTGGCACATAAATGGAGGCTCGTGAGTGCCAAAGTAAGTGAGCACAAACACTGATCAAGCTCTCAATCGGCAAGTCAAGATATGAGAGTGAACAACAGATGTGTAGGCATACAGAGTGTTTCGGGAGCAACATTTGGTCCTGGTCTGTGTTAGTATTTTCTCTAAAAGAAAAGAGGACGAGATACCCTGGGACCCTCCCGAGAAAGAAGCTCATTGAGTCAATTTAAGGTTCAGCAGTCAGTTATGTTCATGATCTTTTAGGCTTTTTGCCGGGCGTCTGCGATCACCCCCAGGGACAAGTTAAAGTAGTGGGTCCCAGCCTGTGGGTCTTAAGTGTCTTAACCTCTAATCATTGCTTACTTCTTGTAAACTACTGTAAATTATTCTGTGAAAACAAGGGTGAAAATAATCTATCTTTGGTACAACTGGTAGACATTTGCAACCAATGAGAGGGGGTTGCAAGTAGAAATAGTTTTGTTTACAGGGGTCACAAGCCAGAAAGATTGTGAAGCATGGGGTCAAAGGGCAGGTTGAGATTCACATGCCATGCTATGAAGGTCGACAGAGTTATTCACAGCTGTTATTATACTGACATTCTAGCCATGAAGCGGTTCCTTTCTTAAAGAACTTAATTGTTAAGAATTATGTAAGGACAAATGTATTCCAAAGTTATAAGGAGGCTTCAACAGTATAACTCAGACTGTAATAATAATAATAATAATAATAATAATAATAATAATAATATCAATTAAATATATAAAAAATGTTGAATCTATCCACTAAAGAAGTATATATGTGGACAAAGACAAGTTGACCCCCAACTCTATAACATTTAAAAGGAGTGCAAGTGGTTCAGGCAACCCAGGAAATTAATGGATCAATGGATGGATTCGTCAGCTAGGGTATTTTCTTAACAGTTCAACGTTTTTTGAGACAAGAAAAAAATATATAGCTATAAGAGAATATAGCTTGACATTACTTAGAAGGCAAAGTCTTAATAGGATTGCACTTCACCTCTAGGTCAAATCAAATGGATTTCACTCTGCTCTCCGTGGGGTTTTTCGCATGTGCAGATGCAAAATGCAAAAACACTTTCATCGTGCAGCTTTGAAGATACTGAGCAGAGGACACAGTTCCTCATGGATCAAATCCTTGATTACTTGCTATCAGAATTTTTCAGGAGCATAAACCCATTAATCTGCACTTTGAAACCTTGACTTACAGATTGATTAATGGCCACATTTGATAAGTTTCTTCAAGGAGAACTTACCAAAATGCTCCAGTTTCAGCTTCTGAAATGGAAATTTGTTGCTTTTCTCTGTTTCATGTCTTTTGGTTTTTGACTGTTGATAAACAAGACATTTGAAGATGTCACCTTCAGCTCTCAGACGTTGTAATGGGTTGTAATAAGTATTTCCCCCTTTTTTTAAACATGTAGTTGCAGACTCTTCTTTCCTGCTACTTTATATGTTTACTCCACAACATTGATAGCGTTAGCTAAATACTTTTAAATCAGATTATCATTAAAAATAAATCAACTAATCAATTATGATATATTATTATAGATTACACTACCCAGCAGCATATCATGTAAATACAATTATCCCCACCTCTACCAGCATCAACATTTAAGTAAAGTACACATTAATGCATCAATAATTATAATACAATAACATAATTTATGTTATTCTGAAATGGCCCATTCTGTATAATGAATACTTTGATGCTAATACTTTTTTTTTTACTGAAGTAGGAGTTTGCAGTTAATTGACAGTGTTGTTTTGCTACTTTTACTTAAGTAAAATATCGGAATACTTCTTCCATCATTGTCTATACTACATTACATAAACATTAATTACGTTTTCTCTCAGGTGCATCAGCTCGATCTTCCTCAACCTGAGGTATTTTAGAGACGATACCTCCACCTGCTGGTCATACATGTGTATAATAAATAATAATTGAATATAGTACTTCTTATTGTATAGACTTGACAAGCTACTTTACTTCACTTTGATGCCTTTGGCTCTTTTAAATAATTCAGCACTCAACAGGAAAACCCCTGTGCACGTTACTTGCACACATTTGTGCAACATTTGCATCTCCAACTTTGCTTTATTTTAACTTCATTTTTTATTTTTAACGACTTAACTTAATTTGTAACGACTTAACAAACAACTATTGATAAGTGCTCCTTTTATATTCGTATTTTCTGAAGATACTTTCAGACTTTCACACACAGTTGATAAACACCAACAAACCTGACGCCGACGGTTGGGGCGCACACCGGAAGTGGGCGGGTCATCTCCTCCTCGCAGCTCGGACAGACATGGCGTTCTCGCTAGCTGGCGGCAACACGGACTCGACGATGGTTCTCCTAACGCGGCAAACAAAACACCGCTCGTGGATGTTCTGTTTTCTTCTCGCGGTGTGTCTAACGTTGCCGCCGGTCTCGGCGAAGCGGGACAGCCTCCGAGAAGTGACCGACGGGTCGTGGGAGGAAATCTTGACGGGAGAATGGATGATTGAATTGTCAGTGTCCAGCTAACGGCTGTTTTCTAACGGCTGTTTGTAACGGCTGAGCTTGTCACTTGGTTACTTTAGCATGAGCTCCTTTAAGATCGTAGATTATCGGTGTCCGGTCATACTTGAGCCGTAATGCTCTCTCTTGTTTATTATCTTCCCCAATTTAGTCCCGACACGTTGCTGAATGTCTCGCTAAGCTAAGCCGCTGCCATCTTTACTGAGCTAACCAGCTTACTACAGAGTTGTATGCTCGCCAGTTAGCCGATGAACTCGCTAATAAACGTACACAGTCGGGTCGTCGGTACATTTCAACGTGTCCTCTCAGTAATCAGCGTGTGTAACGTGACTTTGCCGTTTTATCTGCGTATCTTACTCGTGAAACTTGATACCCCCGCAGCTACGCGCCCTGGTGTCCGGCGTGTCAGCAGCTCCAGGCGGCGTGGAAGGAGTTCGCGGACTGGGGGGAGGACATGGGGGTCAACATAGCCAAGGTGGACGTGACGGAACAGCCCGGTAGGCTTGACTCGCCTCTGGCAGCTAGCTACACTGACTCCTGCATGCAATACAGAACTGTCAAAGAAGTACAGCAGCCCTGCTTTACTTCTTTAACAGTTCTGTGTTGCATGCGGGAGTAATGCATGTAATACCTCACAGCAGCTCTGCAGTAAACACCATATAAGTAACCTGTAATGTACATTTTTGTTGTTGAAACTGTCAGAAGTGTTATAGTCTGTGTTTTTATACTCTGGTCTTTAAAGTAGACACACTATTAGTCAACAGCAATACAAACTAGAGCCTCTGACATTACCTTACAGTTTAGTCAACAGTCAACAAAAAGCTTCACTATAACCTTCATGAAGGTTAGATTTATGGAAAATATGTGGACTTTTGTAGCATTTGCTAAAGGCGCAATTAAAATATTGCCCTGCTCATTGATTTTGCAACATTCTTTAAAATTATTATATATTTAAATTATTTAAAAACAGCCAGAAATATCAAAGGGACCGTAACCACAGTCTTGATGGTATATAACGTCAGTATGGTTCAGGTGTTGGATGACATTTTATGAGTTTCAAAGGCAACATAAGGCCACTTACTGAGGTACTAAAACCCCCAGATAGTTGCTACCAGATTGCGTCAGTTTTATCTCCGTGCAAAGTTGTGATTGATTGTTGAATTGTCTCAAAATACCCGAAGGAACAGTGGTCACATGCTGACTCTCAAAATATTGACTCAAACACAGGTTATTTTTGGTTAACAGTGCAGCAAATGACATCCTTAAATAAGACTCCTTTAGAAAGATCTGTATGAGCTTTAACAAAGTGATATTCACCTCAGGGCTACTTTATTTTACAGTGTATCGTGTGTGAATGTTTTTTCTCCCCCAGCTCTGTGTGAATCGTTCATGTAAGCCAGTGGCAGTGAAGCTTCTATCAAACATTAATTCGGCCTGCCAAGTCTGACTCAAAACTAAACTGAAATAAATTTCACCCATTTCCTTCCTGCATACTGACTGTACTCTGTCTCCTCTCTCTCTATCAGGGCTGAGCGGGCGATTCATCATCACTTCACTTCCGACTATTTACCAGTAAGTTCTTAGATATTCTGTGTTTTTTTTTTGCTTCCTCTTGCGTGTGGCTGCTTGTGGTGTATGTAAGACGGATGTGCATTATCATCATAGTGGGTTTAACTAAGTTTTGAATGTACTTTTAGCTCATCAGATGTCACATTAACTCGAACAAGACTAGATCTTGTTGTTTGCTTCAACATAATCATTAAGGGGAAAAACGTCTTCATTTGTTAGCATAAATGCAATGTGAGTTTCTGAAATATGCCACAGTTGGGGTTAGCATAATGTAAATATCTTAATTATTTTCAGTCAATGGGAGCAACTTATCTCTATCGAGTCATCGATCTATGATTTATTCTGATTAACCATTCAATCTAAAACAAAAAGTTGTGAAAAGTAATGATAATTAAAAATAATCTTTGAATCAGTGATAGAGCTGTATAAAACATGGTGGTGAAGCAGGTGCTTTTGGGTCATCTTCTTCTGGGTTATGTGGGTCAAAACACTTAATGTTCTTAAAATGTTTTGTGTTTGTGTTTTAGCTGTATAGATGGCGTCTTCAGGAAGTACCAGGGAGCTCGCACTAAGGACGACTTCCTCAGCTTTGTTGATGATCAGAAGTGGAAAGCAGTAGAGCCAATTTCATCTTGGTTCGGGCCATCTTCATTTCTGTGAGTATTCACAGCTTTATTTGATCATGACGACGAAGATACTAATGATGAAGTGTAAGGTTACACAGGGCTCATTTTCCATTTCCTTACAAACATGATATACACACATTGTACATCAATATCAAAAGACACTCTTCTGGTTATCATTAAATGTATAATAAGACTGATATGTCCCAGCCCTAAGGACACACACGGTGATACAGAAAACAACCTCCGATACCAGCCCTATTAGTTCTATTCTTAGTGTCTTCTCTGTTGTTGGCTTAAAAACAGAACCACAAACACCCCCTCCCGTCTCCTACTTGTTATTTTTCATGATTAGACTCTGAAGTGATGTTACAGTATGACAAATCCGTATTAAATTACATCCCATAATTTTCCTCCTCCTTTCTGGCAGAATGAATTCAATGTCTGCTTTGTTCAAGCTCTCCATGTTTATCCGGGTAAGTGATGATTTTTCTCTCTGGTAGTGCTGTCTGTCAACAGGTTGTTGTATGTAGGACGGTGTTTATTTCATTTCCCACGATCCTTTCAAAGAAGACTGTGCAGCTCAGTGTGAAATTGCATGAGGGAATCCGACTGGCTTTTACGTGCAAACTGCAACGTCACTTTGCTTTACAGGATACAGGGTAGACACATTAGACACATTAACGCTGCAGACAATACATATCGTTGGAAAGAAGAGTGAACTTACAGGAAACAGCGCTGTTGAAGCGAATCCTCCTCCCCAGTGTCTCAGGTTTTTTTTTTTTTTTTTTTTTTTTTTAACAAAGCAAAATATTAGTCTGTCCATGAGTTTACATTTTCTTTTTTTTCTTTTTGCAAACATTACAGAAAACGGGAGAAAATTATTGGACTATTTTCAGCTGCAAATGAATACACATTTAGTTCGTTACTGAGTAGTTCCGGCAGCTGGACGTTGTATGTGAGCTTGAGTCAAAAGAAACCACAGTGCAGATGTTCGTCGTAATGAGCGAACAACTCGGTGGCTTGTTGCTATATCTTATTTACCGTCCATCTACAGGCTCAAGTAAAACTGTTTTTATATTTTCCAGCGCTGTCATAACTACATGACGGAGCAGCTGGGGATTCCTGTTTGGGGGTCTTACGTTATCTTTGGTTTGGCCACTCTGTTCTCCGGCCTTGCATTGGGACTGGTGAGTACTCGCTCGGCACCTATTCATGATTTTAAAAACAGGGAAACTGTTGTGACTCTTCTTACAGCGTTCATCTATTATGAATTAATGGTTATTGTTGTATTGTCTCTGCAGTTACTGGTCTTCATAGCAGATTTTGTCTTCCCCTCACGACGCTTTTCCTCTTCAGACTACTATCAGAGTGAGTTTTTTTATGAGCATAATTAATACTGTGTTACTAAACATTTATTTTATAAACATAAATTACATTAACACAGCACAGATTTGCTAGTTGTCAGGTTTTGTTAATGGTCACTGACTGTTTTAAATGGGATTCTGCAGAAAAACAGACAATGGAGCAGGCAAGGTTAATCCAACGACAGGAGGACGAGCATGAGGCTGACGGCGAGGAAGACTACGATGATGAAGACGAGGAGGAGGAGGAGGAGGATGAGGAGGACCAGGATGAGGTCTGGAGGCGGAGGAGGAGAGGGTCCCCAGAGGGCCGCCCAGAACCTAAGGGTCAGGGTTTGTCCGACGAAGCTCTGAGGAAGAGGGTGGTGGGCAACCGTGAGGAGGAAGATGATGAGGAGGACACCTAAGGAGTCGCATGGTTCCTGCTCGTTTGAGAAGAGCATCATGGAGTCAGCCGAGTCGGAGGAGCTTAGGTCCCGAGCAGCAGCAGTGTTTACAGCAGGGAGTCTTTCAACCCCCTCTTCCTAACCTCCCCTTCTCCTTCTCTGGGCCCCCAGAAACACCTCGCTTCTTTTCTTCTCCCTCCCTGTTACTTTTTAACAGGAGCGCTTTAGACTCTCTCTCCGCCTGAGCAACGAGCTCCATCTGGAAACAGCAAAACAAAACACTCCAGACACCTGTTTCCACTTGTGGAGACAAATGGCCTGGCTGAGGTTTAGGTATGAAGTGCAGTAGAGCTGGATTTTGCAATGTTGTTTATGCTTTTTTTTTTTTTTTAAGATCTGTGTTTTATTATACGTTTATCTCAGAATTATTATACCAGGCTTGTGTTTGAGGTTTATTTTGTCAAATTTGTATTACTTAACAGCTAATGTATACATTATCGTGTTATTTTATGTTTCATATATATTTTACGAACCCAACGAATCAATGTTCACACACCAGAGTGAAAAAGAAAATATCTCAGAGTATATATAATCCTTAAGATTTCTCTCCTGGTCGATTTGACGACACCGTGGTTACGTGGGCCGGCTGTAGCTCATGGGGAGAATGGTCGTTCTCCGGTAGTAAATGACCGTCTTATTTTGTCGATGCATTTCTCCCGTGACTCCTGCACAATAAAGCCACCCTGAGTTTCTCCACTTGAATGCTTTCATTGTGAAGTCACAGCAACTGATTGCAGCTCGGATGAGTAGAAGCAGTGAGGCTGGTATCAACGAAGGCCATTTAAATCCATTGCAGAAGTGGCGGGCTAAGTCACAAATAATGAAAAATGCTGACAATAAAAGATATGAACAAACAGGGTTTAATTTCATGAGGATCATCAGGACTATACCTTTCTTAAATCTCAGCCCAGTTTCCCCCAGTCTGTGTAAAGTGTGCATCCAGGCGGTGCAGGTGCATTATGGGGCGGGAACCTTTTTTATGGTGCTTGAGCTGTACTCGGCAATCACACCAAAATGTTGACTTTAACTGAGCAGCACACTCGCCAGTCTGTAGAAACGCTTGGTATAAAAGACTCGGTGAATATTCTTTAGATACTGTAAGTCCCCATAATGTGTCATGCAATCAGCCGATGGGATGTGATGTTTTATTTTGTGTTACTAATGTTTACTTGTGATTCTCTAATTATTAAGGGCCGTTTACTTAAATAACCCAAATGTATTGTCGACTTGTCAGCGGGTCTACAGAACAGTATTTGCATGCTGTAATATAATTAAAGAGAGGAAGCATTTCGGGACACCATTTTCGGAGTTGTTGAAGTCCGGCGTATCTGCCCTGATGCTGCTCTGCTTTGTGGAACAGTAAGAACCAGAAAGAAGCTCTCCTCTGCATAATTTAGCCTTCTGTTTTGGACTTTATGGCTCAAAATGCCAAATTAAACCTGATCTTTTGAGTTTAATCTATCTGAATAAGTGATATTGTGTGTACATTGGTTTCCCACTGAGATATTGAGCAAAGTATCACACATAGTATGCGTATTTTTCAAATATTCATGCAACTCTAACCTCAGCCTGTGTGTGTGTGTGAGAGAGAGAGAGAGAGAGAGAGAGAGAGAGAGAGAGAGAGAGAGAGAGAGAGAGAGAGAGAGAGAGAGAGAGAGAGAGACCATTGTTTTTAATACACATTTCACTCTGTTGTTTTGCTTAGGCTTATAATGACTGGTATGGACTTTGATTATTATTATTTTTGGGCTGTTTATTCCCAATAAAAAGCTGATTACTTATTTTGGTTGAAACAGGTTGTAGTTTTTTTTACCCGACCACTATTAACGCCTTGCAGCCACTCACTTTACTCTGAGCCACCTGAGCTCCTTTTATAGTTTGAACCTTTCTTTTGAATAAAGTGTTAACTCTGGAAAAAAAAAATCTCACTTGTGTTGCTTACAATAGTCCAGTATTTATATTCATTATTAATCCATAAAGGAAACAGAATAGTTTAGTAGAAATGTTTGAAGTGTAGACCGCGCTACAACATCCTGAAAAACAGACAAATATCAGATATTTGAACAAAACATTTGCCAAAACATTTCATAATAGTACACAACATACTGCAGCAGTGATGGGATAAGTATTCAGATCCTTTACAATGAAAATACCAATACAACAAAGTTGTCCTTCCTCTGGAACTCTCTCCCCAAACTCATACGAGACTGCACTGACCTTTCCATATTCAAATCTCAAATCAAAACCCAGCTCTTCAGAATTGCTTTTAATGTATGATTGTGTGCTTTATGTTCTTATTTTGTATTTATTTGTTTTTATTTTATAGCTTTTATGATGATTTGAAAAATGTTTGTAAAGTGTCTTTGAGTACTATCAAAAACTATATAAATCAAATTCATAATAATAATAATAATAATAATGATTATGAATAAAGTAACAGTACTCCAAGTAGAAGTCATTCATATTTCATTACTAAAAATCCTGCAATCAAATCCGGTAAAAGTATGGAAGAATTTTTTAAACTTTAAATATCAAAAGTAAAATTACTGCCTCAAACAAAAACATTGTTTTATATAAAAATCATGTACGCTACATGATATTATTAGATTGTATCTAATATTGATGCATCACTGTGTCTGCAGTATTTTACTGTAACTGCTCGTAACAAACTCAAATTCAGATTTTGTTTTTATAAACATGACTTTCATGAGGTAGTAAGCAGGTTTAACAAGTATCAGAATTCAGAATTTTTAAGAAACAGAACAATAAACATGTACATTACGGTGTCTATTCATTGAAAACTAAACTCATAGAAATATGAAATAAATGGAAATAATTATGAAGAGTTCCAGTCTGTGCCAGCAGATGTCCCTCTTGCACTCGTTAGTTCATGTTCACGCCAGAAGGAAAGTTTATTGTGTTGCAAGTTTAAACAACAGAGCAACTCAAAGTTATTTTACATGAGACATAAAAAGGCACTAAGAGAAGAAACATCAGGCAATATAAAAAGACACATTTAAATAGGATTTAGGAGTAAAAGATACCAAAAAAAAGAATAAAACAGCGACCAGTTTATCACAGTGCCACACTTTATGTACCAGGGCCCCATTCCTCGTACGTGGTTCAAATTGTGTGTGATTCCTCTGTATTCTTATCATGAGTCTACCATAATCATGTTCTACAATATGTATGGTGTACATAACACTGTCATATTATTAAGTGCTAAATAAACGTTACGAACAGCACGGCCTGCAGCGGCTTTCCCGATGTTCTCCGCTTCACCGACACTGTACAAACATGTACCACTCGCAAAAAAGCTCAAGGCTGTGATACAGTCTGCGAGACACTGTGATCCAGTCTATGCATACGGTATGTGAGACAGTATGTGAGACGGTCAATGCTCGGCTGTGCCGTGTGGTGTTCAATGTACGGCTCGAGAAGGTCTTGTATATAAATGATTCCTTGTCGGCAGAATCGATTGCGCTCGTACAGGAAGTCATGATGATGTGAGAACGGATTTTGGAGATCTGGAAGAACTCTCTCCCGATAAAACTAATATAACTAATATCGCTCCTTCATCAATGAGGAAGGGAGCTGGCATTTTTGTCCGGTGGGAGTGGCCAACTTATCCAGTGAATTTCAGTTAGCCTGCGCTGGAGCAGGTTAAGGGAATTTTCCAAACTTGCTTTGAGGAACCGAAAAGCCTGACCTGTGTCATCTTATCCTGAAAATTATCCAGCTAACTCATTAAGCCAGGTACGAGGAATAGGGCCCAGGTGACAGGACATTTACAGCAGCCCCTAATGTGTGTTGTAGCAAATGCAAAGCTACAGTTAATTTGTTCTCCTGGGGCTTCCCGCTTCCTCTGTGGGAGTTACACCCCTCCTGAGTGGTGGATTAAAAGGGGAGCCGGTCTCCAGAGTGGATCTCTAATCAGTCGTTGCAGCTTGAGTGGCCTTCTGCTCGTGCTCTGTTTGGCAGAGTGTAACCTCTCCGAGGGAGGAGGGTGGTGCAGGAGGTGGAAGTTGTTTCCACCTCCTGCGCCTTCTAGGGACTCACCCACCAGGGACTCCCCCTGCTGTACCGGCCCGCTGCAGGCCCTTCTGTTTCCACCACATAGAGCAGTGAGATTGTAATGTGTGTGTGTGTGTGTGTGTGTGTGTGTGTGTGTGTGTGTGTGTGTGTGTGTGTGTACAGATGCAGCCTGGCTTTGATTGATCAGGCGCATACATTCATCTGCGTTGGATGGGCAGTTGGCTGTTTTTATGTTCTGCAATGTAAAGTGAACGCAGATGGCGCCGCTGCTGCGTTAGCGGTTTCCTGTTCTTGTTCATTTAGCTCGCTCCGGTCCATGTGATTTTCCATTGTCCTCGTTTTCAATATTAACAGTTTGGAAATGTTTGCAGCAATGGAGGAATGCTCTTGATTTCTGTGTAATAACACAATTAAACCTCATTTGCAGAGGAATTCTTCGTTAGGCATGCTAACGTGGTTGTATAGACGTTGGTCCACCAATTTTTTTTATAGATTACTATACAATTTTGTTCAAACATTCATGAACCCCTAACAATGAATCCTGCCAACTTTGGCGATCTTCTGACTTTAACTCTAGCGCCACCTTGATGTTGATGTTGGTGGTTCAGAGTGAAATATGTTGGCGAGACATGCGTGGATTGCCACGAAATTTGCTTCAATTCTAATTGACATTAGCATTCAGCTGAAATGATCACAGGGCCTAAGTGCAGCCTCACAGAGCTGCTGGCATGGCTGCAGAGCCCACCAAGCAAAAATATAATTGAAAACACATCTTCTCACCGACTAAATTTGGTTGAAAATGAAAGATGAAAAGGTTGTTTCTGTGACGTACAAGTCACATTTTAAACCTTCATTAACAAAAACATGAAACCCTTGCTAAAGTTCCAGTTTAATCACCCACAACCATTGCCGCCCTGTAAACCGAGCCGTTTATATAAACCGTAAATTTCTTTGCTGCTGCAGATCCGTCTCAAGCCAACTGGCACACGATCTTGCAGAGTGCTGGGTTTCATTATTTACCTTCACTCACCTTCCTGTCCGTCTCCACATCCATCATGTGCTGGTGTTCTGACTCTCAAAATGGAAAAAATGTTGCTGCATGCTGACATTTCACTATTTACATTGAGCCAGTTTGTTGCTCAGCGAAAGTGTGATTAATGGTATTTGTTTGGGACAAGCATGTTGTCCAAATGCATGTAATTCTTAAAAAACGTTGAACCCACAGTACTTTATTTTAAGTCCTAATTTCCAAAGCTACCAAATATGTCATGAATTTAGTGAAAATGCCTATAAGACCATGAACATTTGCTTCATGGAATGGTGCAGCCATAAAAAAAGGTGTCTTGGGTTATAAACATTTCACTTGGTTTCTTGAGTTTCAAGTAGATACAGAATATGCAATATATTGGTTAATTTGACGAGCTTTTAAGCAAAAATAAAAGACTTTCTGCATATTGACGGCAATGGAAATGAGGAACAATCACATTCTACATGAGCTTTATGACAATATCAGGTACACGTTCTGCAGTCAGGAGTGGAAGAAGTATTCAGATCCGTTACTTTTAAGTCATCTTTGGGGAGATCCTTTCAGTTTTCTTCTCGTTCCGGTTCAGCCATAACTGAAAACACCTGTGTGGGTGCTGGCCCTTTAATCTATAGACCTCCTGCAGCAGACACAGAAAAGCTCAGGTGAAAATTATAATGCTAATGATGGCTCCGTTGCTTTAGAGGTCGAATGCAGCATAAATAATGTTATTCAATTAAATCTAATATGACAGTTTAAAAAAAACCCTGATGAATAGCAGCCCACGGACCAAAGCTACCTCGCCCGGACAAGGGAAACCGGGGCACCCTCCCGGAGCCAGACCGAGGAGGGGAGCTCGTCGGCGAGTGTCTGGTGGCCGGGCTTTCGCCCATGGGGCCCGGTCGGGCTCGGCCCGAAGAAACAGCATGGAGCAGCAGTCGCCCTGTGGACCCACCACTTGCAGGGAGAATTATCGGGGTCGGGTGCTATGTAGACCGGGCGGCGGGCCAGGCAGGAGACCTGGGCGAGCCGATCGCCGGCAGCATAGACTAGCTCTAGGGACGTGGAACGTCACCTCGCTAGCGGGGAAAGAGCCGGAGCTGGTGCAGGAGGTGGAGCGGTACCAGCTAGATATAGTTGGGCTCACCTCCACGCACAGCACGGGCTCTGGAACCAAGCTCCTGGAGAAGGGTTGGACTTTGTCCTTTTCTGGAGTTGCCCAGGGTGAGAGGTGCCGGGCAGGAGTGGGGATACTCACGAGCCCCCGGCTGAGCGCCGCTATGTTGGCGTTTTCCCCGGAGAACGAGAGGGTCGCCTCCCTGCGCCTACGGGTTGCGGGGAGTAAGGCTCTGACTGTTGTTTGTGCTTATGCACCGAACAACATTTCAGAGTATCCGGCCTTCTTGGAGTCGGTGGGAGGGGTCCTGGAAAGGGCGCCGCCTGCCGACTCCATAGTTCTCCTGGGAGACTTCAACGCTCACGTGGGCAATGACAGAAATCTGGCAGGGCGTGATTGGGAGGAACGGCTTGCCTGATCTGAACCCGAACGGTGTTTTGTTGTTGGACTTCTGTGCTAGCCACAGTTTGTCCATAACGAACACCATGTTCGAACATAAGGTGGCTCATAAGTGTACTTGGTACCAGAACACCTTAGGCCGAAGATCAATGATCAACTTTGTAATCATATCATCTGATCTGCGGCCGTATGTCTTGGACACTGGGGTGAAGAGAGGAGCAGAGCTGTCAACTGATCACCACCTGGTGGTGAGTTGGATCAGATGGCGGGGGAGTCGGCTAGAAAGACCTGGCAAGCCCAAACGTGTAGTGAGGGTGAACTGGGAACGTCTGGCAGAGGATCCTGTCCAGGAGGTCTTCAACTCCCACCTCCGGAAGTACCTTCCGACCACGCGAGGAGCTGTGGTCGGAAGGTCATCGGTACCTGTCGTGGCGGCAACCCGAGAACCCGGTGGTGGACACCGGGGGTGAGGGAAGCTGTCAAACTGAAGAAGGAGGCCTTTCGGGCCTGGCTGACCCAGGGGTCTCCTGAAGCAGCTGACGGGTACCGGCAGGCCAGAAGGGCTGCAGCTGCGAAGGTCGCGGATGCTAAAACTCGGGCATGGGAGGAGTTCGGGGAGGCCATGGAGAAGGACTTTCGGTTGGCCTCAAGGAAGTTCTGGCAAACCATCCGACGGCTCAGGAAGGGAAAGCAGGGTCTACCCCAGGCTGGGGATGGGGGGGGGGGGGTAACTTCTGACCCGGACTGGGGACATCGTCGGGCGGTGGAAAGAGCACTTTGAGGAACTCCTAAACCCGGCCAACATGTCCCCTGGAGAGGGGGCAGCGCCGGAAGACTTTGGGGTGGTTGCACCCATATCCCTGGCAGAGGTCGCTAAGGTAGTCAAAAAGCTCCTTGGTGGCAAGGCGCCGGGGGTGGATGAGATCTGCCCTGAGATGCTGAAAGCGCTGGACATTGTTGGGCTGTCTTGGCTGACACGCCTTTTCAGTGTCGCATGGGGGTCGGGAACAGTGCCCATGGACTGCAGACCGGGGTGGTAGTTCCCATCTTCAAGAATGGGGTCCGGAGAGTGTGCTCGAACTATCGTGGTATCACACTGCTCAGCCTCCCGGGAAAAGCTTATGCTAGGGTGCTGGAAAGGAGGCTCCGACCGCTTGTCGAACCTCAGATTCAAGACGAACAGTGTGGATTCCGTCCCGGCCGTGGAACAGTGGACCAGCTCTTTACCCTTGCAAGATTACTGGAGGGGTCCTGGGAGTTTGCCCAACCAGTCTACATGTGCTTTGTGGACCTGGAGAAGGCTTTCGACCGGGGCCCTCAGAGGTTTTTGTGGGGGGTGCTGCAGGAGTATGGGGTGCCGGACCCGTAGGCACGGGCCATCTGGTCTCCTTGGTAGTAAGTCAGACACATTCCCGGTGGGTGTTGGCCTCCGCCAGGGCTGCCCTTTATCACCGGTCCTGTTCGTGACTTTCACGGACAGGATATCTAGGCGCAGCCAGGGGGCGGAGAGGGTCCGGTTCGGGGGTCTCGAGATCTTCACTCTGCTGTTCGCGGATGATGTGGTCCTGTTTGCCTCCTCGGACCGTGACCTCCAGCATTCACTGGGGCGTTTTGCAGCCGAGTGTGAAGCGGCAGGGATGAGAGTTAGCACCTCCAAATCTGAGGCCAAGGTGCTCAGCCGGAAACCGGTGGATTGCTCCCTCCAGGTGGGGACAAACTGCCTACCCCAAGCGAAGGAGTTCAAGTATCTCGGGGTCTTGTTCACAAGTGAGGGTAAGGTGGAGCAGGAGATCGACAGGCGGATCGGTGCGGCTGCAGCAGTAAAACAGGC